>JAWNLC010000831.1:7452500-8017500 GCA_035041535.1 Drosophila cognata
AACGTCTCCATGGCCAGCATCCCAACATTGTACGCAGCCAACAAATAACGCAGCTGAGTCGATCTATAATCCAAAACATATAGAGAGAGAGGAGAACTATATGTAATAAAGTCTAATATTTGGAAGATTTCCTTAATAAGTACAAACAGTAGATTCTTTGGAATCGCGGAACTTACGTGAACTGATGCGGTTGCCGTTGGCGCACCGGCGGCTGCGATGGCTGCTGCTGATGCTGCGGCGGCGGTGGGGGTGGTTGTTGCTGCATAAACGGATACACGGCATGCTGAGCTGGATGTTGTGCTGGATGCTGGGCGGGATGTTGGCGTAGCGGTACGCCCACACCGCTATTCGGGGTCGGTGGCGGCGGTGGTCCATAATAGGCAGGCGCCATTGGGCCCATAGGCGGCCCCGGCGGGCCCGGCTGCAGTGTCTGATATGCCTGCGGCGGCAGCGGTTGAAAGGCGCCCGGAGGCGGTGGCTGAAACGCTGGCGGCGGCTGATGACCCACCGATGCTGCATGCACCACAGTGGGTGGTGCCAGCGATTGTTGCTGCTGCTGCTGTTGTTGTTGTTGCTGCTGTTGCTGCACGTGTTGCTGTTGTGTGGACGGCGGTGGCGGTTGCTGTTGCGAGTATCCAGCGTAAAGCGGCTGCGGCGGCGGCGGCGGACCAGCTGATATATACATTTGCATCTGCCCAGGCGGATAGCTGAGATTATGATGATGTGCATAAATGCTCTGGCAGAAGGTATACGGCCCATAAGGCGCCAGACCAATAGGTGCCAATGTGGCGACACCCGGCTGGAATGGCTGCGGCGCCGAACTGACCACAGGCGGACCCGACAAAGGACCCCCACCACTAGCAGCAGCGTTCATAAGCTGCTGCTGTTGTTGCTGTTGCTGATGTTGCTGCTGCTGCTGTTGTTGCTGTTGTTGTTGTTGCTGCTGCTGCTGCTGCTGATGTTGCTGTTGCTGCTGTTGTTGTTGCTGCTGCTGCTGCAATTCATGCTGCTGCTGAGACTCGATGAGCGCACTTAGACTAACCGCCGAATGCTCCATCTGGTCCTCATGCTGCTCATGATCCGCGCCGCTGCTGTTCGGTGAGTTACGCGTGTAGAGCTCGTACCAGTAGCGTGCCACCTGGAAGAGCACCTCGGGATAGACGCCACCACCCTTGGCAGCCGTTTCGACCGTGAGACAGGCACGCTCCAGCATTAGATCGCTCTGTTCCTTGCACTGGAGAATGGCGCGCTGTATTTCATTTGGATTTAGGGCTGCTGCATGGGGCAGCACGGATAGGGCCAGCTCTGCAGCCGGATAGACCATATTGCTGTCCCAGCCGCGTGAAGCACGATCCGCCATGCCAGCCGCTTCGGGCGGCGTCAGATGCGCCTCCCACGTATCGATAAGAAAACTAATCGCTGGCGCCCCAATCTCCATTGCCTGCCCAAGTATCCAGGAGACGTGCGAAGAGTAGGTGCGCGACAACCAGTTGGGACTGACGCAATTATGCAGTCCGAGCGCATAAAGGCCCAGCTGAAAGGCGCACATATGCAGCGCCCGATGCGATCCATGATGATTCTGGCTGGTGCTGGCCTGCGTGAACAGCGATGTGGAGCTGTTGCCACCCGCTTTGGTCAACACATTTTTGGCCAGCTCGAACATGAAATGGGCGCTGGCCTCCGATGGCTGATTGGGTATGGATGGATAGGCGCGTTTGCCCTTATAACGGCTCTCCTTGCTTCGACTGCTGCTGCTGCTGCTGCCATTGTTATTGTTGTTATTATTACTGTTATTGTTATTGTTGCCGCCGGTATTGTTGCTGTTACTGCTGCTATTGTTATTGTTATTGCTGGCCGTTGAAGCAGCGCCGCTGCCACCTGCAGCTGCAACTGAATTATTGGCATTGTTGTTGCTGCTGCTGCTGCTGGAACTGCCGCCCGGCTGTCCCGGCACTAGACTCTGGGCCTGTCCATTGTTGTTGCTGCTACTGCACGATTGATTGCTGCTGCTGGCCATGCTCAGGGCACACATGCTTAGCTCCAGCTCGGCACTGGTTGAGCTATGCGGCCGACTGTTGCAACCAACGCTACCATAATCATTGGGCATCAGTTGTTCGCATAGATTGATGATTCCAGCAACACTACCACCACCACCACCACCGCTACCAGCACCACTATTTGCAGCATAGTCATGCTCATCGCGTCGCATGGGCTGTTGGCTGCTAGGCGTACGCACGGGCGGATGGCTGGAGTAGTAGGCGGGCAACAGCGGCGACTTGAGCAGCGTGTGTATATCCCGATCCAGCAGCTTCTCCATTATCTTGGCTATCTTGCGCGGCTCATCCTTGTAGTGAGAGAGTAGCGCCAGTGCCAAGTCGCCCCGTTGCCGGCGTGTGCCTTCGCACAACAGCGGATGCTCCGCTTCCGAGACGTTCGCTTTCAGACCCAATGCTGCGACGGCAGCCTCAAAGCCCATGTTCTCCTCATTGTGCTGCTTATAGATTGTCGGCGTATTTTGACGACGCACCGTACCCGGCAGATCAGGTATAGCGTTTGCCGTTGCCAGCTTTGAGGCTGGCGTCACCAGAGCATCGAATATGAATGAGGCCAAATTGATCGGGAGCAGGGCCTCGCCACGCGTCTTGATTGTGCCGTTGCGCAGCTGCTCGGCACGTTCGCGTATCACCTGCAACTCGGCGGAGCACACCGGCAGACGTTTCAGCAGCGCCAGTATATCCGCCTCTTGATTGGCCAGTTTCACCTCCAGTGGCTTGGTGCTCGCCGGCGGGCGCGGCATCTCCAGCGCAAACAGACAGATGCGGAACCCAAGGTGATAGTGTTCCCAACTCTCGTAGAGCACAGTGCACAGAAATGCGCACTTGGACAGCGTCGATGAGGCAATGACTGTCAACTGATGCGAGATGGGATTCACGTTCTGCTTTTTACCTTTGCGCTTTGGAGCCGGCGGCAATTCCATTAGCAAATTGGGCGGGTTGGCGAGCATCTGTTCGGCCAGACGCACAGCAAGGATGCATGCCTCCCGGCCATGTCCATGCGCATGTAGACCCTCCGCGCGAGCCAACAGTATGTCCCAGGCATCCTCCGACGGACGCACATTTGAAAATATATGCGGCTTATCGCCAGTTAATGCGGCACGCTGTCCACCCGTTGTGTTTTGGCTGCTGTTCACGGCACCGACCACTGTTGCTGTTGAAGTGGATGTTGCTGTTGCTGCTGCTCCCGCTGCTGCTGCAGTTGCTGGCACAGCTGGTGCTGCTGCAGATGCTTGTGCCTGTTCCATGACTGGATTGCTGCCGCTGTTGTTGTTGGCTACTGTTGCTGCCAGTGCTGCCCGGGCTGCTGCTGAAGTGCTGGGCCCAGGCGTTGAGTCGCTGCCAGTTGCTCCCATTGCTGCTGCTACTGTTGTTGATGCGAAAGTTGCTGCAACAGTTGCTGCGACCTGAGCAAACTCATCGCTGCTGCTGCTAAAAGACTCATCCTTAGACAGGCGACGTGACACCTGCTGCTGCTGAAGTTGCTGTTGCTGCTGTGCATTGGCAGCTGTTTTCAGCATTGATGAGCTGGAACTATTGCTGCTGCCGGAGGCTGTGGACGCAGACGACGAAGCCGACGATGCGGATGAGGTGTCTGATGTGGAGCACGCCTGTTGCCTATAGTCCGGTGTGCCAGGCACAACAACAACAACAGCTGCTGCTCCTGCTGATCCTCCAATCGGCATATCCTTGCTCTGTTGCGAAACAGCTGAGACAGCATCCAGACTGCTCTGCGAATCGGATTCGGTTAGCGATTTCTGATTCTGGCCAGCCACAGCACCGCGTTCGGTGCAATAGTTGTGACTGCTGCTGTTATCGCCGCCAAAGTCTTCATTCTCGCAGAAGCCCTCGCTGCTGGCGCTAGACCGATTGCCATCGCCACCGGCAACGGATGCAGCAACAGATGCGACTTTTCCTGCTGTTGTTCCTGCATTTACTTTGGGTGTAACGACAGCTCGGGGCAGCATCTGCTGCTGCTGCTGCTGTTGCTGCTGTGGCTGTTGTTGTATTGGATTGGCGCCCAATGCAATTGCGGCGTCACGATCAACGCCCATGCCACAGGCGGCATTCACACCGGCCATCAGAAGGACAGCACTTAATGACGATGACTCATTGGGGGAGCCAAAGAATTCAGCACCGCTAGCATCGAAACGGTCGCGATAGCCACTTCTTTCCGGACGCTGCTTGAAGGCGCTCGCATGCAGGCCATGATCGTTGGATGTACTAAAGTAGTTGTAGTGCTTGTTGTTGCTCATCAGTGCCTGGGTGGCGTTTAGCTGGCTGGTGGCACCGGTGACGCTGCATGATTCGCCCTTGGGGTCCGTATGCTTGAAACATGTGAAGGGCGAATAGTATATGGGATTTGTGTCGTGTGTGTAAGTTACGCCCGCTATAGGGTAATCCTCCCAGTCCAAATAGCATGCCTCAATTGCCGGCTTGAATCCAATGAAAAGCTCCGTTTCGGATCGTGAATTCTGCTGATGTTTGTTTGTATACGATGATGGCATCATGCGGCTCTTGACCACACGATCCAGAATCTTTAGATGCCAAGCCGTAAACTGAGCGTGCAGCATGTCGCGCTCATCGGGGGCCAAACCCGGATTCAGTGCGGCCAGACGCCACAGTGCCACAATTTCATCGCATAGCGAACTACACGCATGCTGCAGCGCTGTCGAATTTGAATGGGTATTGGAGTGCTTGCCGCCGCTGTGGCCATGGGAGCCCATCATGAGCGCCAGCTTGGTTTGAAACCACCAGATCAGCATCTGATCGCAGGCCATGCACTCCTCCGTTATGATCTCGAGCAGGCGCACCGCATTCCGATCGCATCGTCGATACATCTCACGCACAATGGATAAGAGATTCCACATGCCTTCTGGTTCACGACCTCGCAGTGGGCGCAACAACGAAGTCCATTCAGCTGCTGCAGGTGGCGCCGAGTTGCTCAGATAGTTGACATCGCTGGGAAATGGACAAATCATATATTAAAAACGATATTTCTAATTTTCATTTGTGGTATATGGTACTACTTCTATGGCTAAGACATTGCAGATGCCTTCAACTATATAGAGGCAATATTCATGCAAGTGATTATCGTGGATATGGTTTAACTAATAAGTAATTGGTAGTTAGGGTTAGTTACCTAAAAACAATCGGCGCCGGCAGAATAAATTTTATGAGTATGCGCTTAATATTATTGTGGAGCGTTTTCTCGTCCAGATACCAGCTGGTCTGGTCGTTTATTGACGCGCCCGCTGTCGGATCGGGTGCCCCACAGACGGTATTTATTGCCGTTGGCTGGGCACTGAGCAGTTCATCTAGCAGTCGCTGAGCTGTTGGCAATATCTGCTGCGGCAGCTCACTGATCAGATACTGGGCAAACTTTTGTAGCTGATCGCGCTGCAGACGCGTTAGCGACTCGGAGACGGGTGCGCGAAGGCAGACCTCCAGAGGCTAAACATGACACAGAAAACATGGCAAAGAAATAAAAGGAGAGGAGATTGTTATTGTAACAAAGAAATGTAATGCATTGATTAATGAATGTGCAATTGGAAGAGGACGTACACAATGAATGCGATGCAGGCAGACGGCAACCACATGGGAGCACCAGTAGGCGGATGAGGTACAGGTGCAGTTGCAGGACGAAATCCGGCGGCGATCGAATGTGACGGCTACATTAAAAAATGTGCGTGGCGTTTGGCTAACAACGCTTGCAGACAAATGAAAACCTAGTAGGATTCATTAAATTTCATTAAATATACATACTGATATGTAATCGTTAATAAAGTAGATAGTCATTGTATTGCACTTACCAATCTGCAGTGGATCCTTTACGGCGCGCATGCGAAATAATTGGTCGCCGCGACTGAACTCGTCCGCCGAACTGTTGGCCAAGCACGAATACAACCTTATGTCATCCTCATTGTCCGGGAAACTCCAGAATGCGATGCGCAACTGCAGCTGCTCCGGCACTGGCGGATAAACGTGTTCCACCAGCTCGAATGGTATATACGAGGCGACACATCGCGCGGCGAGCTCGGCAAGCGACGATACCTCTGCAAATCCCGAAATTTTTTTGAATATTAGAAAAATGGAAAGAAAGCTTTTCATAAAAACGAATAATATTTCCTAGTACTATCACTGATGACATCTCAAAAATGTCAAAGGGAGAACCTTCTAGTCGATAAGCCCACTGATTATTTAATTGATATGGCAGACATTACAGTATAGATATACTCCATTAAATAAATATATTCCCTTCATCGTAGGGATAATTAAAACAACGACCAAATTAAATGAAGAAGCATCGAATAGCAGCAGACGATGCAGAGGTCAACACGAGACGTTCAGTTGTTCCAGAAGATGTTAGAAGTGCTCATTTAAATGTTTGTTACATACCACAAATACATACATATTTGTGGATCAATGTGCAGCGCAATTGACTTGTAAATAAACAAAACAACAAAACCCAACAAATTGACATGCAAATAAACAAATGGATACACAGCCAACACATCAACATCAACATAAGCAATATCAACTTTACAACTAAATATACACACATACACATACATATACACAACATACATACATACACGCATACATAAATACATCCGTACATACATCCATACATATATACACACATACAAAAATATAAAGGTCGTGTCCATCCGCTTTAGAGCGTAAAACAAATAGGCAGAAACAATGATGAGTTTATTCAGTTTAGTTTAGTTTCTTTTTGCCTTTAACACGACCAACTGACGCAGCATTGACAACAACAAAGTTGGTCGCGCGCACAGCCGACAAGAAAACAAAGTTCAAGTTCGCCTACACCTTGCATATGTGCACATATTCATACATTTACATATACAAATATAATATACATATATATATATATAGCTGAATTTAAGTTTTTAATGAAACCTGTTTCGCTGTCTCACTATCAATGAGACTGTTCATAATATGGTACTTATTTTGATATCGATTTTGTAAGATTTTGTCGGTTGTCAATACACACACACACCCATATACATGAATACGGCCAGCGCATCGCTTGTTTGTTTTCGTTCATACGCTTTTTTTCGTTCGTTCGCTTGTTCGCTGTCGCTTAATTTCAGACACTCTGGCACCATTTTATTTTGCAAGCGTCAAGAGTTATTATTCATGCCTATTTCACTTTGTATTCGCATACCATTCGCTGACTTTGCAACCAGGAACTCGCATTTAACATTGTAAGTGCAGGCAGTAGCAATAGCAAGAACAGCTGAACGCATTTCCCTCCCCCTATTTGTTGCAAGTCAAATGGCGCATTGTTGTCGTTGTTGTTGTTGATGCTATCGTTGCCACTTTAAATGAAATTGCTTCGAGGACAATTCAAGTTATCAAAACAAACAAAAATAAATACGTGAAAATACGAGGTCAAAGTTCCGCAGCTTGTATCAAGTGTGCTGCTCGTGGCTTGCTCGTATTTCCGGATGTGCATGGATACCGATATGTCCACAAATTGCATATATAAATGGACAAATACGTTAGTAAAATGTTATGTTATTCATTTAATTTTGCATTTGGCAAATCCAAACACACATACATTTACATACATACATACACAAAAATACATTGTCAATAATAGTTGTGTACATTACCCTAAGGGTATTTCGAGTCGTCCCTCCTGGGGCAAAGCAGGTGCTGCTACCTATGTACATAAGTAATGTATGTAAGTATGTATATTTGTATGTATGTATTTTTGTATGTATGTATGTATGTATATTTGTATGTATGTACGGAATGTATGTACGGAATGTATGTACGGAATGTATGTATGGAATGTATTTATGGAATGTATGTATGGAATGTATGTATGTATGTATGTTTGTTTGTTTGTATGTGTGTATGTGTGTATGTATGTATATATGTATGTATGTGTGTGTATGTATGTGTGTATATGTGTGTGTATGTATGTGTGTATATGTGTGTGTATGTATGTGTGTATATGTGTGTGTATGTATGTGGGTATTAATGTAAACAATTACACACACTTATTTGGGAATTATCCTTGAAAGGTTCCTTGACACAAAAGACAGCAGAAGCAAATTGCAAGAGCGACATCACACTGACGTGTTTTTTTCTTCTTTTTTTGCGGTGCTTTGTTTTTTAAACCCAGACACAGTCCACAAACAACACAGGTTTATAACCACATGGTGTACAAATGCATGTCTGTGTGTTACACGCACACATACAATGCAGAAAATGCAGCTGGCAGTGCTCGCTCACCTAGTAAGATGCGTGGCCCCCAACAAAAAAAAAAGAAAACAAAAAAAAACAAAAAAAAAGAAAACAAAACACTAGCGTACCAATCCAAACACACACACGGTCAACAACAGCAACAAAACAAAGAGCAATCTAAAGCAAATGCAGCGCAGTCGCAGCGCTGCTGAGATTATATGTTGATAATGGTGCGGCGGCGCACAGCGCAGGACGCGCACGTAGTACACAAAAAAAAAGTGAGGAACGAGGTTCACACACACATATCCACTCAACCATATATATATATATATATATATATATATGTATATAAGACGAGGGTATTCAAAAACATCACAGAGGGACACAGGCAGAATGAAAAGGTAAAGGCGAGGAGGAAGGTAACGGACCCAAATGGACAAAGGCAGCAGCAAAATGCGAACTGCAAAAGTCGTGATTTTGACTTTAGTGATAAACGCAGGCAGAAATTGTTGTTGAAGCTTCCACATTAAGTTTTTGCTTGTGCATACAATATACAATTACGTACAAACACACATAGAAATGGATTTGGGACATGTATCAAAGAATCAATGCATCTAATTGATAAGGTTGCAATAAGCACGGAACACTTCAATCTTCAGTTTTACATAGTTTAAAAAATAAAAAAATCAGATTGGGACACTCTTGTTGATTCTCAAGCCAATTCATGGCGTCATATTTGGTATTTCTTTGAGGCAATCAAAGTAATTTGATCTTAGCTAATTTTTAGTATCATTCTGATCATACACTATCAAACACTGATTTGAATTTACATATTTACATGTAAATATTAAGTCTTGTTTCTTCCGAAATGAATGATTAGCTTCGATTCGATACTCACCGAAATAGCGGCCGCAGTGAACGCCGGCTGCAACTGTAGCCGAGGAGTTGTTGGCAACGCCGTTGCTACTGCCTGTTCCGCCTGGTGCGCCAACGTAACCCGATGATGCACTGCCGTACGTGGCGCCTCCTCCACTGCTGCCGGTTGCGTGGGCAACGAGGCCAGTGCCTGGATTGAGGCCAATGCCATTGTTACCTGGGCCCATTGTTATGGAGCAATTCGATGGCTTCTTCCAGCCGCGCCAATTGTTGCACAACGATTCCGCCTCGGAGCTCCAGCTGCAGAGTGAATCCTCCTCGAATCGTATGGAGTCGTCGAAACTGAAGCGATCAATTTCCTCGGGAATCCACTCGTTGCCGCCACTAGCGCCACCGGCGGCAGCAGCAGCGTTTGCATCGGCGCCAGCGCCTGCAGCAGCTCCTGCTCCTGCTCCACCACCGGCGGCAGCTGCATTACTATTATTGTTGTTGTTGTTGCGGCCAGCGGCGACGGCTACAACGGCAGAGGCTGCGCCGCCAGCAGCGGCATCGGCTCTATTGTTGTTGTTGTTGCTGCCGTTGCGATTCGCCAGGTTGAAGCCGAGCTCTTAAAAGTCTCGCGAGCTTTTTGTCAATGTTGATTTCACGGTTTATTTTGTGGCTGTTCCTTTTTGGATGGATATTTTGTTTGTTTTTGTTTTGGTTTTTTTTTTTTTACTTTCTGTTTTGGTTTTTTTCTCTCTCAGTTGTTGATAAAGTGCAATTTACTTCTTGGGACGCTCAAGTTTTCGTGTAAAAGGCGAAATGATGAGCGGATTCTTCGCGTTCTATTTGTTGTTATTATTTTCTTTTCAACTGTCAAGTGCTGCTTAAATTGATTTCAAAACTATTTATTTACAGATACACACACATATATATATGTGTTATTTATGTTGTCGTATACACTGCTCTGATTCGTTTTTTTCTGCTGTTGAACTCTGTTTTGGGTGCGTGCAATTAAAAATTCGACGCACAACCCAGCACGAATTTTACACACTCGTTATAAAAACAGCGTTTAATAATATGGCAAAAGCATTTTTTTATTTTATTTATAAATTGAATTTCTATTCAATTTGTTAGATGAACACAAAAATCTCCTTTTCTCTGCTTTCTTCTTTCTAATTCATTTTTGTGTGATTTTACGAGCGCTCAGAACGTGTCACGCCGAAGACACATCTGTAATTGTAATTCACTTGCAATACGCACGAGCTTTTCAACTGACCGATGACTGAGCGCGACTGTTACCGAGGCGGGATGAAGCTGAGCTGATGTGGGGTGCGGTGGAATTCCCAAATATGCCAACAAAATATATATTCAAAAAAAGAAGAAACTTTAGTCGAAGACACGAAGAGGACTAGCAAGAAGAATAAGCACATACAGACAAGCGAACATTGAACGCGTTGCGTTGATGCTGCCTATTGTTTACTGTCGTTGTTGTGTTCCATGCTATTTTTCACGGCTATGTGAATTTGTACCTCCCACAGCAGCACCAGCAGCAGCGAGAGAGTGAGAGAGAGACACTGGGGGAGCAGTGACTGCGATTTTGTATGTGCATGTATGTATGTGTGCGTGTATGAACGCGTGTGTGTGTGTGTATGCATGAGTGTGTGTATGCATGAGTGTGTGTATGCATGAGTGTGCGTATGTACATAAATAATATATAATATATGTATATACATATATATATATATATCTGCGCGCATGTGTGAGTGTATGTTTGTGTGACTGCCAAAATAGAGAACGCCAAAATGGCCAATTGTTGTTGGTCACACAGTTTTATGTATATACACATACACATACACACACACACATATATATATATATATAGATACACAAGTAGCAATGTGTATGCGTATGTAGCTTTGTTGCTGTATTAGCTGCAGGAGGACCAGCTGCTCTGTAGTTTCTACTGCTGCTGCTGCTAACGACGTCGCAGCCGTTGTCGTTCCATGCGCGCGTCCCTTTAGCAACCTTTAATTATTTTTCACTTTTACGCTTTTTGCTCATCTCTGCCAGCTCCTTTCATCCTTCATTATACCCTGTCGCGAAACCTGCGCGCGAGCTGGCAATCTTTCTTTCTTTGTCGCACTAGCCTATTCAGGCAGACGGGAAATACTGAACGCACGCACGCACACACACAGAAAGATACATACATAAATACACTAATGCACCGCTCCCGGACACACACATGCACAGACACTCATGCACACACAGTCACACACAGAAGCGACAACAGCACAACATCAATATATTGATATACATATATCAATGTCTGTATGTGTGATCAAATGTGTATGTGTGTGCACGAAATGCGTTAAAGAAAACGTTGAAAAAAACCTTTTTTTTCCCCCCCGTTTCGAAATATTTTTGCTTTTTCACACAGCTTATGAACTCAAATTTACTAGTTATTAACCAATGCAGAATTTAGTATGATTTCAGTATGCATTTGCTGCATTTTTACACAGTTTTCATGAATCTGTACGGGACTTTGTTTTTATCCATCACAAAAATCGCGTTTGCGTTCGTCTAGTGATGTAAAAAAAACATCGATATTGAATAACTCTTATAAGCGATTTGTATCGAGCCTTATCGATTTTAAATAACAAGCGATGGGCGCGGAATGTGCTGTTTTCCATTCTCGTTCAGTTTGTATAGTCCACGCTTGTCACATCGTTCTGGGACGATTCTACAATAATTGCAAAATACATTGAAGTTTATTGTCTGCCAATCACATTTCATTTATATTCAATGCATCAGCGAAGCTCTTTCTTGGCGCCAACACTTAGTAGGGTTGCAAACACTATCGATGTTTAAAAAAAAAAACCTCGATGCTGGAAACCAACTTAAAAAAAAAACATAAATTCATCGATGTTTTCCCAGCACTAGCACTCACTGTAGCGCAATCTACTCCGATTAAATATATGAAATAAATTTCGATGTCAAGAAAGCATGTAGCACTATTATTTGAATTCAAATAATAAAATTACTATTTTAAAGTCTTATTTAAGGAACTCTTTCCAATAAGATACTAAATTGAAATGCATAATGAGCAGTGTTAACGAAAAGTGTACTTTACAATACATATCGTTATATTACAAGCATGAATGTCATGAACTTCAATTTAAGAAGGGCAGTATATATTTATTATGATGCTGGCACTAGTAATTTCCAAACATTTGGTTCACTAATATTTTTATAAATAAACAACTAATGCGATGCATCTATGTACGCAGGAAATTAAGGATGTAAGATGCGTTTATTATTATATATTCACAGAATCCGTTAATGGTATTCCAATATTAAATTGATTAAAGAAAAAATAAGCAAAATAAAGTAGTCTTAGTGGACCATTTTATTAAGGCTTAGGCATCTACATTACTATTAATAATTTAAATTTAAATTACTTCTGCGCCAAATATACCTATGTACACATATATATGTACGTACATACTCAATGTTTTTCTGTTGCTCAAACAGCTGCAGCTCAAGTGATGCCACCTGTCGTTGCCACTAGTGATTTTTCAACTATCGCTGGCAACAGGCGTGCAAAAATTGATAGATTTCCGCTATACAGCCGTTGAAACGGTAATGCAGTGCCCTGTCTATCGCTGAATTGAACTATCGTCGATTTTCATTGGCATCGATAGTTGGATACAAACTAGCGCGGCATTTAACAATTTTGTCGCCATTTGTACTTTGCTGGCGGACACGCGAATTACCGCCAAAAATGCCGTTAGGGGCAGTGATCATGGAATTGCGTCCAAATCTGTGCTGCGGCCAGATATTCCTGCAATTCAATGAGCCCATAAGCAATGGTCAAAATAGGCGTCTCATGATCGAGGAAGACGAACTGTTTGTCGTGGAGAACGGCATGAGAGAATTCGTTCTGCGACAGAAAAGCTGTGGTCTGGACATTAAGCACTTGTCGCTTCTCAATACCAACGGCTGTCATATGACCATCCGCTTCACTTACAATATAATCGATCTCGTCCAGCTCTATAATGCTGGCAGCGGGCCGAAGGTGTCACGACTGATGCCGTTGCAACTGAACTTTGTGCAGCGAGAGGATCACTTATCGCTGCACTGCAGCAAGTGTCTGTACGAACTGGTGCCCGGCTGCCAATACAATCGCCTGCGCGAATTGCCCAGCGGCCTGATCGATCCTAGTGAATTCTTCTGCCACAATCACGGCACATCTGGCCAGCAACAGTTGGCATCTAATGTGCTGGTGCCCGGTGCCACCGACATATATTACGGCTTCAATCACATTGTGATCAACATGTGTGTGCTGCAGCATCGCATCAACAACTGCGCGGGCTATCTGAACTGCAAGAACTGCCGGTGGATGCTCGGTTCCAGCATTGAATCGGGCGCAGCTGCTAAACTTTGGGCAGATGCACTGCGTTGGCTCCCGACGCCATCCAATAATAAGAAATTTAGTGGGAGTTTGTTACCACGCCTGCTGTTCAAGCATGCGACCGTGACACACTTGATGATCCGCCTGTTGAGCGGCCTGTGGCCACTTGCAGCGGCACAATTCAGTGGTCCAGTGGGCAAACGCGCTCTGCTTACCACCACAATGCCGGATGGCCATGATCACTATATGCTCATCGAAGTGCTCGACACACAGTTGGCCGTATTGCGCCGCATTCCAGATGATGAGCATTTAAATGAGGCCTGCTTCCATCGCGCTTGCAAGTTATACTTTCGCGACTACTGCAGCTGCCACTTTGAAAGGCAGTGGCTGCAACAGTGGATGCAGGAACAGGAGCAGCAGCAACAAAGCGTACCCAAGCTGTGCATATCGCCGTATTTATTCGCTGAGCTGCTGCAGCGATTTAATCGCAATACGTCCCTAATACCCTACGACTGGAGGTACAATAACCCCAAGGAGAAGCTGCGGCTCACCTTCTTCTTCTACGAGAGCGACGAACAGGAGTTTGTGCATCGGCAGCAGCAGCACAAGCCGTGTCCAAAGAAGGTACTCCACTATTTCCAACCCAGCCGTATTTACATTTGTCCGAATTTTATTGATTTGTTTTTGTTTTTCCTAAAAGCCAAAGCTGAAACCAAGCCTTAAGAAAGGACAGCAGCAGCAGGCGCTGGGAGAGTATGTGTCTGAAGCGGGTCTGGTTGCTAGCTTGGATGATGAGGATGCGGATAATGAAAGCGATGGTGGGCACTCGGATATCGAGCTGAATTCGATGTTGCACAAATCCGCTCCTATTATGGTCTATGAGAAGAATCTGGCCAAGCGCTGGCCACACCAGAAATAACACCAGCAGTCAGTCGCTGAAGCCAAACTAAATAATTTTATTATGTTTTTGTTTTTCCTGATGGTTCAAGAAATGTTTATTTTATTTTTTGTTTTTGTATGGAATATGTTTATTAGTTTATTGGATTTGATGATTTTAATTTGATTAATATTTTGCAACAAGTATTAAGTATGAGATATACATATATACATACACACATATTTTTATTATATATTATTAACTTAATGCAAAGACGAACTTTGCAAGTCTTGTGATTGAAAATCTCGACTTATGTTTAATGTTTATTTATGTGATTCAGGGCAACGCATATGTTCACTTTTAAGTTTCTTGGAGCAGGACGAATAAAGATATTGGATATCATCCAATCCTCTCAATAAGTTTGATTTTTACTTGGCCATGCGACGCATCTGATTTGTCTGCTCGGCCATCGCCAGCTGCGCATTATCCGCCTTGTTGATCAGACTATCCAACTTGTCGAGCTGCCCATCCATTTTCAAACTCTTGGCTGCCTTGGCGGCCGCCACTTCTGCGGCAGTTGGCGGTCCGAGCGGCTGTGGCTTTGGTTGCCGTTCCACGGGTTGCTGCCTAGTTGGTTCCTCGCCGTCTCCGCTGCCGCCACCTCCACCTCCGTTGTTAGGTACATCACCGGCGCCACTGAGGCTGCCGCCACGTGCAAATAGATTGGACAGGCTCCCGCATGCGGTCTGCTTGAAGCGATTTAAGCGCTGCTGCGTACTATTCAGAATGCTATTCAGCTCGTCCAGCTTGCCGCCGGCGCCACGCAGTGATTCCTCCTGCTCCTCCAGCATCTGTAATCATTATTTCGTGGGACACATAACTATCTAATAACTGCTTGGTAACAACTCTCTTGGCAAAGAAACTCGGATCGATTACTTAGGAAAATATGTCGTGAAGACATCTCCGCCCCATACATATAAATATGCTTGTGGCTCATAAGAGAATCGCCCCTTTTCCATTTTGGCAAAGTGAATTTCCAAATCCTTGATGAAAACTGTTGATGCAGCATCAACTTGGCAGGCAGTAAATGATGAAGATGAAAAGCGACTTACGGTTGCCTCAGCGACCTCCATTTCGGCAATTTGCTGCTCGATGCGTGCGCTGCGTTGACGCTCGAATTCCGCGTGATCCGGCGGGTCTTGTCCCAGTAATTCGGCTCTCTGGCATTCCTGCTCATAGCTCATGTTGTGCTCCGCCATGACGTGCAATTAGTGGTTCTGCCTCGATTTAACTAATCAACAACAAACAAATAAAGGAACACTTACACATCGATTTTTGTGAGACAATGGCTGAGACAGCAACTGGGCCACAACGCATGCGCTTCGTGGAAACTTGGATTAGGAAGGGGCCATGACAAAAAGTACAAATACAGCTGATTTCAGGCGCACATACACTAACACACATAGCTGGTAGTTGTTTTAATAATACAAATTGCATAAAACTTAGATATACATATGTATATATTATATATATATATATATAATTAATGTTAAGGCTCGGGACAGCGCTCATAGATCTGGATGTAGGATTCGGTGAGTGTGATCATCTGTGGCAGTATTTCAGTCACATGCAGATCCTGCATTTCATACCACTGCCCGTTAGCCTTGTGGAGTATGTGAACCCTATATGTGCCCTTCTTGGGATCACCATCGTGCACAATGTTCGCAACCAGATTGTATTTGGTATCCTTGATTCCCTTATCCCGCTGCTTCATGCCCAAAATGTCGCCAAAGTCCACATTTCTGCAAATAGACACAATTGCCACCAGATTTGAATACGTTAAAGAAAATTAAGTTGAATTTCGTCCACTTACTTGATGGGAAAGTTGACAATTGTAGGATTCTTTTCGAGAAAGAATGTGTTCTTGGTAAAGCGCTTGATATACAAGATTATAAATTGTGGCAGTCGAGTGATCTCGAAGCGTTTCATAAAATTATCCTTATACGTTTTGTACTCCTTTTCGGCGCTGCCATTGAATTTGCCCAGCAGCTGATACAGATTCACCTGCGGTATTATATTCTCCCGAAACTCATCCGTAAAGAGCGGCGGTGGCGGCAAATCACAGGTTAAATAAATGAAATTCGTCAGTTCAACCTGATGCTTGTACTCATCCGTCGCGAGCAGCTGCTGCTTGGCTGTGTCGTCCAACTCAACGGGCGGAATTTTACGCGTATAGATCTTCATTTCGCCCAAGAATATTTTATACAATATCGACGAATTTGGCTGCTTGTTGCCCTTGAGGGCGCGATGCAGCGTGTTGAGGAACCAGGACAGAAAATCAATGGGATCGCCCTGTTCGGTGATTTGGAAACGTTTGCTCGACCATAGCACCACCGCCTGCAGCATCTCGTGCGGTGAAACATGCGCCTTAAAATTACGCGGATTCCACATTTTGCGCATCAGTTCGCCGAAACGCTGCACCAGCGTAAACATGGAATCACCCGGCGGCCGCTTGATAGTCGCATAGCTCTGCTCCCGGAGAAAGTAATCGCGCAATGGGCTGACATGCGACAGCGCATGGAGGACCACATTGCAATAATCGTTCGCCTTGATGTTGTTTAGACCGACAACGCCAGGCAGATAGAGGATGCCGTCAACTGTGCGCGAATGCTTCGGCTGCACCTGGTCCAGTTTGCTGATTTCGTTGCGCAAAAATGTCGGATTGAGCACATACTTGATGTCGTCCAACGAGGAATCGATGATCTCATAGTTGTCCGGCAGGCAGTAGAAGCGCAGCGTGTGCAAATTGAGGAACACATGATGCGCCTCGCCCACCGAGTGTGTGTAGGCGTGCGTGTTGTTGCCACGTCCCTGGAAATATTTGCCGCACACGAGGCAGGCGTAAACGTTTATCCGCGTCAATGAAATTGAGCACAATTTCTCAAAGTCAAAGTCTAGCAGATTGCGATTGATCGTGTCCAGATACGGGCAGACGCGATACTTTGGATTGAACACGGACGGTGTCTCTGCATACATACATATATATATATATACAAACATAAATATCTTTCATATATATACAACAACACATATAGATCTATTCACTATTCTCACCATCGTCTTCCAATAGGTGCTTGTGTTTCGTCTCCAGCTTGGCGCGCTTTGCTGCTATTCGGTAATGCATAAGTTTATTGTTGTGTCTACATATTCTGATATTTCATAATTACCTGCGGATTGCGTGTGCGCCATATCCACTACGATTATATTTCAACCTATATTTATTTATTGATTATGATTACGGAAATGTCCATCAATTGTGTTGTTTTGCCGGCGCTTGTTTTTAGTTAGCGATGACAATACCAATTTATCGATGTTTGAACTATTTGACAGCAACCAACGATAACTAAGGCTGCGATGTTTCTTATCCCACTATTTCAATTAATAAGTCGATAGCACATCCCATCAGTCTATACGTGCTTTAAACTAGGCACCAGCACCAAATGTTTACCTCAAAATAATCATGGGCAAAAAGGTGTATAATGCCATTGTCGACAATTCGGCTTAAAGAATGTGAGTTAGTATAGGAAATAGGAAAATAAACCAAGTTTCTTTGTATCTAGCTTAGTGGACCATTTAATTAAGTCTTAGGCATCTACATTACCATTAAAAATTTAACTATATAACTTAGCTATACAGTAATGCAGTGCCTTGTCTATCGCTGAATTGAACTAGCGTCGATTTTCATTGGCATTGATGCAGACTAGCGCGGCATTTAACAATTTTGTCGTCACTTGTACTTAATATTTGCTAGCGGACACGCGAATTACCGCCAAAAATGCCGTTAAGGGCAGTGATCATGGAATTCCGCCCAAATCTGTGCTGCGGCCAGATATTCCTGCAATTCAATGAGCCCATAAGCAATGGCCAAAATAAGCGTCTCGTGATCAAGAAGGACGAAATGTTTGTCGTGGAGAACGGCAAGAGCGAATTCGTCCTGCGACAGAAAAGCTGGGGTATGGACATTAAGCACTTGTCGCTTCTCAATACCAGCGGCTGTCATATAAGCATCCGCTTCAATTACAATATAATCGATCTCGTCGAGCTCTATAATGCTGGCAGCGGGCCGAAGGTGTCACGACTGATGCCGTTGCAACTGAACTTTGTGCAGCGAGAGGATCACTTATCGCTGCACTGCAGCAAGTGTCTGTACGAACTGGTGCCCGGCTGCCAATACAATCGCCTGCGCGAATTGCCCAGCGGCCTGATCGATCCTAGTGAATTCTTCTGCCACAATCACGGCACATCTGGCCAGCAACAGTTGGCATCTAATGTGCTGGTGCCCGGTGCCACCGACATATACTACGGCTTCAATCACATTGTGATCAACATGTGTGTGCTACAGAGTCGCATCAACAACTGCGCGGGCTATCTGCACTGCAAGCGCTGCAGGTGGATGCTCGGTTCCAGCATTGAATCGGGCGCAGCTGCTAAACTTTGGGCAGATGCACTGCGTTGGCTCCCGACGCCATCCAATAATGAGAAAATTAGTGGGAGTTTGTTACCACGCCTGCTGTTCAAGCATGCGACCGTGACACACTTGATGATCCGCCTGTTGAGCGGCCTGTGGCCACTTGCAGCGGCACAATTCAGTGGTCCAGTGGGCAAACGCGCTCTGCTTACCACCACAATGCCGGATGGCCATGATCACTATATGCTCATCGAAGTGCTCGACACACAGTTGGCCGTATTGCGCCGCATTCCAGATGATGAGCATTTAAATGAGGCCTGCTTCCATCGCGCTTGCAAGTTATACTTTCGCGACTACTGCAGCTGCCACTTTGAAAGACAGTGGCTGCAACAGTGGGTGCAGGAACAGGAGCAGCAGCAACAAAGCGTACCCAAGCTGTGCATATCGCCGTATTTATTCGCTGAGCTGCTGCAGCGATTTAATCACAATACGTCCCTAATACCCTACGACTGGAGGTACAATAACCCCAAGGAGAAGCTGCGGCTCACCTTCTTCTTCTACGAGAGCGACGAACAGGAGTTGCTGCATCGGCAGCAGCAGCACAAGTCGTGTCCAAAGAAGGTACTCCACTATTTCCAACCCAGCCGTATTTACATTTGTCCGAATTTTATTGATTTGTTTTTGTTTTTCCTAAAAGCCAAAGCTGAAACCAAGCCTTAAGAAAGGACAGCAGCAGCAGGCGCTGGGAGAGTATGTGTCTGAAGCGGGTCTGGTTGCTAGCTTGGATGATGAGGATGCGGATAATGAAAGCGATGGTGGGCACTCGGATATCGAGCTGAATTCGATGTTGCACAAATCCGCTCCTATTATGGTCTATGAGAAGAATCTGGCCAAGCGCTGGCCACACCAGAAATAACACCAGCAGTCAGTCGCTGAAGCCAAACTAAATAATTTTATCATGTTTTTGTTTTTCCTGATGGTTCAAGAAATGTTTATTTTATTTTTTGTTTTTGTATGGAATATGTTTATTAGTTTATTGGATTTGATGATTTTAATTTGATTAATATTTTGCAACAAGTATTAAGTATGAGATATACATATATACATACACACATATTTTTATTATATATTATTAACTTAATGCAAAGACGAACTTTGCAAGTCTTGTGATTGAAAATCTCGACTTATGTTTAATGTTTATTTATGTGATTCAGGGCAACGCATATGTTCACTTTTAAGTTTCTTGGAGCAGGACGAATAAAGATATTGGATATCATCCAATCCTCTCAATGAGTTTGATTTTTACTTGGCCATGCGACGCATCTGATTTGTCTGCTCGGCCATCGCCAGCTGCGCATTATCCGCCTTGTTGATCAGACTATCCAGCTTGTCGAGCTGCCCATCCATTTTCAAACTCTTGGCTGCCTTGGCGGCCGTCACTTCTGCGGCAGTTGGCGGTCCGAGCGGCTGTGGCTTTGGTTGCCGTTCCACGGGTTGCTGCCTAGTTGGTTCCTCGCTGTCTCCGCTGCCGCCACCTCCACCTCCGTTGTTAGGTACATCACCGGCGCCACTGAGGCTGCCGCCACGTGCAAATAGATTGGTCAGGCTCCCGCATGCGGTCTGCTTGAAGCGATTTAAGCGCTGCTGCGTACTATTCAGAATGCTATTCAGCTCGTCCAGCTTGCCGCCGGCGCCACGCAGTGATTCCTCCTGCTCCTCCAGCATCTGTAATCATTATTTCGTGGGACACATAACTATCTAATAACTGCTTGGTAACAACTCTCTTGGCAAAGAAACTCGGATCGATTACTTAGGAAAATATGTCGTGAAGACATCTCCGCCCCATACATATAAATATGCTTGTGGCTCATAAGAGAATCGCCCCTTTTCCATTTTGGCAAGGTTAATTTCCAAATCCTTGATGATGATGGCAGGCAGTAAATGATGAAGATGAAAAGCGACTTACGGTTGCCTCAGCGACCTCCATTTCGGCAATTTGCTGCTCGATGCGTGCGCTGCGTTGACGCTCGAATTCCGCGTGATCCGGCGGGTCTTGTCCCAGTAATTCGGCTCTCTGGCATTCCTGCTCATAGCTCATGTTGTGCTCCGCCATGACGTGCAATTAGTGGATGTGCCTCGATTTAACTAATCAACAACAAACAAATAATGGAACACTTACACATCGATTTTTGTGAGACAATGGCTGAGACAGCAACTGGGCCACAACGCATGCGCTTCGTGGAAACTTGGATTAGGAAGGGGCCATGACAAAAAGTACAAATACAGCTGATTTCAGGCGCACATACACTAACACATATAGCTGGTAGTTGTTTTAATATTACAATTTGCATAAAACTAAGATATACATATTCTGCATCTCATACCACTGGCCGTTAGCCTTGTGGACCTGTTCAACGCATCACTTTTAGACTCCTCAGTCATTGTTTAAAAGGGTTTTTTTTTTTATTTTTTTACATAAAATAAAGAAATTGTGTTATTTTGCCGGTGCTTGTTTTTAGTTAGCGATGTCAATGCCAATTTATCGATATTTGGACTATTTTACTCAACCAACGATAACTGAAGCTGCGATGTTTCTTATCCTACTATTTCAATTAATAAGTCGATAGCACAATCGATAATACATCCCATCAGTCTACACGTGCATTAAACTAGACACCAGCACCAAATGTTTACCTCAAAATAATCATGGGCAAAAAGGTGTATAATGCCAAAGCGCGACAAAATCCGCAAACCATTGTCGACAATTCGGCTGTAAAGAATGTGAGTTAGTATAGTTTAAGAGCATTATCGCCTGTATACATTACACCATTATTTCAATGTCGTACAACAGATCAAAATCGTAACTGAGGATGTTGTCGGAGTCAGCATTCCCGCTGGTTATGATGAGGCCAACGCTCTTGTCCTACCTTCACAGAAGCGCCCCACCAAAGTCCAAATCGAGAGGCGACAGAATGTCAAGATTCTCTCCAAGAAGCAGCGAAAGCATTTGCAGTCCATTGTCGACAAGAAGAAGAAGAAGGAGGGCGTAAGTAATGCTAGGGTGTAATCCCTTTGTCGTCACCCAACGTAAGCCAAATGTCTGTTTCGCTTCCAGCGCGCACAATTGCTGGCGGATTTGGCTGCTGTGCAAATACCCGAAGCCGAGCTGCAGCAATACACATCTATTAGCCAGGCACAAACAGTGGGCCGAAAGCGGTTGCAGACCCTCGACGAAGTCCTGGCGAAAAAGAAGGAGCGGCAATCGCAGCAGCTGGTCGAACAGCACCAAAAGCAGGGCCGGCGCGTCAATGGCATCAAAGGTGCTGGCAAGCGCAAACTGCTCATCGAAGAGCAGGAGGCACTGGATGCGAAACGCAAAAATCCAAATATAATAAATGCTGACGACTCCACGGATGAGAGCGACAGTCAAAGTGATAGCGACAGCAGCCCAACTGCACCAGAGGTGCCAGCTAAACCTGAACCTGAGGCTGTGGCCATTGAACATCAGCAGCAAGCCAAGCCCAAGCCTCAGTATCAGCCAAAGCCAAAGGCCTCTCCAGCTGCAACTGCACCAGTTAAACCACATCAGACAGTCAATGTGCCCGTGCATCGCACGGACGAGGTGCAGGCGGCGCGTTTACGTCTACCCATCCTCGCCGAAGAACAGCAGGTTATGGAGCTGATCAATGAGCATCCTATTGTGATTGTTGCCGGTGAGACGGGCTCTGGCAAAACCACACAGTTGCCACAGTTCCTCTACGAGGCTGGCTATTCACAGCACAAGATGATTGCTATCACGGAGCCGCGTCGTGTAGCCGCCATTGCGATGTCGAAGCGAGTGGCGCATGAGATGAATCTGCCTAGCAGCGAAGTGTCCTATTTGATACGCTTCGAGGGCAATGTGACGCCAGCGACGCGCATTAAATTCATGACCGACGGCGTCCTCCTCAAGGAGATCGAGACCGATTTTCTGCTCAGCAAATATTCGGTTATTGTGCTGGATGAAGCGCACGAGCGCAGCGTGTACACGGATATACTGGTCGGTCTGTTGTCGCGCATTGTCCCACTGCGCCACAAGCGCTCCAATCCACTGAAGCTAATCATCATGTCCGCCACGCTGCGCGTCAGCGATTTTACAGAGAATACGCGACTTTTTAAGGTGCCGCCGCCGTTGATCAAAGTGGAAGCGCGACAGTTTCCGGTGACCATACACTTTCAGAAGCGCACACCGGGCGACTATGTGGCCGAGGCGTATCGCAAGACCCTCAAGATTCATGCCAAACTGCCCGAGGGCGGCATTTTGATCTTTGTTACCGGACAACAGGAGGTTAATCAACTGGTACGTAAGCTTCGACGCACATACCCCTACAATGGACAGCAGCAGCAGATGCAGCAAGAACACGTGCAACAGGAGGAGCTAGAGCCGGAAAAGGAGTTTGATCTCAAACGCACCATACGCAATATACGCAAGTCCAAGAAAAAGTTTCTCAATCAAATCTCGTTGCCGAAAATTAATTTGGATGACTACAAGTTGCCCGGCGATGATACCGAGGCGGATATGCATGAAGTTGCAGATAATGATTCCGATCCGGAGGAGCATGATCAGCTTGAGGATGATCACCTAAATGAATTGACTGATTCGGCGGCAACCAAACAACCGCTGTGGGTGCTGCCGCTCTACTCGCTACTCTCCTCGGAGAAGCAGCAACGCATCTTTCAGCCAGTGCCCGAGGGCTGTCGCCTGTGCGTTGTGGCTACCAATGTGGCGGAAACATCGCTCACCATACCCCATATCAAATACGTTGTCGACAGCGGCAGACAGAAGACGCGTCTCTACGATAAGGTGACCGGTGTCAGTGCCTTTGTCGTCACATACACATCCAAAGCATCAGCCGATCAGCGTACAGGTCGTGCCGGACGCATCAGTGCGGGCCATTGTTATCGCCTGTACTCCAGCGCCGTTTACAACGACCTCTTTGCCGACTTTAGTCAGCCCGACATACAGCAGAAGCCCGTCGATGATTTAATGCTTCAGATGCGCTGCATGGGCATCGACCGTGTGGTGCACTTTCCCTTTCCATCGCCACCCGATCAGCTGCAGCTGGAGGCCGCCGAACATAGGTTGGTTGTGCTGGGCGCCTTGAAGGCAAAAAGTGGCGGTGTCAATACGGATCTGCCGCCAGCTGTCACGCAGTTGGGTCACGTCATCTCGCATTTTCCCGTCTCGCCGCGTTTTGGCAAAATGCTGGCGCTGTCTAATCAGCAACAGTTGTTGCCGTACACGGTGTGCCTGGTCGCCGCGCTCTCCGTACAGGAGCTACTCATCGATACGGGCATGCAGAGGAATGACGATGTGCCATCCGTCTCCAATAAATTTCATCTGCGGAACATGAGCTGGGCGTCCGGCGGTAACTACAGGCTGCTGGGTGATCCCATGGTGCTGCTCCGTGCTGTCGGTGCAGCTGAATATGCCGGCTCCCAGGGCAAGCTGGCCGAATTCTGTGAGACGTCCGGGCTGCGTCCTAAGGCCATCAATGAGGTGCGCAAGCTCCGCGTCCAGCTAACCAACGAGATCAATCTGAATGTCAGCGATGTGGAGCTGTGCGTTGATCCGCAACTTAAGCCGCTCAGCAATGCACAAGCCCGTTTCCTCAGGCAGATACTACTAGCCGGCATGGGTGATCGGGTGGCGCGCAAGGTGCCGCTCGACGAGATTACCGATAAGGAGGAGCGGCGACGTCTGAAGTACGCCTACAATTGTGCAGACATGGAGCAGCCGGCGTTTCTGCATGCCAGTTCGGTGCTGAGGCAAACGCCGCCCGACTGGATCGTCTACCAGGAGGCCTACGAGCTGATCCATGACGACAGCAACAAGATGTTCATACGCGGCATCACCGCCATCGAGCCCGAGTGGCTGCTGCTCTATGTGCCGATGCTGTGCAACATAGGTCAGGTGCGTGACCATCCAGCGCCACGATACGATGTGGTAAAGGGTAAAATCTATTGCTATGTGGATGCCACATTCGGTAAGGCCGGCTGGCAGCTGCCTATTAGCGAGGTGGAGATGCCGCTCAATGATGAGGCCTGCTGGTAAGTTCATTTGTGAGCTGCAAACAGCTCCATCCATTAATCTTTGACGTCCATTGCAGCTACTTTGGCATGTTCCTGCTCGATGGGATCGTTTGCCCGCCACTGGCTGCCTTCAGGCCCAAACTGAAGTCGACGCCAGCCTCACTGACCAAGAGCTGGTCCAGTCTCAATGACAAGGTGCAGCGCTTTAAGTGGGCGCTGACCACTAAACAGATTCACACGCGTCAATCCCTATTCGATCAGTGGAAGACGGACCCCAATTGTAAGCATATAAATAATTTTCTTATACATATCCTGCATAAATTAACTATTAATCCGTCGTCTTTATATTTTAGTTCTCCTCGAGGAGTATCAGAATCTGCTTTACGATGTGGCACTTAGCGAGCTGACGCCCATTTGGCCACCTAATAAACCAGACCCAGCTAGCTAGCCTAGCATTAAAATATCCCTGCCACCGTTGGTTTACTCGCGCGTCCTAGCTATTCCTCAAATGTAATAAAGCCTCGACATTTAGATTGTTTAAAAAACTATTGGTTTTTGTTTCGACTCTTCCGATGGTGCTATTTAAGTGCTTGAGCTCAGAGATGACGCCATTGGCTTCACTATTCATGTAAAAAATGCGTTTTTAAGACATCCTTATAAAAAGAACTATTAATTAACTTAACAATTCTCGGCTTTTGTATAACAAGTTTCATTTTTTATTTATATTTTAAATGTTATTTGTAGTATATACATATATACTTTATATATATATATATATATATATATATATTTATTTATTATAAGTATTCAATTTGTTTAAATGGAACTAAACAGAATTTTAGAAGAAAGAAAAACATTAATCGAGTGGGAGGAATTAAAATGTTGTTAACAGCTAAGTTTCGATAGTTGTTCCAATACAATATATGTTTGATTTTTGTTTTTTCCTCGTTATATGTATGTATGTATATGTATGGATGTATGTATGTCTGTGAGTGATTATGCTTTGCGTGCCTTTACATACAGACATCGTCATCATATCATATCATTAACAATCAATTTGTTTGCCTGTATTGTACCACTTAAAGGTAGTTGTTTCGTTTGCGTTGCTTTATAGATCAACGAGTTTCAGATACAGCTGCAGCAAATTGCAAATGAATATGTAATTAACTATACATGCATTGGGTAGGAAGGGAGAAACATTCAATTGCTGGCAACATTTTTTGTTCGGGTGCTGTTCTTTTTTTTCTCTTGTGATATTCATTTTTTTTTCGATTTTATTTTTTTTTTTAACTGTATTTTTGTTTAGTTTTTACAATATGCTTAGTTTGTGTATTTGGAAAAGTTATTTGGGCATTTTTCTAGTGTTTTTTTTTTTGTTTTGTTTTGTTTGTTTTCTTTTAATTTATAGCGCATGCACATTGCACCTTGTTCATACATATATTACAGGGTATTCATTGATCTTTTTTTGATTTTCTTTACTATGATATATTCCTTTAGCTATGTAAATACTCGCAACCATAATTATTATACATAATCAGAATTGTTTTTAGGGGTTTTAACGTGTTTTTTTCTTTCCTTCAGTTTTTCTTGATTTCGTGTATATATATATAATGTAGTAGTACATCTCTCTATAGCTACAGATATACTTCATGCATATGTCAAGCGATATATGTGTACTCATATATGTTCATATAATAATATATATACAAGTACATTCATATATCTATATAATATTTGTGTGTGTGTGTGTGTGTGTTTGTTTGTGTATTTGTATATTTAAGTATGAATGTGTGTGTTTTGTGTGTGAGTGTGTAGAAAAAATCAGTCTAATGTATTAAGGCAACGTGAGAGCTTTACAATTTCATCAACATTATCTCATCCTTAAAATGTCAGTATATCAATATATATGATT
Organism: Drosophila cognata; assembly: GCA_035041535.1. Classification (NCBI taxonomy): domain Eukaryota; kingdom Metazoa; phylum Arthropoda; class Insecta; order Diptera; family Drosophilidae; genus Drosophila; species Drosophila cognata. The sequence continues at coordinate 7,479,378 of JAWNLC010000831.1, forward strand.
ATATAAGTCTATATATATTATATACACATTTATCATTCATCAACATTAACATTGTAGTCGTCAGCAAGTTTTCTTGACTTTCACTTTATATTTTTAAATATTTTTAATTTTGTAATTGATTTAAATTTACATTGATTTAAATTTACAAATTATAGCTTTTTAATATTTTTTTTTCTTTTTTCGTTTTTAATTTGCCAACATAGTTTTTAGTTAAATACTTGAACATCAATGTAGCAATGTGTATATATTTATTTAGTGATAGGTTTTCTTTTTTCTTGTTTTACATATTAATATTAACAATAAAATTTTGGTATGTTTTGTGTTTCGCTTTGTTTTTGTTGTGTTTTTAATTAATTTATATAAATTCTTTGTTAGTTCTTATCAATTGTTTTTGTTGTTGTATATTGGCTAGGAAAGCAATAAACGGTAGTTATAGAATAATAGGGATTAAAATAATAAGACCAAAGACAAGGGCAAGGTCCAATTCCAGGTCTAGGTCCAGGTCTAGGTCCAGGTATAATATGTACGTAAAATTAATGAAAAGCATTTTGGTTTTGAGTTTTCTATTTTAGATTTAACATTATATCTTTTACAAGTTTTACATATGCATATGCCTATATAAAATGACATATGTATCAATTTGTAATACTAACGAAAAATTATAATTTAAAAATGTTTGTCGCAGATATATTTATATGAATGTATATAGCAAGCATAGCTAAGTTAGTAACTATACTACATATATGTAAATATATATGTGTATAGATTTTGTTATAGGTTTTAAACTATACTACAATTTTAGTGAAAAAGCTAATCCAACCGTTTCATTATCTTATTTTTTGTTATTTTCATTACTGTTTCCATGAACTCTTTTTCTATATACACACGCGACAATATAACAAATCTATAGCTAGGCATAATCTGTATTATATATGTGGCATATAGTATGCACGTTTAGTTATATATTTATATATATATAAATATATATACAAATACATATATTTAGTATTTACATTAATCCATTTGCTGTACATACTAGACGCAGTCGTTTTAGAAACGCCACATTGATTATTTTTGTGTTGTTGTTTGTTGCGGGTTTCTTAGATCCGAATTCGTTTTAGTTGGGTTCTAACGCTGGGCTATAATAGATCATGGTATTTTAATGATATTAACAGCTTTAAACTGTTGTCCCATTCTCATCACTTTCATTGTCATCATGTAAATTTTTGTCCTGTTGCTGCTCTTGTTCGTCTTCTACTTCTTCGATTTCAGGCGGTTTCGTTGTTTCTGTATTCTGTTCCTGCTTCTTCGGATCACCATCCTTCTCTTCTATCGGCTCTGGTTGCGTCTGCAGCTCTCTGTTGTTTGATTCCTCTGTGTCTGTGGCCGGCGGCGATGTTGCTGTTGTCGATTGTGGCTTGCCTCTGGGTGTGGGTGTCGGTGTCGGAGTGGTCGCCCCACTAGCCAATGGGGATAGCTTCTCTGCTGTGCAGGGCGGCGTCATGGGTTCGCAAGGATGCGTCACCAGCTCCATCTTGTGCAGTTGCTTGCGCAGCTCATCCTCGTGCTGCTCCTCGAGCAGCGCCAGCTGCACAATACGATTCTCCTGCAACTGGAGCAACAGCTCTGGCGGCATCTCGCCCGTATAATCGAACGTGGCGAACGACTCCGACGTATCGATGTTGTTCACCTGCTTCTTCTTGTCCGCAATGAGTTTCCACATGCTGAGCAGCGTGTTGAAGCTCATCAGATCAATGCCGGGTGGGACAGCACCCGGATGCCGTATCACTGTAGCCTCCGCAGCGGCATTGGGCTTAGCAGAGAATTTCGATGCCACATCGTCATCCTCTGAGCTGCTGCTACTGACGGCTCGCATTTTCGGCCTGTGCGCTTTGCTGCCACTGGGGCCGCCCATGATGGGCGTGACCCTGGCCAGTTTAAGCTGCATGCTGTACTCGTAGTCGCGCTGCATGGAGCTGCGTCGTGAATTGGCCAACTCCTCATTGCTGCTGGTCATTATTTGATTATACTCACGCAGGCCGGGCTCCTCAACGGGCACATAGTGCTCGCCAATCTCGATGAGATAAACGCAGTGATTGACGTGGGAGCGAAAGAGCAAATCCTTGTGATTGGGAATCCATACGTGCATCACATGACCCACCATGCCGGCGGTCGGCTCCCAATCCTTCCAGCTTAGCCGTCCGCCATTGGCTCGCATATGTTCCGTTGGCCACATGACAGCATCGATGATGTCCAGGCAGTCATAGATCTATAAGCGATTTGCAACTTGTTAATCTGCTTCAACTACAAACGATTCAAAGAATCGACGAACGTACCCCAGAGTCATCCACAATGATCACCTTCCTGTAGATGTCAATGCGTGGCTTGCGTGGCGTTCCAATTGCTATTGTTGTTGACGCTGATACAGCTGTTGTTAGGAGCGCACCGGATGTGCTGCTCGGTGCCGTCTCGTTGGCCATGAGACAAATGGGTCCTTTCGTCTTGCGGGGATAATCACCGGGCGTGGTTATAATGGTGCCAACGCCCATTCCGACGCCCAGGCTGCCCGATGAGGAAGACAGCTTGTTGGAGCGTGGACTGGGTTCGTTCTCGGCCAGTTCCGGGCGGGCATTGATTGGATCCTTTGAGGGCAGCGACTCGACGCCACCGCTGGCAATGGGCAACGTGGCACGCCTGGCGCTGGCCTGTAACTGACCGCCGCTTCTGGCTCGCTGCCCACTGCTGCTGGCGCGCAACGTGGAGCCCGAAGCAACCTCCTGATCCCGTTCGCGATTCAAGAGGCCAGCGATGAGCGTTGTTGAGGTGGGCTTAACGGGCATTACGGCCAAACCACCGCGCACCACAGCCAACGTATCGCTGACATATCTGCCACCCAGGCTGCCCGCCATGCCGCTCATACCCGGCACATTGGCGGACCGGACGCCGTAGTAGCTGTTGACGGTGAGCGTGTTGTAGAGCGGTGCCGAGATGAAAACTGGCGCCAGATCCGTTGATTCGCCGCCGGTGCTGCTGGCGGTTCCCGGCGCACTGCCGGCTCCGGCGCACGTGATGCCGGCAGAGACAACTGTGCCGGCACCAGGTGCCGTACCAGCCGTGGATCCAGTGGCGGTGCCAATGACGCTGCCGCCGCTGCCAAAATTGCAGGTGCCCAGCTGCATGGATGCTTCCATTGCGGAGCCGGAACTGCAGCCCTGGCGGCAACGCTCTCGTATGCGATGCCACCAATCGAGCACCGTTTGCCTGATCGTGTCCAAGGTAATGGCGCCGCCAATGACCTGACACAACTGGGAATTGGTGTCCGCATACGATGTGGTCAACGGTGAGACATAAATGGGATAACCAATTGGCTGATCGCAGCTGGAGTTGATGATGTTGCGCAGCGCCTGCTTGGCGTTTTGTATGCTGCCCCGCTCCGGATTGCGATTGCGCAGATAGATAAGCTCCTGCTGCTGGCCGGCCCACAGACCGCGCACGCATTCACGATTCAGTTTGATGACGCGAAAGCTTAGGAAACGCTTGGTCAGCCGTATGATGCGATACTCGTCGGAGCCATCCTCCATGACGTGGCGCAGCGCAAGTAAATTGGGTGCACCGCGCAATACGGCGCTGCGCCAAACGGGATCCGCTTCATGGGAGATGACCAGCTCCTTGGAACAGCTATCGATGGCCTCGTAGAGAGCGTGCGGATCGAGAAACTCATCCGGATTCGTAATGTGATCTTGTTGCAATTTGAGTGCCATTTTAACAGCTGGCGCCACCACCGAATGCAGTAGCTCCATATCCGCAAAGACCCACTCATCGCGCGGCGACGTGATCCGAAAATCGCCCTTAAACAGCGCATGCAGGCCATGCAGGAAGTACTCCACACCCGTCAGCGAACTATGCGAGGCGGTGGCCAACGAGCGACGCGCGAGCAGACCCAGCGCCAAGCACAGCGATACCAGCGGCGCATCCTTGGCCACGCTGGCCACTTTCAGCTTTAACGCCGGTCGCTGCGCATTTTGCAGCGGCGTCGGCAGCGTTGGCGGCAACATGGTGTTGCCCGGGTTGCCCTCCTGCTGACTAACCGTTGGCTGCGTCCGGGGCGAGTCTTCTTTGCGCAGCGCTTTGCCCGGCGCCGGCTTGGACAGCTTGACAAAGACATTCTGATCCATGTAGGTCACATAATTGCCCAGTCCAGGCGCACTCTCTGATGTCTGTCGCGATATGTTGGCAAAGCTGTGCGAGCTGCTGAGCTGATCAACGCCGCCCAGCACACTGCTCCCACCGTCCTGGACGCCACCGACACCTGGTGCCGTGCCGACGCAGCCACTGCCGCTCATCGTGGCGCTCTTCTGGGGCCGCACGCTGCGCAGCTGTTGCTGCGATTGCGACTTGGACTGCGGGGCGCTGCTGCCGCCATGCGACGACAGATTTGGTGTGCTCTTCGAGTCATTGTGAGCTGGGGTATTGTTTGCAGTGGTTGTGTTCGTGCTGCTGGTCTGTGCAGCAGCCGGTGTAGTCGTGGTGCTGCTGCTGCCGCCGATGGCTGCTGCTGCAGCGGCGATACTGTGACCATTGCTTGCCGCTCCCGTTGTGGCTGAGTTGGCCGAAGTTGGAGCTGCACCCAAATTGGATGTGGCGGGTGTCGCAGTTGCTCCTGTTGTGGCTGTGGCTGAGGCTGCTGCTGCCGCTGGTGGCGGCGGCTCCTTATTGATTTGCCCATCCTTGCGCTTGTCAACACAGTAGTTGATCCACTTAAGGTACACGTAGCAGAAGCTAGATCGTGTTATGCCAACGGCTCGAAAATCAAAATCCTCATCCAAATTGAAATTAAATATGGGATCGAGATCTACAAATTGACGGTTCAGCGTATGCTGCAGTGCCTCTTGTATGGGTCCAGAGGCTAGCCACTGTTCCAGCTTTGGATTTTTGACAACATAATATATGATGCTCTATGGGTTAAATGCGAGAAACAGTTCAATGAAAAAGCCTGCATTAAATGATCAACGGAATGCTCTCACCTTTATATAGTATGTGATCAGCACTTTGCGGTACTCGAAAACCTGCAGGGTAGCGCTGGCCAGATTATCGGATATGGAGTAGCCCTCGATAACGTACTGGGCGGCAACCACCTGCCATGCCAGCCAGCGTGTCGAGAACATAGCATTGGCGCTTAGCAGTCGCGGCAAATGGCCAGGATCACAGCAGCAGCAGCCATCATTGTCCTCCACATCCTCAGTAATAGCCTCCACCTCACGTTGCTGGCAGTAAGTGCCTCGAAACTCCAAGCCGCGCATCTGAAACGTGCACAACCCGTTGCCCAACTCAATAATGTGCACCAGGCAATTCAGATCATCCGAGGCGAGCACTAAAACGAAACCAAAGCGAACGTTAGTTAAGAGTTCGCAACTCACAGGTGTTTATAAAGTTACAACTTACCGAAACAGTCGCCCTGGTTGACATTGCCCCAACGACCCATGAGTAAATCGCCGCACAGCGAATGCTGCAGGGAGCGAGTCAGATGCTCATAGAATATGCTATTTAGATTATTGTCGTCAGCGCCAAGGTCGCGCTCCAGCTGTGAGCTAAGTCGCGTGTTCGAGTGATCAATGCGACGCGTGTTGTAATCCCGTTCCCAAAACTTCACCGGTCTCACGTACGAGGTGAGAAAGATGGCGCTACCCAGGAATGGATTGAGTGGCGTCGATAGCAGAGCCGAGATGCCCGCCTGCAGGAACAGCATCGCCGAGTGCGGCACACTGAAGGGCTGGGCAAATGCATGGAACGCAGAGCCCCAAGTGATCTGCCACGGTGCAATGTACGTCACAATGAATTGCAACTGGAATTTGGGGAATTTGGAAACAATTAGCAATGATTATTTGTGCATCAATTTTGAAATGCTTACCTTAAGCAGAAAGTCGCAGCACTTGCGAAATGCGAGCGATACGAAGAAATAGTCGATGATAAAACTCTCCGTGGCCATTGAAAAGTCAACGCGAAACAGAAGGACGGTAAATATAATGATCAGATATTGATTCGTTGGATCCGAATAGGCATTGCGCACAACTACGGAAAGCGAGAAAGAAATATGATAATTATGCTTATAGGCAACGATCAGCAGACTTAAGTTTAGAAATTCCTTGAAATTAATTATTATCCAGCTCAGCAGACACTGTCCTATGTTCCATAATACCTCATCAAATAGAGCGAGACAAAAAGGTAGTAGCAAGAGAGATACACAGGGGGAGAGAGAGAGAGAAAGAGCGAGATATATGCAAAATGAAACTCACATTTGAGCGCACAGACGGAGACGATGAGAGTGCCCCAAGGCACTCCAAACTTTTCAGCAATCAGCTGTGAGTCAGCGGTCAGCGATGAGATGGCCAGTAACGGGAAGAGCACATTCCGCTCAAGCACACTCAAATAGATGTAGAACTTTTCGAACCACATAATCTGGGGCGCATTGAGCACCTCGAATTGGCCAAATTCCTTTTGGCGCAGCAGCGGTCGGGCGAAGCAGAGCCAGGGCATGTGCTTCCTCATCTGGGGCACCGCATAGTGGAGCAGCAAGCCGAGGGTGCCGATGAACACATTTAGCACCACATTGAGATCCGGCTGCAGGACCGTAAAGACGGTGCTGCAGTGCAGCACGAGTACGCTGACACCGAGCAATGTCATCACAACGAGATCGTTTTTCAGCCGTGTCATCACAGTTGCTTGCAGCTTGCGCGGCAGCGGATCGGGCAGCTCGTTGTCCGGTTCGCCGTTTGCGTTGTCCAAGTGTGTTGCGGTTCGATTCTCCGCATCCGGTTCAGCATCAATGGGAGCGGCATCTACATCCGTTGTGGCGGTGCCAGCGCCAGCTGTCAGTGTGGACACATCGCCAGGATTTGTGGTTGACGAACTGGAGATTTTATCATCCTGAACATCATGGACACCGGCTAACAGCTCGGGCGCAGTCTTCGATTCATTTGCACTTGCATCGAACACGTTCACCTGACTGGTCGTCACCTTGGCCAGCTCACTGCTGGACAGCTCCGCGGGCGGTTCATCCTCGCCAGCTTCGCCGCCAATGGAGGCAAAGGAACTGGAGGCGGTAATCGCACGTTTACTGCTGCTTAGCGTCTTGCCCAGCGTTTGACTGCTGCCCAGCGAGGATGCCTTCGATTTGCTATGCTTATTGTGACCGAGCTGATGTTCCAGCTGTGTTTCCTGCTCCGCCTCCGGTTCCTCATCTGGCTCCTCCTCAGTTTGCAGGACATCTTGATGGTGGTGGTGATGGTGCTGCTGTTGCGGCGGCTTTTGTTCTTCGCTTATGGCCAGTTTTTCTAGAGAGCTAAGTTCTATGTGCTCATTGCTGTTGGCCGTCGAACTCAACACCTGATCCTGCTGGCGTGTCCTGCTTGTCACTGGTGTTGGTTGCGCTGTCGACGTCTGCTCCGACGATTGCCTCTTGCTGCGGCTCATCTGCTGTTGCCCTTGTCCCTGTCCCTGGCTATGGCCCTGACCCATTTGGCTGTGCCTGTGTGCGGGACCCTTATGGCACCTGTGCGCATGATTGAGTTCGTCCTCGTCGTCGTGATAGGTGCTCACAATACACGTTTTGATTAGGCGCCACAGGTGACTGAAATCGCTTGCCGAGCGTGACAGATGATAGCCCAGGGGTATCAGCATTGCGCAGAATATCGAGAACAGTATATACTGAGTACCGCGATGCTCGTCCAGCGCCGCATACAGCGGACCATATAGCAGCAACACGGCCAGCACCGATCGTATCAGGCAAAGAAATGAGCCTGCAAATAGGTAGAAAGGATTACCAGTGACATGAGTTACCAACTATTGTTGGCTATCGAGGAGAAGCGCACCGTTATGGGTACAGTGTATCTCGTATTCGTGCCAACGAAAACAGGAACAAAACTTACCCAAGAGACTGCTGGCTGCATTGCCACCAAAGAGATGCATGTCGAGCTGCTCGAGCAGGTACATGAGAAACGTGTTGATCTGCGGACAGAGGCCCACCGAGAAGATGATGGGAAAACAGAGGAGCAGGACATAGAGCGATTGCAGCAGCAGCGACACCACATGCGCCGGTGAATAGTGCATGCCAAAGAAGACCAACTCAGCCGGCGGCTGTTCCGCATAATCTGCATCGAGACGCTTGAGGAGCAGCAAGAGGCCACCGCACAGGCAAAAGTAGATGGCACGGGAATATGCCACCGTTTTGTTAAAGCCATGCACCGGCGAGGCGGCATCTGGTTGAACGCTCTTCACCAGCGAGTATTGGGCACCCGCAATGACCGCACAGAAGAGCAGAACACAGAGATCCTTGTAGTGATTATGCTGGAGTATCGCCGCACCCATTATGGCAACCAGAGTGCAAAGCACACACGCCAGCAACACATGCAGCCAGTGCAAATCCCGATCAAAGAGCGCCAGCAGCTCCAAACGATCCATGGCTATTTTGTACTCATGCTCATGGCCGCACCACTTGAATCGATACTTGTAGAAACTCTTGGGCGCCACCGGCTTCTCGGCGACCAGCAGGCATGCGGGTCGCCAATAGTCACAATATGGCGCAAAGTGTCCATCCACATTGAGCATTGGCTGGCTGAGCTGATGTTGCTGCTGCTGCTGCTGCCGACTGGCCGCTGCCGCTGCAATGGCCGCCGAGACGGCGGCATCGGCATTGATGGCAACCGTGCCGCTAGCAGTTGCAGCCGCCGCATCATTCAGATGCTGCTGCAGTACATCATTGCGGGCCGCCTGCAATTCGCTGCGCAGCACATTGAACATGCCATGAAGCGAGCGTTGGCCCGCTCCTGATACGCCTGATACTCCGCCTGTTGCTCCACTTGCCGCACTTGCAGTTGCAGTTGGGTTGCCGCGCGCCGAACTGCTCATGAGCATGCCCAGCGAGGCGGCTGCTGCTGGCGGAGGTGGCGGTGGCACACCCTGGTGCGATTGAGTGGCAGCTGCCTCGGCAGCAGCGGCTGCATTGGCCAACTGCTCACAGACCAGCTTTGCGTCCAGGTGAAGTTTGTCGCGGGCGAGGGCGCGCTCTATGTGCGTCATGTGCTCTACGGAGCTGCTGGCGGGATAACTGCCCTGAAGCGCCTGTATGGCCTCCTGATAGAACTGGAAATGCGCACTGGACATGTTGGGCGGCACAATGCTGGGATTGGCAGGCACCGGAGTGCCATCCGGCAGGATGCCAGCAATTGGTCGACCACGCTCATCAACGGCACCGCCATGCATTAACCAGAGCATCTTGTGTATGTCCGCGGTGAGGCTCTCGGTCAGGCTGATACTGTGCGTCGAATTTGAGGAGGATGAGTTGCGCGAGGTGGACGCAGGCAGCATGGTGAGCTTGGTTTGCGGCTGCCGTTTCACTAGCGCCAGCTCATTGTTGCTGCTATCCAACTGAGTGCTGCTGTTGCTGTCGGCAGCAAGACGCCGCCGACGTAGTTCGTCCACCTCGCGATATTTAACCACTTTAGGTATGGCGCCAAGACTGCGGGCAGCCATGCGCGATGTGCTCGGCTGTTCCTCATCGTCCGGCTGTTGCGATTGATTGGCCGGCAGCTGCTCCATGCCGGCCAGAAGCTGATCCTTGGAGCTGGCACTTATTTGCTCACAATCACTGGATGGACAACCCGAATCCGCCTCGCTCCGTATCAACTGACTACGACTCTGAGCTGCCACTGCGGCAGCCGCCGGCTGCTGCTGCTGGAGTAGCAACTGTTGCTGAAGCGCTGGCTGTGACAGTTCCTGGCGCAGCGCCTGCTCCGCGGCCAGTTCGCGAGCGCTCTGCTGCTGCTGCTGTCGATTACTGAGCAGCGGCGAACGTGAGCCCGTATTATTGTCCGTCTCTTCATCATCGGACGCTGCAGCAGCAACAGCAGCTGTAGTACCTGGTGTAATTGATCCACCGGCAGCAGCAGCTGAGCTCATGTTCATCTCACGACTTTTGAGTACATCGTCCAATTGGCTATGCGTCTGCTGCAGTTCGCTGAGTATATGCTCCAGGTTGTCATCGAAATCCTTAAAAACATCATCATCATCATCGGCCAAAATGCCGCCCACATCCGATTCGGCACTGTGGTGCGTCTGACTACAGCCCAGAGCACGAGTTCGTCTTCGCAACGGTACATCGTCCAGTTCATCATCGTCGTCCACGTTTTGATTGCCATTGATCTGATCGGTGTCATCCAGCTGCACGCTAGGCGACTCCTGTTCGCTGTTCTTCTCATCCAGATGCTCCACAATTGGATAAACAGGCGGCTCGATTAGCGCCGTCGTGGAGCCGCAGACGCTTGAGCTGCCAAATATGACGCTGCTGCAGCTGCTGCCACCACCCCCGCCAGCAGAGCTCTCCGTGTAGTTCTGATCGACCATTCGTGGCGAATATAGATTCAAATGCTGATTCCTCACAAGACTTTTGCTGGGCGGCGGCAGCGGATTACGCATCTGCTGCTGTCCGCTGATGGCCTCCACGCTGTTCGGATGCGGGCTTAAATTGGACACAGACGGCTGCGGGCAGAGCACCTCGAGAGCGGCGCTTTTGATACGACGCACGCCACCGCCAGTAGCACCAGCACCACCACCACCATTACCACTACCATGTTGACCGCTGGACAGCAGCGTTGACTTGGAGACGCCTTGGCCGTTGCTGTGCTTGTGATAGCTAGTCGCATTGGAATGTCGTCGTCGCTTCATGGCGGCAGTGGTGCCGTTGCGACTGCTGCCAGGGCATCCGCTGGTCGACTCGGTTGCCGGGCCGGATTCGGCACGACCCGTACAGGAGCTGGTGGAGGCACACAGCTGCAGTGCAGACATTGTGCTATTGGGATCCTTGCGTACGATTGCGCCGCCCAGATGAGGATGCAGATGGTTATGATGCAGCTGGTGATGATGGTGGTGATGGTGATGCTGAGCTCGAAACGGCGCCTGCTGCTCAATGCCCAAATCCGATTTGGTATAACTGTCATCTTCCAGATACACATCCGATGAGGAATCTGAAAAGCAATCATTTTGAAAAATACATTTTGAATAATCAATATCATTAACTAATAACTGATTCGGGGGAATATAGGTTTACTTACCGAGTATCCATGATTGTAGTGCACGATTGCAGGCATCATTGGCAGCGCTGCGGGTGAGGCCCATGCCCAGTTCCATGTCCTCCACATCGTTGACGCCGCTGCCAATGCTACTGGCATTTTGATGCTGGCTATGCGGCTGCTGCTGGAGATGATGATGCTGATGGTGCTGCTGCTGCATGGACTGAAAAAGACCGGCGCGGCTCTGGTGCTTCAGTCGCTCGTCATGCGTTTCGGAACTGCGATGACGTTGTAGGCGTGAGGAACGTGTATTTGGCTGGGCCATAACAATGACAGCTGAGGAGGAGGTGGTGGCAGTTTCACTGGCTGCAGTCGAGCCGGCGCCCACTTGAGCGCTGGCTATGAAATGCTGGCGAGCATTGGCCTGCGGCCGCACCGCCTTCGTGTGCAGAAAGCTTGGCGCCGCCGTCGTCGCCGTTGTCGTTGTGGCAATGGTATCCGACTGATTGCGCATAAGTTTGGCGTTAAATGTTGAGTCCGCAGCACCGCCCGCGTCCAGGCTGCTCTGCCGCTCCAGACGGCGTCGATGCCGCCTACTGAACACCTCTGAACACTTGCGTGACAAATGACCCGTACGCGTTGCACCCGCTGTTGTGCCACTGCTAGTGCTGGTTCCGACTCCCGAAGTGCTTGACATCTGCTGGCATCTGCTGCTGCTATCGAGACCACTATTGGCGCCGCCTTCTGCTCTTCCGCCGACCACCTCGACTACCTCAGGATACACGGTTAGGTATTTGTTGTACAACTCATTAGCAGACATGTTGTTCTGCCCGGCGGCAATGGTGGAGCGTATGGATTTGCTGACGCTGGCAGATCCAGCTAGAGATTGCTGATCCTGTTGGCTGCCGGCGGAGAGCATCGAGGGCGCATAAAACATAAGCTCAATGGACTCGGAGCTGTTCTTGCGATGGACATCAACTTTAAGATCTTTAAATGGAAAGACTGTCAGTTTATATTGGCAAATATATAAATATATATATACGTCGACATATGTGTACGCAAATATATAAATAAACTTTGTTAATGGAGCTACTAAACGTTTCTATTTTCTTGAGCAAACCCTATGATATATATATTCAAATATATATATGCGTAATTTGATCTATTTATTTTACTTACCAATAATGCTGTTCACATTGTCAATGGACATGATGCTGTTCTCCTCGCTGGCCTCATTAATGGCCTGCTCCTCGGAGAGACGCGAGCCGCCGCCAGCAGCACGTATTACTTTCATCTCGATGCCATGTTCCTCGTCGCGACCGTGCGACGCTGTTTCCTTGGTGACCTTGAAGAACTGACTCTTTAGATTCACCTCGGACATAGTCTGTGCCCGATCGTACAATCGATGAAGCGCCAAATTGCTCAGCTTGACCAGCAATATAGTGCTGCTGGTCAGCACACAGTACAGGCACCAGGTCAGCCATGTGCTTGGAAAGTACTAGAAGATCGAATGGTGAGTTAGCATGTTTGATAAGGTCCCCAGGGTAGGTTGGATGGTAGCTGAAAGGCACAGTGAACACTTACCAAATAGGCGACAAAGGGCGAACAGAGCAGGTAGAGCCATAGATACAGATGCACCACATTGCAGAAGACACCCTGATGCGGATCGTAAAAGTAGCCGCCGGTCAGTGAGGCCCACACGCCCTGGCGCAGTATCTCCAAGGTCTGTGAACCCATGGTGGCCTATACTGCATTACTGCTATTATGCCCCGCACACGACTCTCGGCGGTGACAGCGGGGGCAAGCTGGGCCAACAACCGTAAGGATCGCCGTCTTATCGCCACTTAATTAACAACGAGTGAGTGTTATTGTTATCGGGAGCTTTCAAAGCTTGCAAACGCCAGCGGAGCCGAGTTGAAATTCGAGAGCAAATCGTAAATCGTTGGTCGTTTCAGCGGGGGGGAAAGTGAAGGCGTGAGTGTGTGTAAATTGTGAATTGGCACAACGAGAGGCTGAGTTGGGTAAAACGAAAACAACGCAAGCAAAACGAAAATAATAAATATGAAAATCGAGGTGTTGCGGCTGAAATTCGTAACCGTATTCTGCAGATTTCATGCACTTGCTGTCAGCACTTGCACTCCGAACATTGAGATTACGATACAAATTCACATCGATTTCGATTCAGTTGCTGTTGCTGTTGTTGCTGCTGCTGTTGGTGTCTTCGTGGATGCAGTTGCACCGCAGCCACTGTTGGTATGTGATGGTTTTTCCGTTTTCTCTTTGATGCGAGAGTTGTCATTGTTGTTGTTATCAAAACATCGTCTGCATCGTTGCATCTACTAATTTGAACTTTTCTTTATTTGGGGTTTTGTTCTTCTTTTTTCTTTTTTTTTTTTGCAAAGTAACACTCACTCCCTATGCTTCCTCGTTTCATATGCTTTTTCTTTTATTTTGCCTTGTCTTCGTTGTGCCGTCGCTATGTCAAGTTATCGAAACGTCTTATCGCTATGGAGTGTTGGAAAAGGTTACTAAAAATCAAGAGGTTGGCGCGTATTCGAATATATACAATACAAAGATTATTGTGTTTTTACCAGTTTATTCTTACAATACACCGATTCTTAAGCTACGATACTAAGTAATAAAAAAAAAAAAAAAATCTTTAAAATTAGCGTTACATCACAAAGTTAACATCACCATTACCCACAGAACTTTTCGAGTTACGTTTTGTTAAGGTTGCATTTTGGTTTTTCTTTTCAGTCTACGTCCTCGTAGTAAGTTACCGCACTCAGTGGAGGCTATAACTATTCACATAGTTAGTGCTCTTCACTGCTGCTGGCATCAACATCGCTGCCAACAAAGTCATCCTTGTGCTCATAGTTGTGATGATGATGGATGTGCTCCTCTTCCTGTACGATGGGCACATGCTCAATGGGATGATGGTGCTGATGGTGCTGATGCTCGTGATGTTCATGATGATCATGATGATCGTGATGATCATGATGATCATGATGATCATGGTGGGAGGCATAATCATGCTTCTCGTGGTGATGAATGTGTTCCTTAGTCTGATGGATTTGGATGGGATGATGTTCCTCATGTATAATTTTCTTCTCCTCCTTTAGGACAATCGGCTTATGATGATGATGCACATGCTTTATTACAGTATGCACATGTTTCTCGATCTTTTTATGTATTGGAACATGGATGACAATCTTCTTTTTCTTCTGTTGGCTGCTGCTAAAGAAATCAAAAAATCAACAACAAAACATTGAGAAAAAAGACTTGATATATTGGTATGAATATCCCAAACATGGTTTACCCAGCATTTGTTTCCTGGATGCAAACAAAACACAGCACCAGCACAGCCAAGACCGATAACTTCAGCAACTGCATTAGGAAAAAAAAAAACAAAACAAAAAAATTTTTAATCCAAATCCTGTACAGCTTGTGAACAAGTCTTTTCTAAATATCCATTCGCTTGCCTCAAATAATGTTGCTTACCACACAACGATTTTCCATTTTAATTATGAGTTTATGAGGCGTTGAAACACAGACGATGTGACCGCTCGAGTGGCTCGATAACGAATGATTGCTGGCACACTGCGGCCAAATTATTTTATAACACGATCCATGACCACGATGAGGCCTAAACTGGAATGTGGCGTGGAATGCGCCAGCGTCGCTCGTTTGCTTCCGTGCGCTGCCCACAAGCGTCAACAGCAGCGCGAGGCGCACGCGCCGCGATCCAAACAACCTGCTACCAGCAATATATGATTTGCTCGAATTAAATCACAAAGTCGTTGAAGATATCCGTTGCAACATTATCATCGTAATCGTGTGTGTGTGTGTGTGTGTGTATGATGATTGTGGGTGTTTTCAGTTGTTTCGTTTTTGTTCCCATATTTGTTGGCTTTTGTTTTTCGTTATTTTTTGTTTATATATAAACATTAACGTAGGTGTCGAGTACACTAGACCATACCTGAGCCATGCATAACGATAATATCATCGAGAGACAGGATAAAAAATCATGTAAGCCCCTTTTCAATGTTTTTTTTTGACTGTCTCTGCTGCATCAGTGAATCAGAGATTTGTTGTTTTGTTTTAGTTTTCACATTGTTTTGATTTCCTTTGTGGGATTTCTGATTGTTACACGAAAACTTCTGTTTCGGTTTTCGTATAGAGTCGGAAGACTCATCCATACAAACGTACATTGTATCTTGGCTTGGTTGCACTTGCACAAAACTCAGTCAACGGAAATAAGTTGAGGTTTGCAAGGTATATATTTATAAAATAACAACATACATAAACAAATTAAGATATATTTATAAAGTACAACATAAATACATTTTAAAGTAAGTGCACGTAACTTTCATAATAAATAATTGTAATTGTATATTGGCTGCAACTAGACCGTTCGAATTCGTGTGTTACGCAATGACACGAAAACATAAAATTTACAACAATAACGGTAATTAAAAATCACATTTATATTTCGCAAGCATTTTCTCATTCCCATTTGCAGTTGAGCTGATTGCATTTTCACCCGTCTTGTAAATAATATACAAAATATCCATTTGAATAACAATCGACATGCATATGCTATCGATATTGCGTTAAGCAACACTGTGCGGCACTTACACTACCAAGAACCATACACACAGTTCACACATAGTCACCCACACGCAAGAAGCAGCTGCCAAAGAGGAGAAAAAAGCAAACAAATTCTTCAAAAACGCTAATTTAAAAGTAATTACATGTATTTCAAAATTTCTTTAGAGCTGCAAGTATACTTTAAGTAAACGCATATAGCTCAAAAGATGATCTCAAAACTCCATTGTGTTGCGTGCAAAACTGAAATAGATAAGAGTGTGAGACGTGTTCAAGCCGTCATATGAGTAAACTCTCGCCCCATCTCTGTGCGTGTGTGTGTGAATGAGCTTCAAATGGGGCTGCTACGCCCCTACAGAGGAAACGGCCGTAGTATTGAAATCAATAGCATTACATCGTTTTGGGCTGTAGCATTATATGTATATGTATTTCATATTATTTTTTGTACTTTATTTAAATGATAAATCGTAATTCGATTATTATGCATGACGAGTCAAACCAATGTCAACGTTCTCAACTGTAGCTAATGTTCTTCTTAATTGTCACTGCTATTTCATATTGGATTTCTGTTTTTCCAGCTATCTGCAGCAGCAAGTTCCAAGCGTGAGAGTTCCGGTGTAAGAACTGTAAGATGACAGATTCAAAGTATTTTACGACCACAAAAAAGGGTGAAATTTTCGAGCTCAAGTCCGAGTTGAACAATGACAAGAAGGAGAAGAAGAAGGAGGCGGTAAAGAAGGTGATTGCCAGTATGACTGTTGGCAAGGATGTGTCTGCATTGTTCCCAGACGTTGTCAACTGCATGCAAACGGACAATCTGGAGTTGAAGAAGCTTGTCTATTTGTATTTGATGAACTATGCCAAATCGCAGCCGGATATGGCAATTATGGCGGTAAATACGTTTGTCAAGGATTGCGAAGATTCTAATCCGCTGATACGGGCGCTGGCCGTGCGCACCATGGGCTGCATACGCGTGGACAAAATCACCGAATATCTGTGCGAGCCTCTGCGTAAATGCCTAAAGGATGAGGATCCGTATGTGCGTAAAACAGCGGCCGTTTGTGTGGCTAAGTTATATGATATTTCAGCGACAATGGTCGAGGATCAGGGCTTCCTGGATCAACTCAAAGATCTACTCTCCGATTCAAATCCGATGGTGGTGGCCAATGCCGTTGCTGCGCTCAGTGAAATCAATGAGGCCAGTCAATCGGGCCAGCCTCTGGTGGAGATGAACTCGGTGACGATCAACAAGCTGCTGACGGCACTGAATGAGTGTACCGAGTGGGGACAAGTCTTCATACTGGACTCATTGGCCAACTACAGTCCGAAGGATGAACGCGAGGCGCAGTCCATTTGCGAGCGGATTACACCACGCCTGGCCCATGCCAATGCGGCGGTTGTACTCAGTGCCGTCAAGGTGCTAATGAAGCTCCTGGAAATGTTGTCCAGTGATAGCGATTTCTGTGCCACGCTCACCAAGAAGCTGGCGCCGCCGCTCGTTACGCTGCTCTCTTCCGAGCCAGAGGTGCAGTATGTCGCCTTGCGTAACATTAACTTAATTGTCCAGAAGCGACCGGACATCCTTAAGCACGAGATGAAAGTGTTCTTTGTCAAATACAATGATCCCATCTATGTCAAGCTTGAGAAACTAGATATTATGATTCGCCTGGCCAATCAAAGCAATATTGCTCAGGTCCTCAGTGAGCTAAAGGAATATGCCACCGAGGTGGATGTGGATTTTGTGCGCAAAGCTGTGCGAGCCATTGGACGATGTGCCATCAAAGTGGAGCCGTCAGCGGAGCGTTGTGTGTCCACTCTGCTTGATCTGATCCAGACGAAGGTCAACTATGTGGTCCAAGAGGCAATTGTTGTCATCAAGGACATTTTCCGCAAGTATCCCAATAAATATGAGAGCATCATCAGCACACTGTGCGAGAATCTGGACACACTCGATGAGCCGGAGGCGCGAGCTTCGATGGTGTGGATCATAGGCGAGTATGCGGAGCGCATTGACAATGCCGATGAACTACTAGACAGCTTCCTGGAGGGATTCCAGGATGAAAATGCACAGGTGCAGTTGCAGCTGCTGACCGCTGTGGTCAAACTCTTCCTTAAGCGACCATCGGACACTCAGGAGCTGGTGCAGCACGTGCTCTCTCTGGCCACTCAGGACTCTGATAATCCAGATTTGCGAGATCGTGGCTTTATCTACTGGCGTTTGCTCTCCACTGACCCGGCTGCGGCTAAGGAGGTAGTCCTAGCCGACAAACCGCTCATTTCGGAAGAAACGGATCTGCTGGAACCAACGTTGCTGGACGAGCTGATCTGTCACATTAGCTCGCTGGCCAGCGTCTATCACAAGCCGCCTACTGCTTTTGTGGAGGGTCGCGGCGCCGGTGTGCGCAAATCTCTTCCAAATCGTGCTGCTGGTACCGGCAACGCCAGTGCCGAGCCGTCCGAATCTGGTGCCGGCTCTGAGGCCATGGTCATACCCAATCAGGACTCACTCATCGGTGATCTACTCTCTATGGACATAAATGCGCCCGCCATGCCCGCTGCTCCAGCTGCAACTACCAGCAATGTAGATCTGTTGGGCGGCGGCCTCGATATACTGCTCGGCGGACCCCCAGCTGCCAATGAAACAGCGCCTGGTGGCGCCACCAGTCTGCTGGGCGACATCTTCGGACTCGCTGGCACCTCGCTCTCTGTAGGTGTGCAAATACCCAAAGTCACCTGGCTGCCGGCGGAGAAGGGCAAGGGATTAGAAATACAAGGCACATTCTCACGCCGCAATGGTGAAATCTACATGGACATGACGCTCACCAACAAGGCCATGCAGCCGATGACCAATTTCGCCATACAGCTCAATAAGAATAGCTTTGGTCTGGTGCCCGGCTCACCGTTGCAGGCACCGCCATTGCCTCCGAATCAGACAACCGAGATTAGCTTGGCGCTAGGCACCAGCGGACCCATTCAGCGCATGGAGCCCCTCAACAATCTGCAAGTGGCCGTTAAGAATAACATTGACATCTTCTATTTTGCCTGCCTGGTGCATGGAAATGTCCTGTTCGCCGAGGATGGTCAGCTGGATAAGCGTGTGTTCCTCAACACATGGAAGGAGATCCCAGCCGCCAATGAACTGCAATATAGCCTGAGCGGGGTTATTGGCACCACCGATGGCATCGCATCTAAAATGACCACCAACAACATTTTCACAATTGCCAAGCGCAATGTTGAGGGTCAGGATATGCTCTATCAGTCGCTCAAGCTAACGAACAACATTTGGGTGCTTCTCGAACTGAAGCTGCAACCGGGAAATCCGGATGCTACACTCAGCCTCAAGTCGCGCTCCGTGGAGGTGGCTAACATTATATTTACCGCCTACGAGGCAATCATACGTTCGGCTTAAGTTGATCCAAACATCTGAAACAACAACAACAATAATTCAAGTAATAATATTACAATAATAACAAATTCTAAGAGCAAACATTATATTCTACCAGCCAACTACAAATTGAAATGGAATTATACACATCCATAATATATTATTATAGTTATTTGAATGTTACGTGAGAAATCTGTTAAAACATAGGACACCTCAAAATTCCAAATTTAGCGCAAAGTTGATGTGTATTATCTTATCTATTACGATTACATGCATACATATATATTGATATGTATATATATATATATATATTTATATTCGCATATATTCCCCAAATACACATTTACAAATGGGCACAGGTTATACGCATATACGTTACTATTATCGCCTAAAAAAGTTTTTCTTTTCCCCCTTTTAAAACATAAATGCACGATAAAATCGATGGCATTGTTAGACGCATATTTCAGATTTAACCATTTTTGTGTAAAGCGCTGGACAAGACAAATGCAATTCAGGGTTTATCATCCCAGTAATTTCATTATCGTGAAAAGCGCTTAATATTAATTATAAGTATAAAAATACATGTATGTGTTTAGCAACAAATTACATAATATACATAGCACACATATATAATCAAAGTATATACCCTATTAAGTTCGTTGTTGCTTGGGTATTGTGGGAATCCAACCAGGAATGGAATCGATTCATTCTCCTGGTGGACTGCATTGTTTTACAGTCATAAGGTTATACTTAAAATCAAAGATTTTTATAAATTTGTTTTGATTTGGACTACATTTAATCATTTTCGAAATGATAAAACAATCTTAAGTAAACTTAACATTGGGTGGAAAAGATTTCCTACGTAATATATACTGTAATGTACACCCATATGTAGATGCCAACAGATGGGGGAACTCTGCCTCCTGCTTCTTTGAATAGTTTCGTATACCTTTCTCTCTCAGTTGATGTTTACAGGGTATAATCGATTGTGCGTCTCTCATTTACATACCTGCATACAGATTGTCGTACATAAATTCACCTGAGCTTACACTACCGTTATCCTGCGAAAGCCCCGCGAAAAGCTTTTACCAACGCACACAGTAAGTGAGCGACTCCAGAGCTTTTGGACATTCACTTGAGGGTTGCTACATGACGCCAGCTAATGCTATCCCGCTCTCACTGCTTGGCTGTCAAAGGGCAATTCACCGCTGTGTTGGGGTTGTCCCTGTCAAGCGCGAGTTGTCCGCTCCTGCCACACGCGGTTTTGTTGTACCACAAGTAAATTTGTCTTGGCCCCGATTGTAACGTCCAACTCCAACAATATTACAAATAAGTGTACACAATAAAATGCGAGTGCGGACGAATTAAAAAAAGAAGATAACCTGAAACAAAGAAAAGCCGTGCCAAAAGCAAAAGTCAAGAAACCAACGTCCAACTTGAAAGAGCCCACTTCGCACAGACATTGAAGGATTGTCTGCTGGAGATGCTGCTGCTGTCAACTGTGCTTGAGACTAACTCCGCCCTATTTTGAGCTGCAACTTTGACATACAAATCACTGCTGCTGTTACTGCTCTGCCTGGTCATGGGTCGCAAACCGATTCCTTGCCCCTGATCCCACGATGGAATAGACAAAAAAAAAAACTAGCTAATAACGAAAATAGTGCAGTGTAGAGCACAATGAGTGGAGCGGGAAATGGCAGTGACGCTAGAGATGTTGTAGCTGAAGCGGGAGGTGGAGTTGGAGGCGGAAAAATTGGAATTGGAGTTCGAGTTGGAGCTGGAAGCATGGAAAGCAGTGCACTACATTCGCTGGATAACTATGATGTGGCCTATGATGGGCAGGAGCATGATGACACCAAAAGCGTCTCTCATCTCGATTGGCCATTTTTAATTAAGGTGCGTATCACAATTCTTTTGAGGTTATGTTTGTCTGTATGCAAATAAGAAGTGCGCTCCATGTTCTCTTTTTGTCTGTATGTATGTATGTATGTGTGTGAGCATAAGTGGGTATTTTATGTGTCAACAGCCATGTTAACTGAGTCATCAATGAATGGGGCTGGCCAAGTGGCGCCAAGTGTGTCAGTCAATGGCCCTGAGTGCAGATGCACCCATGCTGCACACAAAGACTCGTCCTTGATCGCATTACGAGCCAAGCATATGCAAACAAACCTACATACACACGTACATACGCACATATGTACATGTATATAGCAAATGAGCACAAGGAAGTTAAGCGGCTGTGTTCACACTGCCCGACACTGTGCAGATTTCCTATTTAATACTAATATAGGAATTTACGATAAATAATTGCACAGAGTCACGAAATGTAAAGTCTACTTTTTCTATTATATATACCAATTCCTCAATATTTTCTGAATGATAATGTTCATTGCTGTTGTGTTATTGAAATTATCAATGTAATTCGTAATAAATCTTATTTACTCTGGCCCTATAACTTTATGCAAACATAAACCCAATAATTTCAACAGATCAATTCACATTAAAAATACTTTCAATAATAGGGTTCAAATTTCTGGACAATTCTTATCTGTATTCAGTTTCAGTTCAGCATTTGTATATACACTTTTTATATTTAGAAATTGAAACCATCAAGCCAAGTTTTTTTTTTTTTTTTGTCAATACTGCGAATTTTATTGTAAACAACAGCTGTGTAGGCACATGTCTGGAATATGTTTATATAAATATAGATGTATGTAAAGAAAGGAAAATTGCTATCAATCCACAACGTTTTTCTTCAAGTGTTGAAGTTATTGTATATGTTATTTGAGTATATATTATTCTTGGGCAGCTGCAAACCTTTTACAAAAACTCGCCCTCTCTTCGAAACCTTTGTTTCAACTTTGCATGGCTGAATGATTTAATTAACCATTTCCGTTTCGTATACGTGTCTTTGCTAACCATTTGTCTCTCTCTCTCTCTCTCTCTCTCTGTCGTACAGGGTATCCTGGAGAGCAGCCAGACCTGCTCACCCACAAGCCCAGACACGTTGGCCGCACTCCTCTGGGCCATAATGGCAGTGTTTGGTATTGTTTATGCCCTGCTGGGCTATCGCTGCTTGCGCGCCGTCGGCTTCCTCAGCGGACTGATGGTGGGCGCCAATGCAATATTCATTTTACAGGACTTTCAGATAACATGGCTGGGCAAGCCGGCCGACTCGGTTCTGGCCATAGTTGCCGGTCTGCTTGGCGCCGTTCTCGGCTCCACATATCCAGTGGCCTCTGTGTTGATCAGTGCCTTTGCCGGTGCTCTCCTCTCGGGCGCTGCAATGGCCGTCTGTGTGGCCACCATGCCGGACAATGAGTTTGGGGTAAGTTGTGCAAAGTAAACTACAATTTACACACTGAGGAAATTTCACTTTATGGAAGCTCTTCTAAAATTACTCCACTGGAGCCACTTACAAACTTGTTCTTGTATCTCCTCTCCTCCGCAGTATCGCGAGATTTATGTGGCTGTTGTGGGCGGCGCCGTAATTTGCTCAGTGCTGACGCTTTGCTGTGTCAAATATGTGACCATACTGACATCCAGCATTGTGGGCACAGCCATGATAATTGGGTCCATCGATTTTTTCATGCACAGCTTGGAGACGATTAATTGGATACTCAACATGAAGCCACATCCATCACCACCGCCCTGTTATGGCGGACTGCTAATCACCGCCTGGCCTGTGACCATTGTGATTAGCATTATGGTGCAGTGTTTCATCACAGCCTGGCGCGTGGATCATCGCAAACGCATCTATATGCGACACCATCAGCAACATCCCCATGGACCGCATATAGCGCATGGCCAGCAGCCGGCACCAGGCAATCCGCATGTGCCTATGCGGCGGGCACAGTCGCGCACCCGGGAGACACGAGAGGAGGCACGCCAGCGCAAATTCCGCTATCTGTATCAGGTTCGCACGGCACGCGGTGACATTATATCGCAGGTGAGTGCATTGGGCATAAGATCCTTGACAGAATGTCCTCTTATCATTTGTAATTTTGCAGAACTTTGTCTCGGCACTGCAGAAGCGCATTCAATTGAGCGGCACGGAGACACCGTCCGAACGTTCAATTAAGACGAGCTCCAATGAGCGTAACACTTTCCGTAGCGATCGCACCCACTTCACCACCATCCACGATCCGGAGCTGTGCGACAAGATCGAAATCGTACGCGACATCGGATAACAAACAAGCAATAGCTACATGTAACTATATCCGTAAGGGGGGAACAGCGAGCGAGAGCGTTTGGATACAGGTCACTGGACACAGGTTGGGGGCAACTAAACGAACAGAGATTGACTCAAACGGATATAGTAGAGCATGTAGCTAATGGGTTTTAAGCAGCGACACGCACAGTAAACAGCTGCAAGCAATCAGGCACCAAGATCATGCGAACTTGGCAGAAATAAAAGATGTCAAGTTGGCAGATGAATAATGAATGACGATGATGATGAAGAACAAGCTTTAACTTGAAAACTACAGAATACAGATTAGAAAAGGTAGATGCAGAGTAATAATAGTCGGTTGATTTCGCGGAAAGGTCTTAAATGTAATGGTGATATTTCAAAAATATCTTGACTATATCACATAAAAATCAACTGAGCACATAAGCTGGATAGAAAACAAAAAGCCAAAACGCACATTTCAAATGGAGATATGGGAATATAGTGAACAATATACAATACATGTGTATGAGAGTTGGGCTGAAAAGTATGCGATCTAGACAAGAAGCGATAACCCCAACCCATAAGTAAATGCATTTGGGGGTTTTTTTCTCTCATTTTTACTAAGATCGATTACATTTCAGCCCAGCATCTAATAAGTATATGCATTCCTAGCACTTTAAGAGCATATTCAACGTAGATATTTAATGTTCAAGTCTCGCTTAAAAAAAAAACAAAAAAATCTAAAATGTTACTAACGTATATCGGAGAGTGATGATAGGCCAGTTGGAATAAAGCATTGTTTCTCTTAAATTAGCATATAGCATATATATATATAACACATATATATATATATATATATATATACGAGTATATATATTAAATCATATCTAAGTTTTGCGTATTCCTCGTGTGCTTTCTGTAAACTGGAACTAAAACTATATTATCTAATACAAGCGCTTAACACATAATCAATAATTGAACGCGAAACAAAAGAACATTTTACTACTGATTTTGTATCTGTGTTATAATTCTACGAGTTCAGCATGTATTTACTAATTACATTTACACACTATATAACCACTTATGTATGTATATCATTACTCAAGCATAGAATTACTCCAGAGCAACGTTTTGAGAACTTATTCAAATTCTGAATCGCTCTAAAAATAACTACATATATAAGTACACAGCATGTACTAATTACAACTGATGTTTCCTTCGATTTTGATCAAGTAATCCATAAATACATACAAGATATACACTCACATATATATTATATATGCATACCTATTAAGTACAATAAATTATATCCAGTTTATAAGGGAACCGAATTTTAAAACCTTACGCCAAATCTGTACAGTTCATTTGGAAGGTATGGAAAACACAAAGTAGAATGAGATTGCCTATTAGGAATTTAGTAAGTAAGCCAAAGATTTTGATTTATTGATTGCCCAAAAAAGTTATGCGTTAAACACGCACAAATAGAATGCAGAAACATTTTAGCAACATTATCATAAGTTTAAGCTAAGATTACGTCTAAGATCCATGCAAGCTGCAGTACAAACTCAAATGAATCCGATCGATTCATTAAGTTGAATCAAATCTGAATACATAATGCAATAATTTATACAGCGTATGACCAGATAAGTTCAGATTAGACATTGACAAAAACACACTAAAAGTTTATTCATTAAGTTTACAAGCCATGTTATTTATTACAAGTTGAATATTTTTGAACCTAAACCAACTGCTATGTCAAAATTGCTGCCGTCCGCAATTGTTAATTTTTCAAAATTGTATCTACAAAAACTTTTTGTGAATGTTTCTGGCAACTGTTTTTCTTGTTTACCATCATTATAACCCACTAATCTTATGTTATGTAATGCCATTATAGTATGGAGCAATGTCTAATCGATTGTACTCAAACAGTTAGTCTCTTACGCACAGCATTTAAAAGGAGTAAAATAAATTAAAAAAAACAAAAAACTATTGTCTAACAAGAGTTGCTAAATATTTGAGAATTAATAGTTAATATTGATAAATGATCTAATTAAAAGAACCATTTAATATGGTGTGC
Source organism: Drosophila cognata (assembly GCA_035041535.1). Classification (NCBI taxonomy): domain Eukaryota; kingdom Metazoa; phylum Arthropoda; class Insecta; order Diptera; family Drosophilidae; genus Drosophila; species Drosophila cognata. The sequence continues at coordinate 7,504,682 of JAWNLC010000831.1, forward strand.
ATACTAAAGTAGTAATATGAAAACACTTCAGATAATTAAAACAAAAACTAAATAAATAATAAAAATAAAACTTTAAAATCTATGAATTCTGCAGAGGCTAAGCACAATGACAAAACCAGATTATAAACAAAACGAAACAAACAAATCAAAGTAAAATAAATAATGCGAGCCGAATAAATAACCAATGCGTTTTTTATGATGATTAAGAGAGTAAACAAAGAATTTGTTTGCACTCGAAGTGTGAGCATTGGCAATCAATGGCAATCTTTCCTCATTCGACTGTCAACTCCTCGATCCTAAAGAAGCTTTGGCAGATGGCGGCAGAATACGAGGTACTCGAATCGCTGGAGCTGCAAAAATCAGTAGAGACTGAAATCCTCGACAAGTGCCGCCAATCCCCAAGCGGCACCACAAACATGGCAGAACTGTTGGCCAGCAAGCCATCGCACATAGCCATGCCGGGCATTTACCTTATGGCTGTCATGAACTTGGTAACTATCGACTAATAAGCTGAGATCTCTTTTCATTATTGCCCCTTGCAACATGTAGCATTCAAAATAAATATAAATGCACATAAATATATGTATCCTAATATTTCCTATATCACTCTTATCTTATGTTAATTAAACTTTAAAAAAATTATCAAAAATCATTCATTATCATCTTGCAGTGCAGTCAGGGCAAGGTGCGTGTGCAGCAGATGGGGCAACATCCGCCCGAGGACGCATGTACTCCGGATAATTTGATCATCACATTGCTAAACTAATAATTCAAGAGAAACGAGAACCCATACGTGCATATGGATTTTACGAATGTTTACGAATTATTACTGATTAATACACATTTGTGATACAGTTGCCGCTGCTGTGTATTTTTTTCAGTGTATATTATGTTATATATCATATCAATGGGTTGCAAGAAGAAAGAAACGCACGACGACAATTTGTAACAAGTATTTATTTATATTTGTTGCTCTTGTTTTTCATTTCAAATTGTTGCAATTGGTGTTGCCTCCGCTATACGGTATTTAATATTTGTATAGTGCATTATGTACTGCTGTTGTTGTTGTTGCTTGGTATTGTGGAGTTGGTTTTGCTGTTGCTGTTCTTGCTATTTGTGTTGCAGGCTGCTTAGACGCGGCCCGGGAATGTGCCGCTCTCGCGCTGATCGTCCCACTTCTCAACCCAGGCATTGGGGCACATCGTCTTGTAGACCTTCTGGAAGTAGTTGCAGGGCGCAAAGCTCTCGCCGCGCTTCTTCTGGCAACGATGGAAATCAATATAGGATTGATAGCAATAGCGCGTCACGTTCTGGTTGGGGAAACGTGGATCAAAGGGAGCGGTCTCCATCTTATAGGCGGACATGTTGTCGGCTGACGACTTATCGCTGTTTTTGTTTTTGGATATGAAAAATTGCATATATATTGACTTTTAGTTAAAGAAAACGAAACGAAACAGAATAAACGCAAAACCAAAATCGATGGACAGACAGATTCATACATAAACCAGGGCGCAAATTGAACACAGATGTTGAGATAGCGATAGTTTATGTAGTATATGTGTAATGGAATTATGTAACAACAAAAATAAAGTAAGTATAAATATTAAAAAGAATAATATAATACAATCATAATTATAATAATTAATAATATTGACATTTAAAGTAGTAAACGTAATAATAATTGTCCATTGACAATTGATTAATTGAAATTAAAAGTCAAAGTCAATTTCAAATTCAATTTTCGATCGTTGTGCAAAAAAGAGAGAAAAAGAGACAGAGATACACAAAGAATCATAATACGTTAGTTCATGTTTCGATGTTTGTATGAACGATCTTTCATAAGATAAGTGATAAGTGTAAGTACAGACATATAAATTATATATATACTGTTGCAGAATACATATACAATTATTTTATATTGTTAAAAAGTATTCTATTCTTAAAAAATTGTACAAACTACGGCTTAGGTTCTACGCTTTTGTTTATTACATATTATTATTCATATTCATTTTCGTAAGTGAGGCGCTGTTTGCTTATAATCATTTCTGCTCCTCTCTCAATGGCCTACGTTTGTGATCCCAAAATTGCTGGCTACATATTTAAATATTATTGTGAAATGAATGCTAATTCTAAAGGAATTGAGATAAGTATCCCTACTATATATCAAAAGTTTCCCTCTTCTTTTAATTCCTTTCTTTCGTATCAAATGGCTGAGAATAAGAAGGGAGTGAACTGAGAGCCACCCTTCTAAATTAAAAAACAAAAAACAATATACAATTGCTGAGCTAAGTTTTATGCTTAATCTAAATAGTATATATGTATATATATGTATATATATATATATATATATATATATATATACATGAATGTGTGTATGTGTATAAGTGAGTGTGTGTGCAATCGTACCATTTGGGCTTTCTGTAAATTGCCTGCATTCAAGTTCATTTTGTCATTTTGTTAGAATCGTATGTATGTATATGAATATTTATATTTATATCTTGATTGTTGTATGTTGTATGTATGTGCATGCGTGTATGTGTGTTAATGTGTGCGTGTGTTCCTGCTGCTCCTATTTGACCAGTGGACGCTTGCCGTTGTCCGTATCGCAGGCATTGCTCTTGTACTTGTTCACTTCGGCCAGGTAGAGCGACCAGAAATCCTTGGGATCCACATCACGCTCATTGGGCGTCTTCAGCTTGGCCACAATGCCCGTTTTCAAAATCTTTCCACCACGACGACGGCCCACCATTGGCGGCGGCGGCGCCGATTTGCCAGCCGCCGTGGCCGCAATATAGGGAGCAGCTGGGCTGCTGGCCGCGCCGGCAGCTATGGCTGGCAGTGCACCAAACACACTAACTGATGCTGAGTTTTCCAGCTGCTGTTGCTGCTGCTCGCGCAATGCTGCTGATGTAGTGGCAGCTGTTGCTGCTGCGGCTGTTGCTGCATCCAATTGTAGCAGCTGCATCTGCGGAGACTGATGCTGTGGTCGCTGTTGCTCCTCTTGCATTTTCTTGAACAGTTCCATGAAAGAGCCATCGTTGGCGAACACTGGATGCGATGCCTCCGGCTTGGGCGGCGGATAAACTTTACCCTCGCGGGCGAGGGTCTCGCGCAGCTTCTCCTCGATCTCGCGATGTATGCGCTCCTTATCGAAGGGCTCATCCGTGTCCAGATTGTAATAGGCGCCCACAGCAGACATGGCCTTGTCGTTGCATTTGCCAGATGCATTCGTTGAAGGTAACGGCATGCGCACTTCATCCATACTGTCACCCATTATCCATCCTCCTCCTCCACTTGCACCTCTGCTCTGTTTGCTGCCATGCGGCTGCTGCTGTTGACGTCGCGAGGCCGGCGTTGTGGAACGACTGCGACTATCCCGCTGATAATAACTGCTGCGTCTGGAGTAGTCCCTCTCACGTTCCCGCTCGCGCTCCTTTTCGCGCTCCCAGGAGCGATCACGTGAATCCCTTGTGTTGTGGTTGTGGTGCCGATGCTGCTGATGACGTCGCTCCCGATCACGGCTATGACGTCGGCGCTGGCGCTCTACTGATCGACTGCGGCTGTAGCGCCTGCCACGCTCAATGGAACGGCTGCGTTCGCGTCGATTGCTGCGCTCATGATAGGCACCATTGACACCACGCTGGGTGCCGCGTCCACGGCTAACGCTGCGCCGATTGCGCTGCTGCTGTTGCAGTTGCTGCTCCTCCTCCGGCAGCTGCTGATAATACGGTAAGCGTGCCGCAGACATGTCGTTTTTTTGCCCAGTCAGAGTCGGACTTCACTTGCGGCGATTGTTGATCTGCAATTCAAACTGTGCCGCGTTAAATCAATCAGTTGCAGTTGAGACCATTTGTATGCGGTATACCTATACACAAAATATACAATTCTTTTTTTTTTGTTTGTTTCGATTCGATTTGGCGACACCTTCTGCTCTGTCGTCAGTATTTTAAGACATACATACATGCAGAATTACATACGTATAGTTTGTTTTACAATTTGCCTTTTGCCTGGTTGCCACCTAAGGGTTTGTGCTACTAACCCACACATCACGATTTCAGGATTGCACTTTTATTTTTGTTTATTTAATTTTGTTGCTGGTAGCGAGCAGCTCACATTAATTCTGCAATTATTTTGCATGCTCTTTGTTTAATGAAGTTTCGTTGCTGTTAATAACAGCGATGAGAAAAGAAAAGAAACCATGGACAGAGTTGCCACACTGAGCCGCGTTAATTTTGTGCGAACTTTACGTTCAAAAGTTAGTTTTCTCTGTACGCGACACACTTCCAGAGGACAACACAAATGTACCAATGACAATGGGAGTAATACGAGCGTTAGTGTGTGTGTGTGCATGTGCAGTTGGCATAACTGAAGGCAGACTACTTACTGTAAAACACACAAATAGCATTAAAGCTCCAGAGAATTAATGGCATGGCCGGGAAATCATGTGTATACTGTATAAAGTATACAATATAAATATATAGTCACGCAGGCAGGCCAGGCAATTTAATATTTGCACTGAAACTCAAAATCTTATGCAATTGCAAATTGATTTGATTTCGTTTGGACTTTTTGGGTTGTAATAAGGAATTATAAAATTTACTTGTATGCTTTTATCCCGCGGATGCTGTTGCTGCAACTGCTGCTGTCGCCGTTACGATGACCGTTGACTGATGCTGCTGATGTTATTGATTGCTGTTGTTGTTCTGCTTGGTTGTCCTCAGATGGGGGAGGGGGGCTGGGGGCAGGCACCCTTTCTTTTTTTTTTTCAGCCTGCCAACCTGCAGCTGGGTTCGGTTGTAGGGTTGTCGGGTTGCGCGCGGGGGTTGGTGCGGTGCGTCGCGTGCGTTTTAATGTGTTTTTGTGCTTGCTTGCTTGCTTTTGTTGCTGCTCTTTGGCTTTGCTTTGTAACTTTGCTTAACTGAAATCGGTTGGGAGCGGATTTTTGTACGTCCTGCATGGAAAAATGAACTTGAACGCATGAATACAAGACGTTACTTGGACCAAAACGCTGTGCAAGGAGTCTGTTTATCATAATTACATTTTTCTTTTTGTTTTTCATTATGGTTTTTAGGGGATACAGATACAGATACTTAAATTAACGGTGATAGGTGGGGCGGGGGCGTTGGGGAATGGGTGGCAGCTTCGAGCCAATTGCGTTTTAGCGCACATTCCCAACTTATGTAACTAACGCTAAACTTAGAACGCTTGCTTAATACATAACTTACTTATGCCAAAGCATAACTTTACCTCACTCACTCACCAAATTTGTCGTAAAATTAAATTAGAAGTTATGTAATTCTTTTTCGTTGCCTACTGCTAAAGCCTTTATAGACAGCGGCATTTGAAATGTGTATGTGTTGGTGTGTGTGAGCGAACTTATGACAAATACTATTCCTGTGTATTGTTGCATAAATACAATATTTGAGCCACTGGCTTACAATTTGAGTGAATTGCATTTTGATTTTGTTTGTTGTGCGTTTTCTTTTCTTTTTTTTTGTAAAAACATACCTTTGTTGTTTCGGAAAGTGCGAAGAAAATTTTCCAACTACTGTGAGTTTGTCGCTGTTACGAGCACGAACTGGGCAACGATAGTATGTGTGTGTTGCGTGTGACAAAAGCGATTAAAATATATCGACTAGAGCCGAGCTGCCAGATTTTCACAACTACAAGCTGTTAATTTTCCAACATAGTGTTATGTTAGCTATGTTAGCAGAATGCCTTATCGGTATTGATTATCGAGTGCTAGCTAACATTGCTTAATCGAGTCAACTCTATATAAAATAAACGCGATTCATCGCTGTCAAGTTATCGGTGAGTCAATATAAGCCCTTCCGTTTGTTTCGATGATGGACAGCAATTTAACCGAAGGAGGAGCCAAGCCAAGAAGCAATAGAAACCAACAGCAGCGCAGCAGCCAAACTACCCATCGAGTTGTGCGAAAGGTTCCGCCGCGTGCTGCCAACAACGGCGGACGCAATATTTACATTACAAGCAAAACCGACTTTAAGGTAAGCAGCAAGTTGTCAAGCTACTAAACTATTATTATTATTAAATATTATTAAACGATAAAAATGTTGTCAATTGGTACAGGCACAACAGAAACGATGTGAAGACCTACTGAACTCGGGTGTTGAGGAGATATATTTGCACTGCATGGGCTATTCCATTACACGTGGTATCAACTTGGCACTGCGTCTCATTCAGAACTCGGAAGGGGCACTAAGCTACGCAATTAACACGTCCACCATCCAGCTGGTGGATGAACTGCATCCACTTTGTGATGAGGACGACATAACATTTCGCAAGCGCAACAATTCCGCCTTGCACATCAAAATCTACAATAACAGTCTCTTCGACATTGTCGTACCCAAGCTGCCAGCGCAGCCCGACTACAACAACATCAGCAGCAGCCAGAGAAACAGAAGAAGAAACTAAGCAATACAAAACAATAGTAACAACGAAATCATGTTCAAATTATCGGAGTTGGTGCGTTGGCTTGGCCTAACAGAGTTTGAGATATTGGTAAATCTGTGTGGCCTTCTGGTGTTCACCATAGCGCTCGCCTTGAAGATCGCTGGCACTTTCAACAACGTGTTCCCCGAACTGTTGAGCGACTGGTTTAGCATATTCAGTCCGCTGTTCTTCATCGATATTTGCAATGCATATTTCTGCGTTATCGTTGGCATTCGCATGTACCTCGACTCGGAAAACAAGCGCAAGGCCCTGCATCGGTTCATGTGGAGCACGTATTTCCTTGTACTTATCGCCATCTTCAAATATCTGTTGTGCCTCAAACTGTCGGGCAAAACGGGTCTCGAGTACAGCGAAGTCTTTTCGCCCATATTCGTGCTGCTGCAATTGGTTGCAGTACGCGCCTGCCAGCTGCCTAACTCTATTTAAAAATGCAGATTGTAAACTGTATATGTATATCCATGAAAAATTATACTTATGATTTATTATATGTATTATTGTACTCAAGTTGTGAACATACAAATACATACAAGATTTTTTGTATATCCCATAAGTGAAATTTGATTCGAAAATTGCTCAATTCTTTTAACATATTTCTGTTACACATCGACAATTCGAATATCGGTGATATTGTGAATGAGTCAAACATCGATACTTCCACCACTGCGGTTACATATTCGCACAGGAAGAAAAAAAATACGCTCGATATATTGACATTTTCCTGTTACCGATCGATAGTTCTCGAATAGACGATGACACATTGTTGCGAGTCCAGCTAACCGATAATATAATCGAGTGTTTACCAGCTCCATTACTTTGTTCGTTTTGTTTTATTCGTTTTTTTTGTTTGCCCACTAGTGACCAGAAATGTCGACATTAAATCGTCCCAAGTCACCGCACACGCCCACGACAATCAAGAAGGGTGAAAAGGAAGATAGCTTTTGGGACAAATTCAGCACACTCGGACGGAAACGCGGCACTCGCGAAGGTGAGCTCCCAATTTGGGATACCGCAGTGAAATCTTCTGAATATGGCCCCATATGGCGAACACTCAGCTCCAACGCCACGACAAATGCACGATTACATAGCCCCCTTGAGTCGTGCAGTGAAAAATCTCACATGCAGTCCATTTTCAAGCGTTTGCTCAACGATTCTGTAAGCAGATGTGCCTTGTGTTTGCTGGCGATAATAAAAAACATTGCGTCATTTACATTTTGTGACGCACACAAACAAACAAAAAAGTACTGATCGCATTGGATTGCTGTCGATGTGCACTGTGTGTTTGATTATGTTAGTGTATGCAAGAATTGTTTGTAGTTTGGGGGTAGGGAGTTGTCGTATGTACTGTGACGTCACCTTATATTGTTTACGTTTGTACTGTTGTCTACTCGCTCACACTCACTCGTTCACACTGTCATTTTTGTTGTTGTTTGTTGCACAGTCAAGAAAGTCCAAGAGGAAGGCAAATACGCAATCGACTCCCCAGGCTCGCCCAGTCAGTTCGACATACCGCCCGAGGATTATGCGCTGCGTAAGTACTAGTTGGGTAGGCTACTCGAAAGTATAACTTAATTCCCCATCCTCGAATCATCCGCAATAGGCGAGCATGAGCAGCGCGCTGTAATCGATCCCCAATCGATTACCGATCCTGAGGTGCTAAAACTGCAACAGATACTCATCGATTGGATCAACGATGAGCTTGCCGAGCAGCGCATCATTGTGCAGAAGCTCGATGAGGACATGTACGACGGCCAAGTGCTGCACAAGCTCTGGGAGAAGCTAACCGGCAAGAAGCTGGACGTGCCAGAGGTCACACAGTCCGAGCAGGGTCAGCACGAGAAACTCAACATTGTGCTGAAAGCTGTCAATCACGTAAGTGATGCCCTAAGCTACAAGTTATTGTATATGTATATGTATATTTAATAGTAAATATATTTTTTATTTTAAAACTCACTGCTTACTTTCCAAGTTTGTATTGTAATTTTTGACAATTTGTGAGTTATGACAAGCATTCATTATCACTCCCCTTGCAGACACTTGGCTTCCATCAGAAGATACCGAAATGGTCGGTGGCCAGCGTGCACTCGAAGAATATTGTGGCCATTTTGCATTTATTGGTCGCTTTGGTGCGTCATTTTCGTGCGCCAGTTCGACTGCCAGAGAATGTCTTTGTCACCGTGGTGATTGCCGAGATGAGCGCCGGTTTTATGAATGCACAGTAAGCTGTGATTTCTAGATCACTTGGGTGTATAAAAATGCATTCGTTTGTTTTTTTTAGGAAATATCAGGAGCAAATCACGTCGGAGTACGATGATCTGGGCATGCGTTGCGAGAAGGATGCGTTCGATACGCTGATTGACTGTGCACCCGATAAACTGGCCGTGGTGAAGAAGTCACTGATTACTTTTGTCAACAAGCATTTGGCCAAGCTGAACTTCGAGATCAACGACCTGAACACGGACTTTCGGGATGGCGTCTATCTGTGCCTGCTGATGGGGCTGCTGGGCGGATTTTTTGTGCCGCTGCACGAGTTCCATCTAACGCCGCAGGATCCCGATCAGATGGTTAACAATGTGGCCTTTGCTTTCGATCTGATGCAGGATGTGGGGCTGCCGAAGCCAAAGGCACGCCCAGAGGACATTGTCAATATGGATCTAAAGTCAACACTGCGTGTCCTCTACAGCCTGTTCACCATGTTTAGGGACTACGCTTAGCTGATCTAAACGTCATCCACATTCAGCGTCTTATCACTTTGTTATCAATTAATAATTAATGCATGCCCAAATCGTAAATAGAATTCGACTTCAATGAAACGACCAGAAGCGTCCTAACTATTTATATTGATTTAATGTGTGTGTCTAACCCATTGCAAGATGCTGGCCCAGTTGGCCGGCAATAAAGCTAACCCGCTCGATTGTTAACTTGTATTTACCATTGATACCATGCCGTAGTTGTTACTAAATGAATTTATACATTACAATTTAATTAATAAATGTGCCTTTGACAATTTAAATTGTTTGTTTATTTTTTTTATAAGTATAATCAAGACATGCAGATAAAAATTCTTTTATTTTTGTTAAGTAAATGGAATTTGTATCGTAATGTACAAGTATTGAGTAATTTCGAATTTGATTTTTGCGGGAAATATTCGCAGCTAGCAGCGGATTGCAGCAGTGTGCATTAACAGCCGCGCATATTACATAAGCAAATCAGCGGTAACAGCGCTGTTAACAGTAAGCACTCAATATTGCGTTACGTTAAAACAGCTGACTGCCTCTGACTGCCCATGTGCAATTGCTTCTATCGAAGTCACAGTCATGGTAAGTTAGCTCGAAATCGAAACGGAGCCCGCTTACACTATATATATCGTCCTCAAATAACCGCTTTGCGAAAATTGCCAGATCTCTATTTTAGGATGTCCACATCGACATTTAAGCAAAGCTCATCGGAACCGGAGTCGCCGACTGAAGGCACACAATTCAGCGGACACAGAAACAGTAAGCCGGATAGCAATTGTCGCACCTGCACCGATTTCAAGTCATGGTCCAAGCAACAGCGCCTCAACATCTCTGGCACGCAGGCAACAAAGGTGACATTCAGTCAAATTCATTGCACTCCGATTTTACATAGTCCATGCTCTTATGTAGGAGGAGACACATACAGCCACCAATGAGAACGTGACTGTTCGGGTTGCAGCGCCGCGAGATGACTGCCCACTGGACAAGGGCCGCTTGGGCGTATTCACCTGGGGTCTGCTGCATACCATGGCAGCATATTATGCCGACAATCCCACTGACACCGAGAAACGTGATATGCGAACATTCTTCGATGTACTCTCACGTCTATATCCATGCGATTATTGTGCCAAGGACATCCGTAAAGAGTACGTCTGCAAACACTACGAATTATGAAAATATATAGAATGATACATGTTGTCCTTGCAGCATTGCAGTAAATCCAGTAAATGTGGATTCGCAAAAGGATCTCGCACAGTGGCTATGCAAGTTCCATAATCGCGTGAATGATAAGCTTGGCAAGCCGTTGTTCGATTGCAGCAAAGTAAATGAGAGGTGGCGTGACGGCTGGCTGGATGGTTCCTGTGACTAGAACTATACATGCAACACGCAATACACTCTGTAACTATCCGCCATCCAACCCCTTCCCTCGAACTCTCTACAAACAGCGATGCTGGCAAAATTGCAATCATATATTTTGTACGTATTCGTCAAAAACATTCGGACAGATTGAAGATCGGGCTTATTTTAAATCCGAAACTAGTCAAGCTGCTCAGATTTCCAGTTTCATTTCTCAGTTGGAGATCGAGCAAATTCTTTGACTGATTAATCTATATATTGAACGTTTTGTAATTTTCACTTCTGTAGGGGTCAAGAGTAAGAGTTGTATTGTGGAACAAAATTCGTATTTTCTGTATTTATGTATTATAACTACCACTTAGTAAATGCCCCTTGTCTTATTTGGTGCAAATAAAGACAACATTGCATATTTGACTACAGAAATTGCATCATTTTTTTTATATGAACTTAAGTAGAGCAATGATTAACTGCCTTTGGGTAAATTTCACAATTTAATTTAGTCGACCCTGTAAATTGCCCAGGTAGCAGACAAATACAAATTATACTTATTTTGTTGCGACTTGTTATAATTTTGGTTTTAGTCATCAGAAGGGCGATGTGCGTTCAGATTAAGATTATTCACTTCTCGGAGCGATAGATTAGTCACTCGAGTAGATGAAATCAAATATTCTGCGATACGATAACAGACAACAATGTTTGTGATTATTTTTTATATTTATTTCAAAATGTGCCGCCAAAATTTGCAGTGCTGCCATATGACATGCCCATTTTTGCACACTTAAATGAGCAAAATCGTTTCTTAGCGTCATATTTTTCATAACAATCTAGCAGTAAAATCTGGAACTAAAATGCATTTCAATAATTACTTACATACCTAAATATAAATAAAAATTAATTTCTAAATTTGTATAATTAATTGTGCGGATTTCCGGTACAAGATAATTTATATTTGAAGTGGCAACCGTGTTTCTCTACTCAGCATTTCTGCTATTATTCTCTCTCATTCGTTTTCGATTGAATCAACGACTCTGACGTAGATATCGGTGTGCTTTTCGCCTGCTTTTTCAAGTCGACTAACAATTCGCATTACATTGTCGAGCCGAGTGGACGTCCCGGTTTCTTCGTTGGTCGCGTTCAATAAAAAAGTTTGCGCCGACGCGTTTTATTGACAATACTTGCAGCTACCTAAATACTATTAAAGAATTAAAGTAAGTTCTGGGTGAGCTGGCAGTTTGCAGCGGAAAAGGAAAACAGATATTGAAATCATGTACATTTCGCAAATAATTGACAAAATCAAAGAAAAATTACAGCTGAGCGTAAGCCATTAAATGATTTTCATTGCTGTAATTGTTGTTGTTGTGAAGAAGATTATTTCACAAGTTTTGCGCACAATGTCTGTAGAATAAATACATATACATACATACATAGTACACACAGCTGTATTGGCACGAACAAATCACACATTTATATGTATATACACCTACATATATATATTTATACAGACGTTTCCGTTGTTTTTGCAAATTTTAGCCGGCAGCAAAAAAATCGTCATGGCGGCAAAGTGAATGTTGGCATTCTTTGTACATTTTGTTGAATTTCAAAGAAATATTGTATAAGGCACATACTGGCAATTACAATTGCGCTTAATATCAAATAATATTAATGGCATGCAAATCGTGCCATTTGCACATATCACAAATACAATAGCTCTCCCCCTTCCTCCCAATAGAAGAGACTCAGTCTGCAAGTCATTGAGTTATTTCATTTTTCACTTTGCTCTCATCTTCTCCAATTGAAAAGTTTTTGGGTCTGCCGCCATGTTTGATTGGGTTTCGCCATATTTAATTTGCCATCTAAATATGTGTTATGTATGTGTGTGCTGTATTTGCATAACTGTAACTTTTGCTTGCGTTTCGCAGATGCCGAAACTTCAGAAGCCAGCACCCGAATTCTCCGGCACCGCCGTGGTTAATGGTCAATTCAAGGACATCAAGTTGAGCGACTACAAGGGCAATTACCTGGTGCTCTTCTTCTATCCATTGGACTTTACGTTTGTGTGCCCCACGGAAATTATCGCTTTCTCGGAGAATGCCGCCGAGTTCCGCAAGATTAACTGCGAGGTGATTGGCTGCTCCACGGACAGCCAGTTCACTCATCTGGCCTGGATTAATACGCCACGCAAACAGGGCGGTTTGGGCAACATGGACATACCCCTGTTGGCCGACAAATCGATGAAGGTGGCACGCGACTATGGCGTCCTCGACGAGGACACCGGCATTCCATTCCGCGGCCTCTTCATTATCGACGAAAAGCAGAACTTGCGGCAGATAACGATCAATGATTTGCCCGTGGGCCGCAGCGTCGAGGAGACCCTACGCCTGGTGCAGGCCTTCCAGTACACCGACAAGTACGGCGAGGTGTGCCCAGCCAACTGGAAGCCAGGTCAGAAGACCATGGTGGCCGATCCCACCAAATCCAAGGAGTACTTTGCAAGCGCATCTTAAGTGAATGTGCTCCCCACAGCAGCTCAACATTTATCTTGCCTTTTTTTGTGTGTATTTTGTTGCCGTGTGGCGCCTCAACACCGGCTGTTGTTGTTCGGGGGAGAGAAATAAGGAGAGGAGAAGCGCATCGAATTGCGTCGCACACAACACACATAAAACAGAGGCTGCTCACACACACACCTTAATGATAATAATATAACATATATACATATGCTACAAGCTAAGCTGGCTAAATGTAACAAACACCATACCCCCACACCCCACCCCCCACACACAGAACACATATATATATACATATGTAATTTAAGCAGAAAGTAGTAGCAACAAGTTCTGTTTAATGCAACAATAAATCCGTATTGAATAGTAATTAAACACGTGCTTCTCTCTACGCTTCCTACGCCCATTTATCATCATTTATTGTATCACCGCTTTTGGCCCGCTGTTACCGGCCAGCCAGCAGTAGCAGACGTCGACAACGGCCTGGTTAAGTCGTTAGTCGTTTGACTTTGCCTTATCTGGCGGCTGGCTCTGCACGTTCCTACTCATGAATAAACTTCTGTCTGGCCACGATAACAATTGTGAAATGGTGATAAAGACTAGCGTAATAATAAATACTATTACCATACAATAATGACGTGCGCCTCATCAGCGTCTTAATTATCTCCATGCGTCCCATTCATACAGCGGGCAGCTCTATGTTCTGTGGCCCACTGCCCAAGTGCAGGTACCGGTTTCCATTCCTTTCCTTTTCATTTCATTTCGTTGCGTTTTCTTCAGCAGCAGCAAGCGATGTGCATTCGCTAACACAGTGATCTCTCGATGATGTGTAACCAAAATATAACTTTTTTTTGGGAATCTGAATTAGCAAAATATGCATTTCAAAATATGGCTTGAAAATTTAAATTCGAATTTTCAAAATTCATCTTTTGTTTTGCAAAATGAATAACGACAGATTCAGCTTGAAAATAAGATTTGTAGTTACTAGGCATCAAATTACAGTTTTATTTTCCCGCAGCCAGGTGTCTGCTTTCGCTTCTGGTCAGCAACAAAGCGCTTGTCTTTGTTCTTATAGATGTTCTTCTTGCTGTTGTTGGTGTGATTCTAGCGCATCACGCGTCGTGCCATTTAAGACAAGGTCTACTTCCCCGTCTCTTTTGCCAAACTAGTTTTATAAAAAAAAACACACACACAGAGAGGGTGAGGGAGAACGCACAGCAAAGGCACATGCTGCTATCTCCGTCGAACCTACCAAAAACCGAAACCCTTTCAAATGTGTTGCCGGCTGTGTTGCCTTTGTATAATGTACATATACAAAATGTATATATATATGTATTCATGTATAACTAAATCTGTACATATGCATTTATGTGCATATTTTATCTTTGCTTATTTCAAACGTTGCGCCAGTTGTTGAAAAAGTTGATAAATTGCTTATTTGTGCAAGTGTGTGTGTCTGTCTGGCTGTGTGTGTACATGTGCACACAACATTTACTCAGTTTGAGTCTCTCACTCACCCGTGTAAATTTATGCGTGTGTGTGTATATTCAATCCTTGACTGTAACTTAAAAATACTTACAAACAGTATTAGATTTATGTGTACATTTATATAATTGTATATCTGCAGCCATTAGTACAAATGGTTAATTCTCATTTGTAATTGCGCCCAAGTAACGAAAGGTCTTCCGGCACAATTGTCTTAATAGTTGCGTAGCTGATTTATAGCAGATGTATTTCAAGTTATTGTTTATCGCAAATTAAAAGAACTTTGTTCAAGTTGTAAAAGCCGCTGTAAAAGGATGGAAACAAACAACAGCAACATTTTGAAAGACACCAATTTCAAAAGAAATGCCACTAAGCTTCAACTACTTTTTCCTATGCTAAAAAAAACAACAAAAAACCATGGTCATCATTATCATAATCATCAGCGAATTGGGGGCGCTTGAGATCGTTACAGCTAAAGCTCTCGTAAAATGAAAGGTATTGCAATCCAAAGGTCATGTGTGGCATTACAGTGGCCAGTCAGTCATGGCAGGCGAGTAATTGAAGATTGACTTTTTTCCCCAACAACCGATAAGCGTGTTTCCAATTGCAATCGTACTTGATTTAATTCCATAGTTTTGTAGACAAAAGGAATCCATCTTAATTAGCAGATAGAGAACCGCAAGTACATACGTAAATAGTAAATATGTATATATATATATACATACATATGAATGTATTACACCCTTCCTCCAAATATATATTATATGCACTTCACTTCACATATAGTCGGGCAGTATACATTTGTATTGCCTTCTGCCGCAAATATTTTATGGGCTGAATTGATAGAATTACTTATATATGTATATATATATATATATAATTAAATATTTACGGCATATGTCTACTTACTGACATACATATGTACATAGAGAGGAACTGATAAGGGTAGAGGAATAGACGCCATTGAAATGCCGTGTGGAAAAAATCGTACAGAATTGCTTATGTACAAAATGCATATGCACTGCCACGGCAACTGCCGTACAAGTTGGGGATTAAATACGCTCAGGGTTCTGACAATAAGTCCGATAGGCTGGATGTGGGTATTGATAAAGAAAAATAAAAATAAGTGGCCTAATCAATCAATCATCAATATAGACAGCGTTCCTTGACGATACGCAACGCTGGTTTTTAGTTGCTTTCGCTTTAGGCAGGCTTTCACAATTGGCACTTAATCACAGTTCAATTACCGCTAATTACTATTGATCCAAGTGCTTTGCGTGCTGTGACCAAAGTGCCAGTTGTACGTTGAAAAAATAACCACTTTTAATTAAAGGCGACTTCAACGAGTTGATTATCGATTGTTAATATCCCCCAAAGTATGCAGCACATTTAATTTAAGTAGTAGGTGAGCTGCCAACGTGTTTTGAACATACTTTGTAAATAAAATGATGCATTAGGCAAGTCTATTCACGCCATGTTTAAACATTCCCAATAGTTTAAATAAGCATTGACAATTCTTTGAATTAGAATATGTACATGTGTGCCTATTTATTTTTTTGTAATTACCCGGTCCTTAAATCAAGCCGCTTAATGAGTTCTTATTCACTTCTACCTCAGCCAAATAGCATTTTATTCTCGGTAGCATCACCCCATAGATAATTATAATTTCCTAATTTTTCTTTAATTAGCAGCTTTGCGCAAGCCAACTTGTTCCACGTGAATATCCTTTTTACAATTGACAGCAAACTTCGACTGGGATAGCTCACAGATGAATTTCCCGATTTGTATATTCGCAACATTTAGCTCAAGTGATATGTGAGCAAAAAAAATAGATTGTTGTTAAATTATGTATTAACCATTTTATTTCGCGCTTTCTTGTTTTGTTTCATTCTTTGCTGTCTTTGAATGAGCGATGATGGGTTTTGTTTTTATTTTATTTTTTTTTATTTTTCGCGATGAGGAAATAAAACAATTTTTACATATTTCAAACTCCCCACACATACAAAATAGCTTTTAAGATCTTCCTGGCTCGTCCTACTTGCTCCAGAAGAGACAATCTAGAAGAAGAAACCGAGGATTTTGCCTCCCAGATGTTTTCTCCTGGCTTCTTCGTGATCCATAATGCCACCGGATGTGGTCAACACGACATAGCCAAACTGACGCGACGGCAGCAGATTGTTGGTCCATTTCTCGATGTCATTGATGGGGACATCGAAGCGCGGCGAGATGACGCCACATTTGTTCAGACGTCCGGTCAGGTTGACCACGATCTTGCCAGATCGATGATCATCAACAATTTCGAATTCGCCAATGTATCCATGCTTCATCATCACAGTGAGGAACTTGATGATGACTTTGGAGCAGGGACGCAACAGCACCTGACGCTTGCCGCGCTTCTCGGCATTGTTGATGCACTTCAGGGCATCGGCCAATACGTTCATACGCACCATGGCTGCAATAAATTACAAATTAATATATTTCTCACATCAAACGGTAAACAAGATTAAAAACAAAAAAACCAACAAAAAAAACACGTGCATATGCGTCGCCTTGAAAATATATATTGTGCCAACCTCTGCCCTACCCTCCCCTCCTTACACGACAAGTAGTGGACCGACGAGTGTGTGCCCGGGGCTATGTAAACAACAACAATGCATTGCAATGCTTGCGAATTCGTATGCTAAATTATTACGCGTAAAAATTGATGCTATTGGATTTGCCAGCTCTTCTGGCGTTTAGGCGGCACCACTGTCAGAAATCCCAGTAACGGCGACAACAACCAAAACAGCTGATGCTGTCAAACATGGCGGCAAAACGGCAGTCTTTTTAACGCTGCCTCACAGAAACAATAAAAAAAATATATGTAAAAAAAAGTCGAGTGCTGCCGTTTGAATTGCATTGTTGTCAAATGCGCGCAGAAACCGGCAATGTTTTATTAATTGTATGCAGGCAAACTTTTTGCTGTTATGGCGACGACGCCAAAACATTGAACTTCAATTTATACACAATAAAAAAATAAGAGTTTTTGCACATAATTTCCAAGGCACACGCACAAAATTAATAGCGCAATCGAATCTAGCTATCTTTTCACAATATATGCTGTGTTTCTTTCAAGTTTTTTGGTAAAATCTAAGGCGGATTACCTAGGATTTATTTTTGTGAATTTTAACACAAATTTACACGACCACGTACGTATCGGAAAAGAGGAAGTCAGTCTTGCCGCATTTGACAGCTGCAGTTGTCAGTGGTATACGCACAAGCAGAGTTGCTCATATCGCAGAGTTGCTTTGGAATAATTCAGTGTTAGGCAATTTTAACTATAACACTAAATCAGGTTTCCGTATTTGTCAACACTACAACTCTAACAAAATGTACAAACAGTGAGTATTTACAATTTTTATTGTTTTTATTTTTAAACTTTAGCGAAATCCCATAGATTTGGCCTTATAATACCGGGACAGCAAAAGAAGCAAGCTGCAAAGCCAACACGCCCCCCAACAAGGCCTTCTATATTCGATGAAAGTAGCAACAGTGATAATGAAGCCGGTGCGCCTCAAATGCGTCCCACTGAGAAACCTGGGGTGATCAGTGCGCCCAGTCTTATGGAGCGTCGCAAAGCACGCAACATGCAGGATAAGGCTTTGGCCGAGGACCCAACTATTTTCCAGTACGACGAGCTGTACGACGAGATGGACAATAAACGCGAAGAGGCCAAAGAGACTAAAAGGTTGGAGCCTCGACAGGCCAAGTACATTGGCCGGCTGATGGAGCATGCGGAGCGACGCAAACTGGAAAACGAGCTGCGTATTGAGCGTCAAGTGCAGAAGGAGCGCGAGGCGGAGGGTGAAACGTACAAGGACAAGGAGACGTATGTGACAGCGGCTTATCGTAAGAGACTCGAAGCTATACGGCAGCTGCAGGTGCAGGACCAGCGTGATGAATATCTGGAAGCTGTAGGGGATGTAACAAAACAAAAGGATCTCGATGGTTTTTATAGGCATCTCTATGAACAGAAAATGGGCACCCAACAGTCGGTGATTAAGCCAAAGACTGCACCCTGCACCAGTGAAGTGGCCTATAAACCGATCAAGTCTGATGTGGGCGGCTCAAGCAAAAAACGAAGTTACCGAAAGCGTCGCTCCTCTGAGGATGACAGCAAGCCAGCACCGATGACGCCTGAAGTTACAGACAAGGTCCATCTGCCCAACAACATTGATGCCGACTCAGACTTTAGCATCGACGAGTCTAGCGATGAGGAAGAGAAGCAGCAGCAACTGCAGGCAGAAAATGCGAAACCAGCAGCGAACAGAAGTGTTGCAAAACCGGTACTCAACTTAAAGGCGTCGCGCAGTCCACAAACAGATGCCACTGATAAGGAAAAGCAATTCAAACCCAAACCAGATCCAAAACCACAACCCTTATCTGAATCAGAATCCGAGGGTGATTCGGTAAAAGAGGTCGGCGAGGATGTGCCGACAGCTGTGAAAACGCCCATCGATCGCACTCACATTTGGCGTAAACGCACCGTCGGTGAAATATTCGATGCTGCCCTCGCCCGCTACCATGAGCGCAAATTGGCCAGATCTGCATGATCCTCATGATTTGTAAATAAAACGGCAAACCCGAAGTACAACTATGCCCGACTATAGACCTTGTTTGCTTATTATTTTATTGTTAAATAGAGAAAAACTTATATATACATGAATTATGCGTACGCTTCCTTTGAGCAAATATTTTCCTATCAGGCATTTGCATAGCCCAGAAAAAATAAGAGGAAACGACAAAGATATTCCTCTTTCCACAAAAATAAGGGATGAAAGGAAACTAAACAAAGAGCTTGTTCGCGTAAGTTTATTATTTTTTATTTATTTAGTTTTTCCCTTAGCCGCAAATTCTGCAAATCCCTTTTTTAAATAGGTGTGTCCGCCATAAAACCGAAAGCCGACATAGCTGAGCTGCTGACATCGTTGGGAGCCGTTGCCATACGCTGCCATCCTTTCCAGCGCAGCGCATCTGCAATGCAACAATACACACACATATACCACACATACATATATGCATGTATGTATATGAATAGGAACGCGGTGCCGTCAGTAGCATTTCTTTACTTTTGACGTTGTCAACGTCCGTGTATACGTTCACCACCTCTTATGCGTCCTCGAGCTCGCCTTCGTCGTCGTCCTCGTCCTCGTCCTCGTCGTCCTGTCAGTGAAATTAATAGCGAAATCCATTTTCCATTTGGCAACGGTGGCTTCGTTCCACCTTTGTGTTTCTTACACTTGCTGTTGGCGCTGACTGTATTTGGGCCACCAAACCAAATGTCTCGCATGTGCGCTCTGTTTTATTCATGCTACTTACCACTTCCCTTACCTATGCATTCTTGCAAGTGCATCTCGTCTTTGGTACTCTTGCCTCTTGGGTTAGGTCATCAATCACATGTTGGGGGTTGGTTTTGCTTCATTTTTGTTGTTGTTGAGATTTGTACTATATTTTAGGCAAATTAATATGAAATTCGCTTAGCCCCAACCAACCACAATGGAAAGAAGAGTGAGCAAGCGCTATAATAATATATATATAGTATCTTGGCATCTCTTTCAACGCTGTGCAACTGATCTCAATGGAGCTTTGCATCTCTTTCTAAAGTGGCTTTGTTGATTCTCAGTTTCGCTTTATATTCTCCCATGTGCATTCTGTGCAACAGCAAAAGTAATAAGTAGTAGTTCACATACATATTTCACATACATAGATACAAAGATACATGGGTTATTATCTAACCCTGTGTGGCCCAATTGTGTTGCTTTGCTGCAGTTACTTCTCCCAGTTGCCCAATGACCTAATCAATTTGTGATCATAATTACTTGGCTTTGGTTTTCGCCATCCGCCTTTGGCCTTTGGCGCATTCCAAAATCGCACAGTTTCAATCTAGGGCCAGCAACCACAGGCACTGGGCAAACAATGCTGCCGACTGCTGCCAGTGCAGCAATAAAGCCGAGTAAAGGCTTAAAGATGTGATCATTCACGTGTAAATTCAATTTTCAAAATTTCCAATGCCTCGCCTTGAGCTGCTGCTGCTGCTGTTGCTCCTGCTACTGGTCAGTTGGCCAACTTGGAGGCCTGGCTTATGTATGGCTGTGTGTGCGTGTCTGTGTGCGTATGTGTTTGTGTGTGTGCGTGCAGTGATTTATATGTGCAGCGGACGTAGACCAAGTAGATGGAAGGAGTCGCAGGCGCGTCCAAAATTTCGCTGCAATGGACAGCAACGTGTAATGAAAAACTGCGCATGGGTAGAAGCAGAAGATGTGGTTGGAGGTGTGTGTGTGGGATGTAGGGTTTTAGGGGGTGTATTAGAGGCTGGGGGTGAATAGGGTACTACTGTAGGACGGCTGCTTGCTGCCAAAGCGACATGAAAACCGCACACACACACTCACACACACACACACACACAGACTTGCACACAGCGCATCTTTTTGTGTCTATGTGTTTGTGTGTGTGTGTAAGGGGGTGTGCTTGTGTGAGTGGGCGTTGGCTGCCTAATAAGCAGGAAATTAAAATGTTATATACATTGCCGTTGCCCCTTGGCTGCTGCAGCTGCTCGTCTTTCAGTGGCATTGTCAACTCTGCCACTGCTGCTACTGCTGCTGCGGCTGCTGCTGCTGCTGTTTTCCTTTTTTCATTGTGGCTTCTGCGGGACGCGCGCACGCCTTGAAGTATGCATTATTTTTACGTGTCAGTGCGCATTTTTGGCATAATTGAAGCACAAACAGCGCTGCCTGCCTCCGTGTTCGGCTGTTGGCTGCTCTGAAGGTCGCTCTGGCGACATGACATTGCGTATTCGCCACCGACTCAGCAGAGGCCACCCATCCCCAAGAAGTGTAGACTACTTCAAGTTTTGCCAGTTGGCAGTTTCGCAGTAAGGCGAGCATCGAATCGTTTTGCCGAACTGTGCTGATTTAACAAGAACAGCAATATCAATGGCAAAGTCCGAAGCTTGTGGCTGGTTAGTGTGACCCGGCACCATCCAACCGATATAGAGTTACAGTACTCACTCGTTATAGCTAGTATAACTATAAGTTTTCAGTATCCAAGGAGTACCTTAACTCAGACTCTATAATAAGTTAGGTTGTGCTATTCAATTGTATTTCAGCATTCAGTTGAAATGGTCTTCTACTTGATTGTAAAATTTATTAGTATTAGCAGATTAGAAGACTAAATGCTTCTCAAGAATCAGAATATTTTACAATTCAATGCATTGCAAGCAACAACAATTATAGTTTTAAGTTCCCTGTGGCAAGTGACGAGTTTAGTCCCTTGCGTGATTTTGTGAAATAAGTTTCAGCATCGCCTGCTGCAACTTGAGCTTGAGCTTGAGATTCCGCTTCCTGATGGGTCTCACGCATGGGTGTCGCTGACTGCCTTCCAACTGCGCCTCCTTCAGTTAGGTTAGGGACGTCATTGTGGGAGCAGGCGTTCTACGCGAAACCTAATTAAAAGTGCTTTATTATGCAATTAATGTCAAGATAATATCGCATTCGCATTGTGCTGCACTGCACCAAAAACAGACTCTTGACAGGGGGTAAGATAGAGGATAGGATGCATAAGCTACACACTGAGTGCACTCTGTGCACAGTGCACAGTGCACCGTGCAACCCCGAAACCCGATATACACCCTGTCATCGTATTCAGTTTCGCTGTGGGTCAAAGTCAAAACTTTGGTTAGTTTTTCAGTCTCTTTGTTCGCGTCTCCTTTTCACTTTGCTCTCCCATTGTTGACAATTATTTTGCATAAATTTGCGAGTGGCCAAAACAGTGTAGCAAAATTGTCGTTTTATATGGCTGCAATTGGCTGCTCCGTCATCACTCTGTGAGTCCCGCTGGGCGTGTGGGTGGTTGGGTGCTTGGCGGTGGATGTTCTCTTGGCTCTTGTCTTTGCTTTGCCCTGATTTATGCGCACTTTGTGCTTTGGCCCAAAAATGCGATGCGATGCGATGCGATCCGATGTTGTAAATGTGCTGGTCAGCTACCCGGCGCCCTGCTTCAGTTTCATCTTCCAGTCTTCCCACACACACACACACACACACACACACACACCCAGACATCCACTCGCAAAGCATGCTAATTTATTGCTGTTGATTTTAATAACTTTGCCAGTTTTGCTAAGCAACAACGCCCAGATAACTATTCGCAACTTTATTGAGTTTGTGTGTGTGGAGTGTGTGCGTGTATTTGTGTGAGCAGCTGACCTGGGTGTGCAAAGAATTGGTGCATTTAACAAGCCTTTTGCTCTCTGCCTCTCTCTCCATCTCCATATTAATTGGCTTATGATAGCAATATATTTTGGACGTTGCCACATCGCCCATTGCATCATGCTGAAGAGTAAGACACAAGATGATCTTAGCACAGATGTGTAACCATTTGCAACCACAAACTGATCAGCCAATCGTCTAAATAAGTTAACACAGGGTGTGAAGTGCCAAGTTGTTTCCGCCGAACAGCTAGCTCGTGGAGCGTTCAGTTTGGCATGTCCCGTGTTGAATAGCAAATTCGTAATTGCAACTACAATTATCTCGCTTTCAGTGCATTCATTAGGGCTACACATTTAACGTTCAACTGCAACTCGTCGTCAGAGTTGCCCTAATTTGGCATTGGATACAAACAAAACTAAAAGCAACAGCAACTCTGCACGTGCTGTCTCCCTGTTTGTCTGTCCCCCTTGTCTGCTCTGCACTGGCCATTGCCCAGTGGTGGCTGGGCCGGGCTGGGCTGGGGTTGTCCAACTGTCGAATTGGCCGCGCATCTGTTCATCTCCTCAGCTGCAGACCGCTGCCCAGTTGTTGGCCCAATAATAGTGCGACTAATTTGTACAAATTCCCACTCACTTAATACTTTAACAGATTCTCCCCTGATGCCCACTGCTAAATTGTTTCGGACTTCAATGTTAAAATATGCAACGGCTTTTCAACAATTTATAACAATTTATCCATAAATAAAAATATCCGCATATATGTTTGGAATTTTGTTGTGTTTTTGTGTTGTGTGTTTAATAGGGACAAACTTTGCGCGCAAAGTTAAACGAGTATTTGTTGGCAACGCGATGGAGAAGTAGAGAGGAGGAACCCCCCCCCCCCACCATGAGGCAGATTTTCCTGAAATTCAATTGAAAATTGCATTGAAATAATTTGCCATTTTGCATTATTGTGTACATTACAAACACATATGCACACACACACACATAGACAACATGTAAATGTAAATGTGTGTGTGTATGTGTATGTGTATGTGTGTTTGTTTGTATTTTATATTACTCGTTATGCCGCTTTATTCGCACAATTTGAATTTTCGCAATTTATTTGCTTTGACTCTTCAACTTGAAAACAGCAGCTGAAATTATAAAATTTCGTTTCAATCGCTTTTGTTGTAATTGTTGTGGCCAAAATAGAATTGTAAGCCCCAATTCGTAAGTCCGGCGCAGCCAAATACCAACGGCAACAGAAATAAAAGTCAAACTCAACTCAACTCAACTAAACTAAATTAAACTAAACCCTGAAAATGCTATATGGCTGCGCTTGGGAATTTCTGGTTGAGCAAATGCAATCAAGCCGCAAACATGATTGCAGTTATGAAAATTATGAAGCAATTTAATGAAAACTGCTACTGCGATAATTGTTAGTTTCATCAATAATCATTTTTGTGTGCCATTATTTAGCATTGGCTTCCTTGCTATGAACTGAATGCAGGACTATGAGTCACCTTGTGCCCACATCAGGTCACATCAATAAAGTCACACATGTGCATACATATATATGTATGTATGTATGTATGTATGTGAATAGATCCGAGTCGTAATCACTTAAATATGTATATATATTTATAAATATATATCTCTCTCCAGTGGATAAGTATTCATTACATAATTAATCATAGAATACATTACCGTTGTATGTGTTTTTTATCAATGCCTTCCATAAATAAAACTTAAATATAAAAAAAAAAATAAATTAAGTTGTTGCTGGGTTCGTGTCTGAGCTCAGTAACATTTCGTTGAGTGTGGAACTGTTAAGTACATTCGTTAACTTTTCAAAATTTCGTTAAAAAGTATACTATCGTTAAATGTGGACCATCCACACATTCCACAATCCTGTGGCCGGGCAGCCGCTAGCTTAGTTAACAACCAATCAAATTTTATAGCAAGTGAGCTTTGTCCCAAAATCCGGGTTGAAAACCACGCTATTTAGGCATAATTAAGCCATGCTAGTGGAGACCTGCACCTAAAGTTTTCCGCGCAAGGAACAACTTAAGAAGAGCTTTCTGAGAATGCGCATACGCTGCGTTTGCTGGCTGACCAACATAAAAAAATGATGTAGCCTGCTTTCGAGCGCTTTCGCTCTCAGTTGGCCGCGAGATTTCGCCCAGCACGGATAACGCAATGGACGACGAGCTCAGCTTACAACTGGTTGTTTGTTGTTTCTCTGGCTGCACGCGCTGCCGTTGCTCTGATTGTTGTTATTGTTGCTGTTCTTGCTGTTGTTGTTTTGAGCAGCAGCATCGCGTCAGTTGTTATTGTTAATAAGCGCACTTTGTTCATTTCCTGTCAACATTTATTGTAATTTTTTAATGTGCGCCGCCCTGTGATATTGTAAAGTGAAACTCAAACTAAATGAAACAAATAAAGTGCGCAATAAAGTGAACACCAAAGGTAAATAGGTAAACAAAAAAAAAAACATTTCTTACAACACAGTTTGTATTGTGCCTAACTATGCCGTGTGCTTAATTTCGCTTGTGCAATTAAAAAAAAGCCAAAAGCAAAACCCACAAGAGGAATGCCAAAATTTAGCTACTTGCATTTCTTTTTTTTGTAATCTGTTCGAATGTGTCTGTGTGTATGTTTGAGTGTGTGTGAGTGCGTCTCTTTCCACTTTCGCCAACATGCTCCAATTTCGTGTTATCTTTTCCTGCCTCTCACTTTTGATTACTTTGACTTTCGCTGTTTTATTTTTCAACTTTCCCTTTTAAATAGCTGACGTTGTGGGTGAATTAGGTGCGTGTGAGTGTAAGCTGTGTGCCGAATGAATTTCAGCTGTGTAACGGGACCAACTCACTTGGGTGCCAATTGGACTTAACTGTATCCCAGTAGCCCATTGTTCATGTAAAGCAGGTCACTTCCCACCCGACCACCTCCTCCAGTTGTCTTAGGCCTTTTCATAAATCAGGGGGATAATTACAAAATATGTACAAAACATTGTCACACTATGCACAGTGGAATGACCTCGCAGTAGGTTAACTGAAAGTTGTTGCTGCTGTTGCTGCAGCTGCAAAAGTTCTGCAGCTAATGTGGATGCCAAAATGGCAGCCTCTCTCACACTCACACACACTCACACACACTAGCACACACGCTTCTTGATTCATATTGTATACATGTGTATATATATATATATATGTGTGTGTGTGTGTGCGTAGGCAGCTCATTAAATGCTTATTCGATTAAAATGCATTAATGTTGCTGCATTAAACCAAAGTGCCCCAGTCAAGGAAGCCCATCATAATAATAATCTAGGCACATTTTATGGCATCCGCGTCACAAATTTCTAATATGGATAGGATATAACAAAAATAAAAAAGTAAATGATTTGCAATCAGAAGAAACAGATGATCGTACAGTGCGGCAAGCAATATCTTAAATTAAATTGTATAAATTAGCGGCAGATGGGACTCCAAAGAGATGAGGACATGCCTTCTGATATCGGTTACTCTTTTCGATTATTTTGCTTGTGTAAGTCAACGATCTCTCTCGCTCTCTCTCTCTATCTATCTCCCTCTCTCTCTCTCTTTTTCTCTATATATATATATATCATATTTAAGTTGCATCAACTGGTAGCTTACGCGGAAATATACAGATTGACGGACCGACGAACATGACCACATCGACGACTTGTATTAAATTATTGTTCGTTGACCTGCAAATATTGCCTGACATTTTTTGGCCTGGTCAAGCGACTGTAATAGACAGCTGGAGAAGAATGAGGAGGAGGAGGAGGAGGAGGAGGTACAGACTGGTGGCGGGCAGTGGCAATGTGGGAATAGTTTCAATCCATTGGCAACGTCAGATGCGCTTGTGCTGACGGCTGTTTGGTCTTTGAAGTGGAAATGCTGCAGCTTTGGTTACAAATTCAATCAAAGAACTGTCAACTGTCATCTGTCAGCGGGCGAATGGCGAATGGAGGCGTGTGGGGGTGATAAACGGGTGCTATATGGCTGAAAATAGAAATAGAGACAGACACCTGGCGAAAACACACAATATTCTCCATACATATATATATACATATGTATGTATGATAAAAGATGAGTTGCGATGATAGCGAATGGCAGAGGAAACGTTTACTGGGACAGATGTAAAGCGATGCTAGATGAAAGTGTGGACGTTGCCGTCTCTCATTTCCCATTTCCCACCTCTCACGTTTTCATTTCTTTGCTCTCAGCTCCCCCTTTGCCACCGCCTGTCATTGTTCTCATTTTTATATGAATTTGCTGTCGCTGTTGCTGTCGCCGTCTCCTTTTCTGTCTCTATCTCTGTCTTTAGGTTTGTCTTTAACTTTCCCCATAAGCACTTAATGCCCTTACTCTTTTCATCGGTTTCCAATGAAAAGTTTCTAGTTTTATTTTCATTTGACACGAAGACCCAAAAACTATGCCAAGTACTGCAGCTTGAAGCTGAGCGCGTGCCCAAGGAGTTGCTGTAGTAGAGAAGGGGCTGCCCAAAGGGGTTTTCCCAACAACAAAAAAAGTGATTTTAAAAACACTACTCTACCTCTCTTTCTCTCTCTCTCTCTCTGAATTCCGAGATAGTGCTGCAAGGATTTGGGCTGAGTTTAGTTAATCTCATGTGGGATTTGAAACATTACAGCTTACCTCAAAAGGAAATGTTCTCTGTGAGCTGCTACTAACTGCTAGCTGCTACTGGCAGAGAAGGAGAGGCTTTGCTAGCTACCTGCTGACTATCTAACTGATTACCCGGCCTGCATTCACGATGGATGGGACACCCCTTGGATTTACTTTCACCAGTGTTGCGTTGGTGGTGGTGCTGCTGCTACTGGTGGTGTGTGTCCTGTTCGGATGCCACTGCCTGGGACCACGTGCTGCCAGTTGGATGCGAATGCGCTCTAACAAGGAGGAGAAGATTGGCCTGTCCAAGCACAAGCACAAGCTCTTCCATCCCAATGGCTACATGGCCAGCGTGAGTTGTCACTTGCTTTCAACTTCAGAAACATTTGAAACATCTCAAATTGTTTGATAATAATAATATTAACTGCTTGCAGATTCAATCTGGCTCTGAGTTTCTGCTGAGCACCAGCGGCAGCTTCAAGCGCTTCGATACCATTGATAAGGAAGATCAGCAGCAGCTGCAACAGCATGGCCATCATCAGCAACACCATCAGCAACAGTTGCTGCTGGGCAATGGGGGCGACGCCAATATGACGACAACGACAACAGCAACGACGACGACGACGCCGTTGTGGAATCTGCCCCAGGCGGATGTCAGCATACCGCCTCAGCCACTACGTCCGGCGCCAGCGCCCAATAGCGCCGGCCCCAGCAGCAAAACGGTCACCTTCTCCTTTAGCCAAATCAACGAACAGAGCTCGCCTACTATGGAGCGTGTGGCGATGGAGCCACGCTCCTGCATACGCTCTCCACTGCGTACAGGTGGAGCAGGTGCTGCGGCACCTGTGCCACAGCCATTGGAGGCGCCGCCGCCGCCACGACTTACGACATCCGCCTCGGTGACACTGTCGTCCACTGCGATTCCGCGACCCATTGCCAAAAGGCAGATCTCGGTGCAGCAGGGCATCAACCTTGGGGCAGAGGTAACGGAAACATCACCACCAGCAGAAGATGCTGTGCAACTAGTACAGGAGCGGCGTCCGCCAGCACTGAAGCGGCGCAACTCCAGCACGAATCCGTTTCTGTGCGAGTCAACGGAGCAGCTGTCACAGGCACAAAGTGATGTAAAGATCCAGCCGCAGTCGACGCCGCACAATGGCAATCCCTTTGTGCATGGTCAGAGCCAAAACCAGAACCAGAGCCTGTCGAGCCGCCTGCTCAAGCTGCACAACACGAACAATCCGTTTACCGGCTTGACGCAGCGCGTCAAGGGGCCCCACATGCTGCAGAAGACCATATCGGAGGATTATCTGTTCCGCAAGCTTCCCAATGGCCACGGAATAATCGTTAGCAACGCCAATGGCAATGGGTATGCGAATGGAAGTGGAGGTGGTGCTGGCAACGTCAACGGCAACGGAAATTCGACTTGGTGCTTTGGACGGTCGCTGCTGCGGCAGGAGTCGAGCATTAGCCTGGGATTGGGCAGACGCAACAGCTCGCAAATGTCTCTGGATGGCTCAATGGAAGGCATCAATCTGGAGCGCGCTATCTCGTGTGATTCGGTGAACTCAGATGCTTCCTCGCTGTGCCTGGATCAACTCGATCAGCCCTACACCCAAATCACCGGTTACCTCTGCGTCGGCCTGCAGTATGAGAAGTCAGTTTCCCTTCATCTTCCATAGTCCCAAAATGGAGGTCCAAGATATTTTATAACTTAATTTCGCCACTTTTCACTCGCCCACAGGAACACCAGCAGTCCGAGCGAGGAGCAGCTGGAGCTGTTGGTAAGCGTACTGGAGGCTAAGGGACTCATCTGTCCGCACAGCATGGGCCTCGACTCACTGGACACATTCGTCCGGATCTACCTGGTGCCCGATCATGCAGGTGGTATGCAGACAAAGGTGAGTCCGCCAGTTACAAATTCGCTCAAGGAAAAGGAAAGTGTTCAGCTCTTGTCCGTGTCATACAGGTGGTAAAGGCAACGTTGACTCCAGCCTACAATGAGAGCTTCAACTTCCGTCTGAAGCGACTGTCGGGCCGGCACTCGCTTTGGTTCCATCTGTATCACAATGGGCCCGCCCACACCCTGATTGGCGAGGCGGAGATGGAAATTGGCGAGATGTCGCGACCAATAACCACCTGGATACCATTGTCCGATTCGCGCAAGTGCAACGCTCGTTGGGGTGAGCTGATGTTCTCGCTGAGCTACCTGCCCACCGCGGAGCGTCTCACCATAGTCGTTGTTAAGGCACGCAATCTCAAGCTGGACCTGGACGCCCCAACGGAGCAGCTATCGCAAGGACACTCACCCTCTGCCGGAGCAATGCAGCATGTGTTTGTCAAGGTGAGCTAAGTCATCATACGAAAGATAGCCATGATCTCAAATGCATTCCGGAATTGCAGGTCTATTTGATGAACAACGAAAAGAAGGTGTTAAAAAAGCGCACCTCGCTGAAACGCAAGGATCGCTGTCCCATTTTCAACGAGTCGATGATATTTAGTGTGCCGCCACAGGGTCTGACCACAGTCCAACTGCGACTCACTGTCTTTGGCGTCACGGAGAATGGGATTGTGCCGCTGGGCCATGTCCTTGCCGGCAGCTGTGCGGTCGGCAAGGGTCTTCGCCACTGGCACCAGATGCTCTCCTCCCTGCGAAAGCCCGTTGCCATGTGGCATGTGCTCCGACGCGCCGCCAATCAGCCCATTTTCATTGGTGGCGCCGAGGCCGTCGTTGCTGCCATGCAAAGCACCCTGCAGAGGGCCAGCGCTAAGCGCAACAGCATCATCTAAACTCCACAGTTTCACAAGGTTTACCAGAGTGGGTTTGAAACACTGTTATGACCCTAACCGCGTTCCAGCTAACCCACGTCCTCGCAGTGGTCGCTTGATAATTACAGCTTGTTCACAATTTAGAATTTACAATTCGTTATTAATTTTGAAAACAATTATTTGTTTGTTTTCCTATCTTATTTTTCCCATAACTTAACTTAACTTTCCCAAATTTAAGTTCAAGAACTAAACTTAGACCGCATCGGTATAATTTTCAGGTTACCACTGTACCTAAAACTGGTCCCGCGCTTCCTACCCACTTAAATGAAACCCTCTAAATTGCATTTATTAAATTCCGCGTGAGGCATTTCATTACTTGTTTGGTATGAAATTCCCTACAACACTCGGAAGAGGGAAATAGATCTACGTATTTCCTATAATTACTTCTAGATGCGTACTACCATACACCAGATATTAAAACATATATATATATATATATATATATATACACATATATTAACGTCACTAAATTGAGTAAAACCCCGCACCAAAGGACAAATCGAGCCTATTAACTAGTTATATATACACAACTACATACACATATGCTTACATACAATATACAGAAGCTACACATGCATATACTTGAATGATACAGATATACTATATACTAATCGTATACTGCACGCACTTATTGTTAGCATTTATACTCATTGTCGACATTTGTCGATCAGCTAAGTCTTGTCCAAAATAAATGAAAATTGGAAAATTGTGTGGCAAGCCGAACAGGAAATACCTTTGCAGGACCATTGAACAAATTGTTTCAATAGTGATTTAAATATAAATGTATCGAAATTTTTAAATTTAGCCAAGTTCTCTGAGGTTCAACTCTACAATTAGATCAGCTAAATATCCCTAATACCCTTAAAGCGTACAAAGTCGAAATTTATCTACAACATTCTGCAAGGGTATACGAGTTTAAATCCAATATCACTGGATACGAATAAGTGAAGCGAGTAAAGTCTTCATGCAGCAGAAGAGGCAGGGATGTCACCCAATCTCCTCAAAAAGTTGACAACAATCGAAAATACATTATTTATGAGGCCCACTGTAGAGTTTAATAAAAACAATTGATAAGCAGTTAAGTTACGAGTGGTAAATAGATAGAATGTTTTCTGGCAATCATGATTGTTAAAATATTTAAAAACTAAATTAGAATGGCTTAAAACAAATATAATTAAATTAAAACGAAGGTTAAATAGCCAATTGCATGTGGAAAAAGACCTGTTTGAGCAATGTGATATGTATTTATTCAGATGCAGTTAACTATACTATACTACATACATATATAAAGTTATACATGTATTTGTATTTGTATTTGTCATTGAATATTAATTTGTATTTATTTGGAACTAGCAAGTTATTACCAACATAGTTCAACAGACTTAGCAAAGCTTAGAGTTTAGACAGAACCGCGTGCTCAGTGGACAAAAGATAACAAAATAATACTCCTTCATCCGACCGATCCGATCATTGTGTTCCAGTTCGTTTTCCGAAAACAAACATATGTAAAAGCAAAAGACAATAACTTTGCAAGCATTTAAAAAAAGAAAAACATAATTTATTAAATCATACTTTCATTATATTTAAGCCAAAATACTTCCTGCCATTGCCCCAACTATCTATTTGCACTGCACGCTGGAAAGCTATTTAATTATCAAGTATACATTGATATGTGTATACCTTTCTATGATCTATAATAAGCATAATCTAAAAATGAAAACAAATTACTATAAATGACCAAAAAATCCAAAACCTGGCACACAACCTTTATCAGCTTTAACATTCCAATTGAATACATAAATATAAAAATCGAAATTAAAACTCACATTTAAAGCGAAAACTCTGGATAGGCTTACACTTTATACGAAAACTAACTCATATTTGCATCAGGCGCTTCAAATTGCATATTATGAATATCAGTTTTGTACTTTAATATTTAATAATAATTAATAGCGGAAAAGTACATAAAACGAAACAAAATACGAATAAAAATAAAATCAAACCAAAATTGGTTGAAAACCTAGTTTAGTTCAATTTTTCATGTTAAATTTGTATTTACATACATACATAAGTACATAAGTAATATACATATATAAATTTAAAGATACACTTACATACTTATATTACATATATGCTATATATATATATGTACATATATATATCTATATATATATTGAATGAATGTAAATTATATATGCAAATGCTACAAATTGTTATACAAATAAAAATTGAATAAAACCACAAAGGAACAAAATCAAAAATGCTTGAAATATCGAAGAAACTCGTAGGAATGGGCATGCTCGACTAAGAGATTCCATTTATAAATAATTCAGATCGTAATATAATTGAAATGCTATTTAACAGTTGTGCTTGTAATAATAATAACAATTATAATAGATTTCAGAAGAAATCTATATATCTTTGATCTGATTGGGAAAGCATTCGGAAAATATTCCAATCGAGACCAAAGTACTTCAACGATTCGAGAAAAATAGTGTCCAATGAACCAAAAATAAAGTGACCATGCCTCATGGATGATTGAACAACTTTATGATATCCCTTGTTAACCTTTTGAGCTGCACAGGGTAAAAAAAGTGAAATTTTCAACAGAACAGCAGAAAACAAAGCAATTAAAATTGATACTTTTGAGGACACATACACACACACTTACACACACATACACACACTTACACACAGCTATGTACGCAACAAATACGACAAATGGACAGATGTATAGATATAGAGATACATTTGTATCGTTGTGCGGTTTTCAATCGAATTTCTAATTTCGATTTGGTTGATGCCAGCCAGCTGTGCTGCCATTGGGCCGTCTATTTTTAGTCAGAGCGATTAGCAGCCAATAGGCAGGCAGCACACCAGACGCAACAGACGCAGCGGGATCGTGGGTAGACCCAGACCCAGACCCAGACCCAGACCACTTGACGTCGAGTCGCTGCCAGACTGTCTGGGAAGTAGCAAACCACTCGAGTGGCTGCCCAACTCCTCGTCCAGCACATTTAAATGTGTGGAACGAGCGCGTGATCCTTTCAGTTGATAGCTGTCAGTGCTACTGATACGATCTGTGCTACCAAACAGTGTATACAAACAGCAACGAAATGCAGTGCAGCATACCGGTGAACGTGAACGTGATAAGCTCCAAGGAGCGTCGGCTGCTCCGCACGCCCAAGTGTGCCCGATGTCGCAACCATGGCGTCATCTCGTGCGTCAAGGGCCATAAGAAGTTGTGCCGCTGGCGCGAATGCTGCTGCCCCAATTGTCAGCTGGTTGTTGATCGCCAGCGTGTGATGGCCGCTCAGGTGGCGCTGCGACGCCAGCAAACCATGGAAGCATTGGAAGCAAGCACCGGCACCGCCACCGGCGGCAATGAAGCGTCAAGGGGAGCTGAGCTACACAGCGATGAGGAGCTGCCTTCCACCACATTGACAACGCCCATCAAATGCTGCTCCTCCATGGCGGCCAATACGTTGCGCACGCGCCAGGCCTTGATTACCCAGAAGCGCATCTACAAGCAGCGGCTGCGCAACATGCAGCAGTCCACACTGCATATCACCGCAGCCATTGAAGGTGAGTGTGCAGCCCTCGCCGCGCAGGCGGTGCCAGACTGTCTGGCAAGCCGAGTAATATGGGCACTTGGTGCAAGTGGGAGGGAGATAGTCTAACGACAGGAAATGCCAGATTCCTTACAAAAGCAACACAGACAACAACAACAACAACAGCAATAGCAACAGCAACGACAACAGCAATGGGAATAGCAATAACAATCCCATTAACAATATGACGAGCAACAAATTTGTTGGCAAGTCACTCCACACACACTGAAATTAGAAGCGAGTCGTATGCAGGCATATTGCTCGTTATGTCCAATCCTAGAACCCAATTTTCAATGTGAAAATCGATATATGAAAACGGAAAAACCTCTTGAAGACACAAATGTGGCAAAAGTCAACGGGGCAACGAAAACAAAAACAACACCAACAACAACCAAAACTGAGCGGGAGATAACAATCCACTTTTCAAATATTTCCATCTGGTTTCCAAGTAAACGAGAAAATCACGTAGACAGTTTGGTGCCGTTCTGTCTGGTTCTGGTCGTTTGGATCTACGATCTGTGTGCAGCTCAAATTACGCCTCAATTTCCATATGCCACATGTATTACACACATTCTCACACAACTGCACAAACATATACACATACATGCAGAAATACCTTGAACGAATTGATACAATTTGAAAGCAATTTGTAGCAATAGATTTGACGCCAACGCCAACGTCAACGTCAACGTCAAGATCAAAGAGCTCGCGCCCCCAAAGTCATAGCGTGTAACTTTAATTTTAATGCCCTGCCCATTTTCTCACATGCACTTGCAGAGTACAAGCAGCGCTTTCCCACGTTCAACTCACCGCTGCTGGAACGCCTGCGCAAGAGACGCGCATTCGCTGACCCTGAACTGAACTTTGCAATGGATACAACGCTACTTGGCAGCGCCGCCTGCGGCGGGACAGCGGCTCCTTTGGCAACGCTGCCAACAGCAATTGGCAACGCCTTTTATGATCTATTGGGCAGTGCCGCCGCCTCCGCCGCTGCTACAGCAGCAGCTGCTACTCAACACCAACAACAACATCAGCAGCATGCGTATCAATCAATGCCGCTCTTTACACACACGCCCACGCCAACGCCCAGCGCCAAGAAGCCGAAACTGAGTTTCTCAATTGAGTCAATAATCGGTATTAGAACGTAACACATTGAGTCCAGTTTACCGGGCATGCCCGTATTTTATACATTTTATAAAAGTTTTTTTTATTTTTTTTTATTATTATATAATGTGATTCTTAGGAAATAAAACAATTCTCATGTGACTAAACAAAAATTTGTGTTTTTGTTTCAATATTAGCTTTCATTTATTCGTTGCCTCTCATATTCTTATCTTTTAATTTTTTTTATATACTATCGTAAAGTTCACAATTTAGTTGTGCCAAATTTATCAATAAAGAACTTAAATTCAAATACAACGGTCAATATTTACACCAAAAGTAACCAAAGTTTATTACAGAAAAAATCCAGAATGTGCGCAGTGCTGGAAAACTCCAGCCACATATGCAACATGTGACAGCTACAAGAATTCAGGTATACATACCCAAGGGTAAATTTTCGTGTGTCACAGCTGCGAAGTTTGGGGAAGTGCTCATTTTAAAGTGTTAATATATGCAAATCACAACTCAGCGTTGCCATCTAGAGCAATGTAACTGCGACTTGATATTTATGAATGATTTAGTCACTGTTATGCACATATTGTACATCTCCCACATGGAATAGACACCTATCACCCATTAGTGACTCAAATATGACAACAATCTTTTACGCGGAACCCGAACTAGTCCTTGCGCACGGTCGCAAGGTGCTATTTCTCAATCCAAATGACTTGCAAATCTTTAAGGACATCGAATTGCCCGCTGACCTCACATCATGTGGACTCAAAATTGCAGCCCCCGAAATGTCTGAGGAGTGGCAGTCGACAAGCGACGGAAAGGGAACTGGTGGCGGCAAACCGGAGGTGTCCATACTAAATGTCTGCTACTCGCCCGATCGACAACTGATCGCATTAACCACAATCGGCCAAAAGGCGCTGCTCCTCTACAAGAGTCGGCCAGAGCATGCGAAGTTGCTGTCGGTCCGCGCCCTGGCTCGTGCCTCGAGCGCAATGACATTCGCTGCTGACTCTAGCTCTGTGCTGGTCACGGACAAGACAGGCGATTGCAATCAGTATGACTGTTTGGAGGTTAACGCGTTGCCACGGCTACTGCTGGGCCACCTGAGCATCGTTTACGACATACTGTGGACACCGGATCTCAAGCACATTATCACATCCGATCGGGATGACAAAATACGGGTAACCAATTATCCGGCAACATTTGACATACATAGCTATTGTTTGGGCCACAAGGAGTTCGTCTCTGGCCTGGCGCTGCTCACCGAAGAGCACCTGTTGTCCGTCTCCGGCGACAAGACGCTACGTCTGTGGAATTACTTATCCGGCATGGAGTTGCTGCATCATGATCTACCCGCACCAGCTGTGCGACTCCATATGCGCGAACTGGTGCCCGAAAAGCGATATCAAGCAGCTGTCCAGTTCTTTGATCACATCGAAGCCATTGGACTGTATGAAGTGGAGCACGTAAACGGCATCTGGACGGTTGCACGCGAACAACTGGTGCGCGCCGAGGCTGGCAGCTGGAACATAAGCAATTTTGCGCTAACCAGCGATTTAATCTACGTGGCAGGTGCTGTTAATGAGCGTTTAGCACTACGCGTCTACAACGCCAGCGATGGGGAGCAGGCCAAGACGGTGCCGGCGGGCTGGTTGGACATGGTCACCAGCAGCTTTTCGGATCAGACTAGCGTCCCCGAGGATTGGTCTGTGTGGTTTAAGAAGCGCTACGACAATGTCAGCGACTACATGGAGCGCAAGAAGCGTCGCATCGAAGATCAGCAGCAGAAGTAATGCAGCTACGCATCGTATTTCTTTTAATCTAAGAATTTATGTGTAATATAAATGTTAAATGTTAAGCGAGGCAACGCGAAATTCGCCGTTTCTGTTTATTCCGTAGCACAACAAAACTCATAACGCACAAAACGAAAGATTTCCAAAATATTAATAAACTGTACAATTACCAAAAAAAAAACCACAATAGGTGTAATCCTTGAATTTTAACTAATCCTTCAAGCATTCAACTGAGCCTTAAGACGAATGTTCCCATGGGAATTTAACAAGTTAAAACCACATATTTTTTGCAGCTCTCAGAACTATTTTCAGTCGCATTTTGTCAGATAATTAGTCCAAAAGTTTCAGCATTTAGAGAAAACTCAGATCTTTATATATAGAATACATGTGATTCGTATTTACTTGTTTTAATATATATATTATCAAGTAGCGGACAAAGTAAATTAAATTAAACTGGCTTGTAATCCAATTTGCTTTCCAGCTTCTTATTGTCCGAAACTTTGCGCACGGCCTTCATAAAGTCCTCCTGAATGACATATTCACGTTCAGCCCTGCAAAGGTGGTTTATGATTAGGATTTAACATGAGCAGCGGCCTTAAGTCAGTAGCTTGCTCACCTGATGGCAAAGAGGCCCGCTTCTGTGCAGACGTTACGCAGATCGGCGCCGTTGAAATTGTCGGACAATTTGACAATGGCCTCATAGTCTATCTCGCCGTGCTTAGCAATCTTCAATGCATGAATCTTCAGAATCTCCAAACTTAAACGAAATATTTCGATTATAATCTGTAATTATGTTAAGATTTCATTCATTCATTCCTAACTTACCGAGCCTGTTCATTAGGCAATGGGATTTCGATTTTACGATCCAAGCGACCGGGTCGTAGAAGGGCAGGATCTAGCGTATCTGGACGATTGGTGGCCATAATCATTTTGACTTGTCCCAATGAATCAAAGCCATCCATTTGATTGAGTAGCTCCATCAGGGTACGCTGGATTTCACGATCTGCCGATGTGCCCTCGGAGAAACGACGGCCACCAATCGCATCGATTTCATCCATAAATATAATGCAGGGCTGGTGATCGCGCGCATAGTTAAACATTTCACGTATTAACCGTGCACTCTCGCCGATATACTTGTCGACAATTGCCGATGACACGACTTTGAGGAAATTCGCGTCCAGCTGAGAAGCGACTGCACGGGCTAGCAGTGTCTTGCCAGTGCCAGGCGGTCCATAGAGCAGACAACCCTTGGGTGGTGTGATGCCAACGCGCAAAAAGAGCTCCGGATTGAGCAGCGGCAGTTCGATGACTTCGCGCAGCTCTCGAATCTGCTCCGTTAAGCCACCAATGGCCGAGTAGGTTACATCGCCCGGATCCTCGTGTGACATGTTGTACACAAGCGGATCAACTTCGCGTGGCAAATAGCGCATAATCGTCAGTGTTGTCATGTCGAGAGCGACTCGCGTGCCAGACTTCAACTTAGCCTTGTCCAGCTGACGACGGCAACCGACCACATAACGAGGTCCATTTGTTGCCTTGACAATGACTGCAAAAAAGTCTCGATTAATATTTTCAGCAAAGCAGAACTTGCTTCTAGCTTACACTTATCCTCAGTCAGTTGTTTCAGCACCTCGCCGACAATTTGTCCGACGCTCTGGAGGGCTTTTAAATCATTCTCAGATTTGTCATACAGTTTGGTCAACTCCTTGAGTTCCTCGCGTTCTGTGAATGAATCGTTTTATATTGCTAAAATGAACACTTATTTAACGCTTTGAGTACACACTTTCTTTGAGTCGGCCCTCAACCTCTTTGTGCTCTAGCAATTTCTTTCTATAGTCGGATAGCGACTTCTCGCGTATGCTCTCTGGTACAGCATTCACGGTCATTTTAACTGATTTTATGTTTTAACGTTTCAATTCTTTACAAGCATACAATTTTTTCTAAAATTATCGAAGCCGTCTGTCTAATGATATTGCAGTTTTATGAAAAGTGTGACCAGATTTTGCATGTGCATAAATACTCAATATAAATGCTTAAGTGGTATTATTATTATACCGAAACGGGAACAAATCACTTTAAGCACTGTATGCTGTTTCCAGGCAATGCAAGCAAATATTATATTATTATTTAAATTGGAAATTTACTAATTTAAATCATCTTCACACTTTACCTTTAATTCAAAAAATAATCCAAGCAAGGCAAAATGTTTCTAACAAAAAAAAATACAGGAATAAAGGATTATTAAATATTGACGTCACAAACAAAAAATTACTGTTATGCACAACCTATAATTGGAATTGTTGTGCCGTGTTGTATTGTGTGTCGTAATGCCGTTGCCCGCACAATTTGTGCGCAATTTACAGCGTTTTCGGCTCATTACCTTTGACGTAACGGACACTCTCCTCCGGCTTAAAGATCCCATCGCCCAATATGCTCTAACGGCAGCGGCATGTGGCGTATCCATCGCGGACAATGCGCAACTGGAGCGCTGCTTCCATCAACAATTCAAATTGATGAGTAAGGAGCATTCGAATTTCGGCCTTCGGTCCCCCAATATGAACTGGCAATCGTGGTGGTCGCAGCTGGTGGTGAATACGTTTAACTGTGTGGACGCCAGCATATCCGATCCCAAGCTGCAAACAATTGCCGAGCAGCTGTTGGCCATATTCCAAACTAGTGCTTGCTGGACGCACATCAACGGCGCTGCGGATTTGGTGCAGCGCGTCCGCGATGCCGGCAAATGTGTGGGCGTTATATCAAATTTTGATCCGTCTCTGCCGCAGGTGCTGGGCGCCATGGGTTTGGCCGACAAATTCGACTTTATTCTGACCTCCTACGATGCAGGTTTTATGAAGCCAGATCCCGGCATATTTAAGGCAGCTATAGGCAATCGGCCTATTGCGCCAGAACAAGCGCTCCACATTGGCAACAAGTTCGATATGGACTATAAGGGTGCGCGGAATAGCGGCTGGAGCAGTCTCCTGGTGCACACTCAACCAGAATCCGCGCACGAAGCGGCCAAGCACTCGTTTGCAAGTCTAGCCGAAATGCTGCAGGCGCTCGAAACGCAGAAGATTGCCTGGTGAAATGCTAACAGGCAAAATACATTTCAATTTGAATATAAGAATATATATATGTTTTATTTCTTTTATAATATTTGTGTTAATCACTCCCACTAATAGCTAATTATTAATGAGTTGTTAATTAATATTAAAAGATTATGTATATTTTCCATTGCCCTCGTTTCACAGAAAATCAAATGCGATTATTTTACGTATACTACAATGGCTCGGGAATTAAAATTGAATCCCAAATTATCAACGAATTGAAACATTTGTTATACTTGACTATATCTTTGGAATATCAGTGTATCTTATTGCAAAAGTAAATAATAATTGTGTTGGGTAAGATGATTTCTGGAGAATTTTCGTGTGTTTAACGAACTAAATAAGACTGAGAAGAAAAAGTAAATTCCTGGCAGATTTTAGAGGCAATGATAGCTAGTGAAACATTAACGAATGCGACACAAGTTTAAAAAAATTAATCTGTTCCGACAAGGAGAGAGGTGGTGGCATGCTACCTGCCTAAGCTATACAGTTATATATATCCTAGCATTAACAATAGCTACTTATATATACATAAAAGAAAACATTCAAATCTTAAAAATTAAGTAATGTACAAATTAATAACCATTTTAAAAGCTAATCTGGGACCGAAATGTGTGTGCATGTGTGTGTGAGGAATGCATTTGAATTGTGGCAAATGAATCCCTACGTGGATTTCGTGGCCTTGACCGGCATCTGAGCCTTGGCCGCCTTCAGCTGCTCTAAATTGAACTGCTTACGTATTTCCGTAGACACCTGTCGGATTACGCTCTCTGTATTCGCCATCAGATCGCGTTCAAGGACGTCTATATCGATATCTTTGCTCTCGAGCCGCATTTGCATGTCCGAGTAGAAGTCACAGAAGAGCACCGGTTCATCGGACCCGTTGGGGGTGCGTGTACTGCAGTATTGTCCGCGTCGATGCAAATCATCATTGTTGGCCCGGGAGTCGAGGAACCGACGCGCTCCCAGCGGCAACTGTTGCTGTATAAGTCTCTCGTGATTCTGAGATATATGATATTTCAGTTTCTTGAACTCCTTCACCTCGTTCTTCATGTACTTCACATAGCTATACATCTTAGACGTCTTCTTGGTGAGGTTCTCCAAGCAGATGATGAAATTGCGAACCTGTTGAGTGCGTGGCAGTGTGCTGGGATCCAGACGCTCCGCCTTGTCGAAATGCTGCTGCGAACGATTGAAATCGTGCTTCATTGCCAACGCCGATGCGAGGACAACATGATTTTCGGCCACTTTCGGTGCATGTTCCACGGCAGCACTCAGAATGAGATCGGCATCGGCCAGCCGGCCCATACGAAACAGTATTGTGCCCAGGCTGAGCAGCGCAATATCCTTGTGCTCCGGAGGCGCCAGCATGGTAGCCAGACGGGCACATGGTAGCGCCTGGAGCGCATTGCCGCGCATGCGCCAATAGTACGAGCTCAACGTATGAAACTTCCAAGAATCGGGCTGCCGTTGGAGTCCCTCCAAGGCAAAGCGACGGGTCAGCTCGACAGTGGCGGTGCCAATGTTGCTGTCATACTCACGCTCCACATACGCCGAGTCCAGCACCTCCTTACGAAAACTCTCCAGATGATCATATGTGGCTGGGCCAACACTCAGCTCATGGTAATTGTTGCATATTGGCTCCAAAGCACGTTCGATTTTTGTATTGACTGCAGTCCGCTGCAGTTCACGCTGCTCTGGTAGATTGATGCGCTTTAACTGATCTGGGGTGATTTTCAGGTAGGACATTCGCTTCTCGAGCAAATAGTAGTCCATGGCGCATTTCGCCTGCTCGGCCAGATCTTCGCCAAATCGCATCGAGAAGCGCAAATGCTCGACGATCTGCTCCCGCTTGCGCAGCAGCTCCAAATAGCTGCTCTCCACGTACTCATTGTAGCGGATCTGCTCGAGGAATGCAATCAAATTGTGCGGCTCCCGCATAAAGAACGGCGAGTCGAGTTTCTGTATAATACGCTCATCCTTCACCACCCAATGATTACTCGCAATCAGCACGTGGATGCAGCAGGCGGCAACTAAAAACTGACAGAACCGCATTATGCATCTGGTATTCAAGGGGAAGTCGCGTCTGGCGACTGGACACACTTAATTGATGACAGTCGCACCAGTTGCAAATGTTAACATTCAAAACAATTTCTTGTGGATTTGTAAATAAACACCGACAACTGTTTTTTTCGTACTTTTGGCAATATTTAGGGTATTTTATATTCGATAATTACTAATACATGAAGCAGAACTGTTAAATTAACATGGGCATGTTAAGGGACTAAGCTGGCAAAACTGTTCCATTAAACTGTTTTAACCTTTTCTAAAAATACATTTGTAATCCAAGCATACGAAATGTATGCTTGGCACATTGATTACATTGCATTTATTAATGTTAACATAATAATAATTTCAGTATTTTTTTACTTTCGGTATGGTATTTTGATATTTGTGACTGGCGGTCACACAATTCGCTACATAAAATGCGAAAAAACGGAATCGCGGAGAACTGTAACGCGGAAAAGTACATTAAAAATATTCGTAACTCGAGTGCGTGTTTTTTCCTTCAACCGTAACACAGCCATTTTTTTAAAATATATATTTTCTTCTACGTTAATTACAATGCGTCCTAAGAATTAGAAGCATGAGAACGCAATTGAGACGTTGCGCTCATGCAAAGTAGCAGAAAAAGAAGGCACACACACACAGACAACTTACATACATACATACATACGCACGCACGTCGTTGCGAAGGAATATATGTATCTACATGTGCATATGCATGTATGAGTGTCCGCTAGTGTTTTGCGGTGGTATGTGCGTGCGTGTGTGTGTGTGTGTGTGTGATTGCTTGCTCGTGTGTGTGCGTGCGTTAGCTACTGTCAGAGTCTGACTCCAACGAGAAGAGAGGTGGGGAAAGAACGTCGGCGTTCGAGCATTGAAAGAAAAATGTAAAAATGAACTGGCACAGTGGACGACGACAACTACAGCAGCAAATCCAAACTGCGGATGGTGTCCTACTACGGCTACAACTGTGATATTTGGATTCGAAAAAGCCGCTCGCACCGAAAACAAGCCCCGCATCCGTGTAGAAGCGTTGGTAACTGCCGCTGGACGACATTAAAGAGGAAGAATAGAACAAAAAACAAGAGTTTTCGAAGCAACAGACAAAGCGGCATCGTCTAGGGTCGAAAGAAGCAGAAACAGCAGCATCACTTCAGTGAATATTATTAAAGGTACATGCATGCATTCATACATACATATGTAGATACATGTATATGTCTACATGTGTATATATGTAATAGGCGCCGCCATTTTCCGTGTGATCCATGTAACAAGCTGAAAAAAAGAAAGAAAAAAAACCTGGACCTAGGGTTGGCAATGTGCGCATTAAAACCAAAACG
This sequence comes from Drosophila cognata, assembly GCA_035041535.1. Taxonomy (NCBI): domain Eukaryota; kingdom Metazoa; phylum Arthropoda; class Insecta; order Diptera; family Drosophilidae; genus Drosophila; species Drosophila cognata. The sequence continues at coordinate 7,547,972 of JAWNLC010000831.1, forward strand.
AGTATTTTCTACAGCTCACAAGTCGCTTAATTTGCCTGTATTTGGTTGCGCATTGAGCTCTTAATTTAGCTTGAGAAAAAGCTGCAAGAATATGTTCGAATTGCTGTTTGCTATTTGCGATAAAAATTTGTGATATTTGTTATAAAATATTCGACAACCCTGCAGCCTTTTTCTTTGTTGACATTTTTAGTTGAATATGTGTCTGTCTCTCTCTCTGTGTGTGTGTGTGTGTGTGTTTGTGCATGTATGGCGCTGCCACAAGTCGAACTTTTCTCTCTCCCTTAATGGGAATTGTAAAACAAAGCGACTTTTTGTTCATTTAAGTGGAGTTTCGAAATATAAACAAAAAGAAAATATTGGCTAATTTATCGAAGAACTTTTCAAGAGTGGCAACCTTGCGCAGGTCACTCTCATTTATTTGGAGTCTGCAGTGCGCATGAGTGCATAGTTGCTCTCGCTCTCGCACTCATGCGAATGCATATGTCTGCCCGTCTTGTAAACAGCTGAGAGCTGATGCAGCTTTTGGGCACTCATAAAATACATACGTATATATTATATACACACATCCACAAACACGCACATATATGTGTATATGTATATATATATAGATATATATATATACATATATATATATATATATACATATATATATGCATACATATATATATACATATATATACATATTGAAACCGTAGACAGTCAGCAATACAACAAAGCCGCTAGCCGCTGTACAATTTTTGCTTATTGGCTTTGTAAGTTTGTTTGTATGAGTGTGCGTGCTGTGGAAAATTAACCCAAAAATAAGTTGTTTTTTTAAACTAATGTAAATAACTCTTTTTTATTGCACATGTGCTTCTTGTTAATTGATTTTTGTTTTGCACGTGTATTAGTAAGTGCAAAGAGAGCGGTCAGCTAGACAGAGAGAGAAAGAGCGAACGCGTGCCGTCTATCGACCTCGCATCTTTTCCTCTTCCTACCTAACCCACCCACCCAAAATGAAGCAGGACGAAGCCATACAATAATTTTCAAATAAAATTGAATGTGCCAATTGCATTTATTACTTACTCAAAAACTGTTGCATATGTGTTTGGCACCGTTTGTGTTTTTTTATTATTAGTTTTTTAGTTTTTTTTCTTTGTGCATTATTAGTCGCATTGCTTGAATCGCTTTGGCTCACAAATTGTGTACGCTTATCATTTATCAGCGGCGTCAGCAGAAACCACTTAAGCTTCTGAGAGCTTTTCAGTGAATTGAGTGTGCGAATATTCTGTGCCTGGAAGTGTTGCCATCTCGTTTTCTTCTTTTGTTTATTATAAATCCACGAACGTCTTCGTTTCTTTCAAATTGTAAGCAGGGCAAAGCAGTTGTAACTTCGTCTTGTGCACGACCATGACATGCATTAAGCCAAATTTGTATATAGATGCATCCTAAACCACAATAATGAGTCAACTGCGGCTAACCGGTAGTTTACACTTTCACTCTCCCTCTTTTTCACTCTCACTTCCAACATAAGCAAGTTGCCATATCTGCAAACATGAAAGAACATTCATCGCCGAACATACACATACCCTTATAGACCACAGTTAATCAGCCAACATCTAAATTTATTTTCGCATTTCGAATTAGTTAAATTAATATTTTCTTTTCGCTTTATTAAAAATTAGATTTCTGTGAAACCAGCATTTTCATATTTAATTAAATTAAACAAACAAATATTATGAGAAATATGTTGTACTTAGTTTTCGCTTTGCATGTTACAGACTCCATACACATTCAGAATGGTTGTCGGCTCAAATCATACGCGGCGCAGTGAGACTGCCGGCAGATTTACAAACAGCGGCAGCACCAACACAAATACCAGCAGCAGCAGTACCACCACCACCATCAACTCCACCAGCGCAACGTCTTCAATTGCAACCGCATCTTCAACTACGGCGGCGGCGGCGACGACGTTGTCGTCGTCAATGGCACATAATAGCAGCAGCAGCAGCAACAACAACAACAACAACGTCGTAAACAGTAGCAGCGGCAACTCACATCATCATCATCATCAGCAGCAGCATCATCATAATCATAATCACCATCAGCATTATTATCAGTCGCAGCAGCAGAGCACGGCACACCACAGCTCCACATCAACGCCGGTGTCATCATTAACAGTATCAGCATCATCTTCCTCATCATCTTCATCATCATCATCATCATCGCATGGCGGTGGAGCTGGCGGTGGTGGTGGTGGGGCTGGGATTGTTGCTGGTAGCCTTAACGGTTGCAACGGCAGCGCCGTTAGTCGTCTATCGCAATCAACGGGCATGTCGCCGCGTGAGCTCTCGGAGAACGATGATCTAGCCACATCGCTGATACTTGATCCACACCTGGGCTTTCAGACGCACAAAATGAACATTCGCTTTAGGCCGCACAAAGTGGGCATCCAGCAGCTGAAGGCGATCGTCGATGATTTCATTCAGACGCAAAACTACGATGTTGCCACACAGTGCATCTACGATGGCCATTGGATTCCCCGTCATCTCAAAACCAAGAACAAAATCGCCACCAAGCGGCTGCACGACCACGTAAGAAAATTGACTCATCAAGATGTTGATATTTCGAAAAAAAAAAAAATAAGTCGAACCGGTAATGATTTCCGGTAACCAATCTATCTAGGAGACATTTGTAACTAGAGTCAGGGAGGAGGTCTTAGACATCACCTTGGTCAATCAGTCTCACCTTAGGGACTGACATGGCTCACCAGAGAAATCTATGTCCGACCACAGAATTATCCTATTAAATACGGATAGTAGTGCACCAAATCGCAACCTCAGTAAAACAAACTGGGAAAAATTCAAATCGCCCTTGGAGCTCAATATATCCAGTGGAATATCTGGTATACCCAGGTACACACTGAAACCAGAGAGGGCTATAGGGAATATAAACAAAAGCATAATTGTTGCTTTCGAAGAAAATTGTTCGGTAGGGAAGAATAGGCGGAATATCGCCAGTTTTTAAGTGCGGCAGTTGATAATAATGAAGTAGCAATGATAACACATGACAGCACAGTAAGAGTCTTAACTACAAAATGCTGTCCCCAAGGGGGTGTACTGCCTCCGCTACTCTGGAGTCTGTTAGAAGGTGAACTACTCAACAGTCTTGCAACCAGGGATTGTTATCATAGCGCGAGGCAAATTTAAAGAAACACTCTGTGACAGTCCAATTCAAGATAACGAGTGACTGGTGTAAGGAGGATGGACTCAACCTAAACCCTACAAAAACAGTTATCGTCCCCTTTACTAGACGATACAATTTAGAGAGAATGAGGCGGATATGGCTTTCAGGAAGCCTATTACACACAAGCAGGGAGGTAATATACCTCGGAGTCACATTTGACAGTACATGTACAAAGTACGATATCGAAGTTGTTCAGAGCGCTTTATACATATCGTATCACTGCATTATTCATCTTGGATCTAAAATTCATTTTTAAGAAAATTTTGAGTATGGAATGTTAAAATGCATCCAGGAAAATTATGGGTTAATTAATGTTATATATATATATATATGCTATATGTTCGGAATATCAACATCTTTACTCTGATTGCGTTCTGTCATAAATTAACTGACTAACCAGAGCAACTCTTTTTGTCCATGCTGATTAGATTGTGCGATATTTGCGTGTCTTTGACAAGGACAGCGGCTTTGCAATTGAGGCATGTTATCGTTATTCTTTGGAGGAGCAGCGTGGCGCCAAGATCAGCTCGACGAAACGCTGGTCGAAAAACGAGAAAATCGAATGTCTGGTTGGCTGCATTGCGGAATTGACCGAAGCGGAGGAAACGGCGCTGCTGCATTCGGGCAAAAATGATTTCTCTGTGATGTATAGCTGTCGCAAGAATTGCGCACAACTCTGGCTGGGACCCGCTGCCTACATTAATCACGATTGTCGCGCCAATTGCAAATTCCTTGCCACCGGACGTGACACGGCCTGTGTGAAAGTGCTGCGGGACATTGAGGTTGGCGAAGAGATAACCTGTTTCTATGGCGAGGATTTCTTTGGGGATAGCAATCGCTATTGTGAGTGCGAGACGTGCGAGCGGCGCGGAACTGGAGCATTTGCTGGAAAAAACGCAGCAAACCACATAAACGAAACGACACTGGGCCTGACTAATGGATTGGGCTTGGGTCTGGGTCTGGGCGCTGCCGGCGGCGCCAATGGCGGTGGCTATCGACTGCGAGAGACAGACAATCGCATTAATCGCATCAAGAGTCGCGCCAACAGCACGAACAGCACCTCCAACAGCAACAGCAACGACAGCAGCAATGCCAACAGCAATGGCTTGACTGCGCAACCGTCAGCTGTGGTGCGGCCCAAGAGCAGCAGCATGGAGCTGAACGCTGTCGCTTTGATGGACAGAAATAAAGTGCCCATTGTGGTTGTATCGCCGTTGACAATGAAGGCACTGCGCCAGAAGGGCATGACCAAATACGATGCCGAAATGATAATGGCCAATGCAGCCTACCATCAACAGCAGCAGCAGCAGCAACAGCAACACCATCAGTTTCACCCACACCTCCCACACACAGCAGCATCAGCAGCCGCTGCCGCAGCCGCAGCAACCCATGTGCAGCAGCAACATGTGGAGGCCAGTCAAGCGACGGCCATGCAAAAGCCACAGGCAGCCGCTGAACTGAGTAATGGACGCGCTGTTATCACGCTGCGCAAATCGATGCGTGTGAACAGCACGAGCAGCAGCATTTCCACAGCATCCACGGATGAGCCGCTGGCCAGTTATGGCACCAGCAGCACAATAGTACCAGCAACAGTTGCGGCGCCGCCACCCGTTGCAACAGTACCACCAACAGTTGCAACCATCGGCAAAGCGCCAGTGGTGCTGGTTCCTCGGTACAAGCCAACGGCAGCTCTTGCGGCAGTTCTCCAGCAGCAACAGCAACAACAATCACATCTGCAAAAACAACAGAAGCAGCAACAACGCCAGCAACAGCGACACCTTCGACGAAGCGAGCGCCAAACGCAGCGTCAAAAGCTGAATGAAAGCGCCGGCTCGGACAGCACACAACTGCTTGGCAAATATCTAACGGATAGTGAGAGCAGCGACACGGATTTTCAGCTGCAGCTACAACAGCAGCAGCATCAGCAACCCCACAAGGTTTATGTGTGCAGCGAGGCAGCAGCTGAGGCAGCAACAGCAATGGCAACAGCAGCGCCGTCTGCGTCAATGGAGAAGCGTGTAACGCGCAATAGCGCTGGACGCGCAGCCGCCGTAGCAATAGCAACGGCAACAAACACAGCAACAATAACTGCCCTCAACAACAGCAGCAGCAGCAGCAACAACAACAACAGCAGCAGCAGCAGCAGCAACAACTTTAAAACAACGATTACAAATTGTAATAATTTAAATAGTAGTAATAGCTGTAGAAATAATGTTAGCGGTAGATATAGTGATCGCAAGCAAAAGCCGAGCGAGCCAACAGCAGCAGCGACGGCAACGGCGACGACGGCATCGATAGCAACAACGTTAACGTTATCAAACATTGCGCAATGCACGCCGACGCCCTCGTCGTCTTACTGCTCGGCGGGCGAACAACAGCAGCAACAACAACAACATCAACAGCAGCAACAGGCAACGGCAGCAGTAGCAGCGGCAGCACGAAAGAACCTCATGTCCACTTTTGAGCATGCAACAAAGCGTCACGCAACAACAGCAGCAGTATCAGCAGCAGTTGAAACAGCCGGTGTTGCTGCGGAGCAGCCGGGCAAGCAGAAGCGCAGTAGACGCGCCGCAGCGCTGGTTGCTGCACAGCATATACATTGCGAAGCCGTTGGCAACGTGCAGCAACGCAAGAGACAACAACAACAGCCAGCAGCAGGATCATCAACAATAACGGCAACAACAGCGGCAGCATTAGCAAAAATAAGCAGTAGCGCTGTGGAGCCACTGCTTAAAACGCCCGAACGACGACTGAAGCTAACATTGCGCATGAAGCGTTCGCCCATACTGGATGAGGTATTTGAACTGGGAACCAGCCTCAGCGAAGAGCGTCAACATGCACTGCACAATGGCAACAACAGCGGCAACAGAGCAAGCGCGCACGGCAGCGGCAGCAGCACCAGTACAACAATTGCTGGCGGCGGTGCAAGCAGCAAAAATGGCAAAAATTCCTCCCACAATGCCAGCAGCAGCAGCACTGGCATTGAGTATGAGATCTTGCGCATGGAGGGCATTTCAGAGCATGGCAACGATGATGATGACGATGAATATGAGGAGGGGGAGGAGGAGGACGACGACGATGACGACGAGGAGGATGAGGAACAGGACGACGAGGAGCAAGAGGAGGAAGAGGAGCAAGTAGAAATGGAGCAAGCAGCTGCAGTTGAAAGCGATGCCACCGAGTGGCGGCGCCATAAAGAAAAGACGCGGCGCAGCCGACGCAGCGCCTTAATAACTGCAACATCATCCCCACCGCCAGCACCAGTTATGCCTCTCGTAAGCAGCAACAGCATCTATGGCACCCCGCAAAAGAAGAGACTGCGCTTGATTTTCGGTAACGAGTCGCACACAATAGACATTCCACCAGCAACAACAACAATCGCAATAACATCTGTAAAAGCAGCAGCAGCTGCAGCAACAACTTCCGGCAGCGGTATTGATGAGCTGAATTGCAGCGGGATAAGTGCAAGTGATGAATCTTTTAATGCTTCCTATGCCAGCAGCAGCAATGCCAGCGGCAGCGGCACCAGTATGACTGTGAATACTTCCTCGCTGAACAGCACGCCCACATCCACGGCTTCCATGGCCGATGATGTACCAGCTGAGTCAGCGACAACAACAACAATAACGCAACCAGCAGCAGTAGCCGTATCTACAGCAGTAACATCCATGGCAACATTAGCAACTCGACAGTCCGCAGCCGATTCACCAACATCAACAACATCCAGCGGCAGTTCATTTCAATCGGCCTGCACTTCAACAACTAATTTTTTTACACGCTCAAAATCGCCAATTTGCTATCAGATGAACGGCAGCCGCAGCAACAGCAGCTATAACATGACCTACTACCAACAGCAGCAACCACAACAGCAGCAGCAGCAACAACAGCAGCAGCAGTGCAAATTTGGCATCAGCAGCAGCATCAAACGTGCCACTGAGCTGACGCAAGCTGTTGTCAGTAGTAGCAACAGCAACAGTAACAGCATCAGTAACAACAATAACAGCAACCACAGCAACAGTAGCAACAACAGCTCAACAATAACGAGCAGCAATGGCGCAACTGGCGTACCGAGCAGCGGTTCCAGCTCGCACAGCTTTCTGCCACAAGCTCTGACCATGACCAAGCACACGTTTGGCACATGTGCTCTGGTGGCACCCACCAGCTTTGCTGGTCTACAGCAACAACAACAACAGCATCATCATCATCAGCAGCAGCATCATCATCAGCAGCAGACAACAAAGCTGGTAGCTGAACAGCAGCAGCAGCAGCAACTGCCGTCGTCAACATCGCCGCAGCAACAGCTGCCACAACAAACAACACATCATCACCATCAACAACTACAACATAGCAACAAATAACCAACGACTGATCTCTATGCAAATTGACTGCACTGCTGCCATTGCCAACAAAAAAGAAAAAAAAAAAAAAAAGATAAAGAAAACAAAGAAATGAACAACACTACATAACAACTGCGCTGCGTCTGTCCCTGCCTCCTGCTGCTTGCCTTGCTTTAGTTCGCGTCTGCAGGTGTGTCCATGTCTCACTCTCTGAATCCTTTAGCAGCAGTCTGTCAACTCTCTTTTGCGTTAAGTGATGTCTATTTGCTTGTCACTATCACGTATATGGATAACAGTTGTGTAAATGTAAATTCAGAATAGGCAATTCTAGATAAAAAGGATAAAAAGAAAACAACATACAAACAAAAGCAAAAAACAAACAACGATTAGACAAACTATAAAAAATATTTTTGCAAATCTTTGATTATACATTTCTTTTTTTTTTTTTTGCTTTTTTCTATTTCTCTTTCCTCTCTTTCTCCCTCTTTTTCTCTCTCTCTCTCGCCATTACAGATGGATATTTAAAGCATAAAAGTAGCAAAAAAGCGATTGTTAAACAAAGTGTTGGTGGTGGTAATGATAAAGAGCAAGATGATGAGATTAATATGAATAATAATAATAATAATAATAATAATAACAACAACAACAACAACAATACCAATTATAATAATTATAATTATAACGGCAGCAGCAGCAACAACAATTTCATAGTTAAAAAATTAAGAGTAGAATTAAAACGCATACAAATCATGTACAGTTGAAATGAAACGAAACGAAACGCTAGACGATGTAACGGTGAACAAAACAATATGTTAACAAAGTGACGCACCAACCACAAACAACAACAAGAAGAGAAACGTCAGCAGCAGCAGCGCAGCATCATCAGCATCAACAACAACAAAAATAAGAACATCAAGGAATATTTATTATTGTCATTGATTGATGCAGGGAGGCAAATCAAAAATAACGCAACAATCATAAAATTTCCCAAATGTTCTGTATCGCCCTCTCACTCTCTCACAAACTAAGTGAAGAAGCGAAAAAACGAAAAATATAATTTAACAAGGAAGAACAGCTATCTTAGGCACGCCGAAGATTACATACCCTTGCAGCTGAAGAAAAATTATAGAGAATGTTCCTAGCTATCTTCCTTCTAAGTTTGGTAACTTTAGCTCGTAAATTGCGGGAGATATTGACTTTTGGGAATTTTGGTGGCTGGAGGGGCGTGGCCAAATGCCGATTTTTGAAGGACATCGCCAGCAACCTATCAACCTAGGGTGACTGTAGCCTTAAAATTGTGGGGATATGTGGCTTTATCGATTTGAGACTAGCGATTACGCCCTACTGGACGTAGCACCGCAATTTTTACACTATGACGGGCACAGACCAGTATATGTTCTAAGTTACACGTCTCTGTCTCTAAGGGTGTCGGAAAAGTTGCGTTCATACAGACGGACAGACGGCATGACGGACATTGCACGAAACCAATATACTACAATACCTTCGGTATCAAGCTATAATTAAAAATTTAAAAATCAAACCGATCGTTCCCATGGGAACAACAGGAAATAGTTGTCCGATATTCCAAATTTTTTTCCTTACATTTTATGAGGATAATAAGTGTCGTATTTTTGGAGATTTATCCGGTTATCAATAATCAAACAAAACTCATCTTTCGACGAATAGTTTCTATGGAAACTATATAAAATAGTTATACGATTCGGTCGATTCCGACATTTACTGTCTGCAGTACAAAATCGGATGGGTTTCAAGTTTCATCAAGATAGCTTTAAGGCTTAGGACTAAGTTTGAATAGCTATATCAACTCTGCTATTGATGCTGTTTAAGAATATATATATATATATATATATGGGACTGGACACTTGTCCATTAAAGTGTTTCACGCTTCACGACAAAAAAAATAGAATACCCTCTGCAAGGGTATAAAAACGTATGACGAAAATTATATTCTAAATGCAATGCACACAACTAAAAAAAAACATACATACATACATTTACAGATACAGACAGACACAACCACAAACGCAATTAGCAGCGGTTTTAGACGCCTTACAACTAAAATTAAATTTATAAATATTATAACAATTATATATAATATGTGTATATGATGATGAAACGAAGGAATACAACAAAAACAAATCAGATCTGTAAGCCAACAAAGCTACAGAACAACAACAACAATAGCACCAAACAATTAAAAACAATAGTATCAGAGCAATATATACAAACTCAATTTACAAAGCCGCCTTTACATATACATAATTAATAAATATACATAAATAAAGAAAAGAAAATTATGCAAGAATAGGAAACCAAATTAAATTCACGACAAATTAATTGTAAATACAAAGAAACAAAAGCTACAAAATATAAAATCTATTTAAATTATAGCTAAAAAAAAAAATACATATATTTAAAAAAGCAAAAGAGGAAATCAACATTAAAATAAACGCTGCAAATTGAACAAAAAAAATATATATTTTATAAATTGTGTGAAGTATATAAAACACAAAAATATTATTGCACATTTTGTAATTGTTTCTTTCGTTTTGTTGTTGCATTCAACACACACAAAAAATTTAAATATTTCCAAAAGTAAGAAACAAAATCAAACATAAACATACGTACATTTGAATATGCACCCGATATGCAAAATTCAGATTGTGTTGTTCATTGCAAAACTTACACTTTTTGTAGTGTTCATGCTGCTAATTTTAGTTTATTTTTAATAATTTAATTTTACTCATAGTACACTTATACACACATACAAATGTATTTGGCCTACAAATCAGTTTTGAATATTTTTTTTTGTTTTTGCCTACGTTCTATTTTAAAGTATAGCATATTAATTAGCAATTATACAAACTATATTTACAAATACAATTATATTACCAGCGTAAAGTACGGCGTGCTCCATATGCTTAAAAATGTATCTCTGCCTCAGAGAAAGCGGTGTCCTTGTGGGTGATTCGCATGCTGAAGTTGTCCTTGGGGGCGCTCAAGTTGGGCAGAGTCGGCAATGCACGCCGGCAATAGCTAGTTTTATTTTATTTAAACGGTTTTCTTAATATAAGAACATACACATATACTGATTCATATGTAATTATGCAGTGTATTCTTTTGTATTGCACAGCAGCAGCAGCGACAAACATTCATAAAAATAATAAACTAAACAAATTAGGTTTTTATCGCATTACTTTTTGGTCATTTATTTTATTCTCACTCCACAGCGGCTCAATATATATGCAGTTGGTCATACTGTTATTTTATATTTAAATGTGTTTCAAGCACTTTAATCATAATAACTCTTAAATGCAGAATTGTAAGTCTTATGTGCTGAACACATGCGGGCATTTGCATATGCAGACATTTAATATTCAGGCGATGGAATCTTTCTTATAGATTCGGAGAAATCTGAATAACCGCATCGCATGCTCTTATGCACTACAGCAGTTTTTGCCCCAGGCGTCGTCAGCAGCCATCTTCTTTTGCTTGTGGATTTGTCTTTGTTTTCGAGTGTTTTTAAAAAATCAAGTAGCAGTAGGAGATTGGTGAAAAAATGCGTTTTTAATTCGATCCTCATATTCAAGAGTCGTGCATTTTACCATATGACAGACAGGCTGTGGATTAATATACACAGCCGCTGACAGAATGAGTGTTAAGGACAATGATTTTCGCTTGTGTCTTTTAGATTTTGTTGTGTTGCTGGCATTAGTGGCCATACTTCTGAAAGTCCCATTCGCGATTATCTAGTGGGCAGACCTGGCGCGTCTTTAGCCAACGCGAAATACAATGGAAATGAAAGGCATGATTGCAAACGCCCCAAGCAACGGTGCACTCCTCGCTGGTTGCCGATGCCTGGTTGGCTTGGCACTCAATGCATAGGTCCATTATATGATTCCGACAAATAGCGCAGTTATCCACAACGATATCTGAAAAATGTGCGATGTTAATTCATAATTTTTATAATAAATAGGTCTTGCGTAAATACTTACCCCAGGCCCAGAGCGCCACCGCATTCCACTGTCGCCAAAATTGTACACGATCATAAAGGAAAATTAGTAACACGCTAACAATGACTTTGCCAATTCGCCATTTTTTTTCGCTATATACCTTTTCTTACCTTTTTTACTTCGAAACGTTTCTTCTCGCCTTTGCTGCTGCTGGACGGAGCCTCGAACTCTTCCTCATCGACCTCCATTTATCTTGTTTACTGTTATTTTACTTGTATAATTCCAAAGTTAAAACAATTTAGAATGGTATGGTATGGATAGACGCACCGATACATTAACACAAACGAATCAACGGTCACATCGATAACCAACCGACCCAATGGCGATGCTTTTCATAATCGTTTTCCGAATTACAAATAAATACTTAAAATACTTTAAAAATATTATATCTGAGCAGTAATTTAGGTATTTTTGGCTTTGCGGCATGCAGTCGCACTAATTGCACATCAGTGTGAAATTCGGACGATTGCACGTGTTTCGTTATTTTAATATTGTGATTTACGTTTGGCGCAAAATATACCACGCAGCAGAGGGACGTAAAACAAACTAATGGAGGACGTCGACTGTTCCGGCGTTAGCCCATTGGGCGCTGACAGCAGCAACAGTGCAAATGCTGCGATGATATTGTGCTGTGAATGTGGCGTTGCGATCCACCCGAATCCGGCCAATATGTGTGTGACCTGTCTTAGGAATCATGTTGACATTACGGAGAATATACCAAAGCAAGCGGTGCTGCATTTCTGTCGTAACTGTGAACGGTATCTGCAGCCGCCCAACGAGTGGGTGCAGGCATCCCTTGAATCACGAGAGCTGCTCGCCATCTGCCTGAAGAAGCTGAAGGGGCTCAAAGAGGTGAAATTGGTCGACGCGGGTTTCATCTGGACCGAACAGCATTCGAAGCGTATAAAGGTAAAACTAACCGTACACGGCGAAATCTCTGGCGGTACCGTGCTGCAACAGGTCTTCATTGTGGAGTTCACCGTACAGAATCAGATGTGCGACGATTGCCATCGCACCGAGGCGAAGGACTTTTGGCGATGCCTGGTACAGGTGCGTCAGCGTGCGGTAAACAAAAAAACCTTCTACTATCTGGAGCAGCTTATACTGAAATACAAGGCTCACGAGAATACGCTGGGTATCAAGCCGGAGCACGGTGGTCTAGATTTCTACTATGTGAGCGAGAATCATGCGCGTCGCATGGTCGATTTTTTGCAAACAATGGTGCCCGCCAAGGTGACCACATCGAAGCGCCTCATTTCACATGATATACACAGCAACAACTACAACTACAAGTACTCGTGGTCGGTGGAAATAGCGCCCATATCTAAGGATAGCGCTGTCTGCTTGACGAAGAAGCTTCGTCAGCAGCTGGGCAACATTTCACCCGTTTGTCTGGTGAGTCGGGTATCGAGCAGCATTCATCTAATCGATCCGATGACAGCACAAATCGCCGAGATCACCACACAGTTATATTTTCGTGCGCCATTCGAGGCCATCTGCAATCCCAAGCAGCTGGTCGAGTATGTGGTCATGGATATTGATATCATACACGATAAGGATCGTAAGAGCTATCCTGGTCAGGGCACAGTCTCTTTTAAACATGCCCTGTGCGATATTTGGGTGGTAAGGTCCTCAGAGCTGGGCATCAACGATAATCCTATTCACATACGCTCCCATTTGGGCCATCTGCTCAAAGTGGGTGACTTCGTCATGGGCTACAACACCGGCGAGGCGAACATCAATGATGCCGAATTTGATAAGTTGTCACCGGAACTAATCCCGGATGTGGTACTCGTGCGCAAACACTACGACCGCCAGGCGCGCCTCAATCAGCGGCTGTGGAAAATAAAACATTTGGCTGATGAGGCCACCGATGAGCGCAGCAAATATGACTATCACGAGTTCCTCGACGACATCGAAGAAAACGTTGAAATTCGTGGCCAGATCAACATTTATCGTGATAGTAAGAAAACAATACCTGTCGACGTGCAGCCAGACGGCGCTGATGTTCCGCAGATAACGCTCTCAGAGATGCTTGAAGATCTAACCCTTGAGTGTGCCGACGATGAAATGGGCGATGCTGATAGCGACGGTGAAGCGATTCAACAGCCCGAGCCTCAGATATAAAAATTCTATTAATAATATCATTTATTTACATATATATGTATATTTGCAGAATAAAACAAAAAAAAAACAAACAATGAATTGGATTTTGCTGATTATTAGCTCTTATTATCTGATCTTGCCTTTGAGGACTGGTATAAGGAGCGTTTGCTCTCTTGCTCAGAATATACTTTTCTATCCTTGTACTATATAGTAAAATTCTGAAATTTCACACAGATTATACCTTAGGAATAATGAAAGAGGAAGAATTTCTACCCTTCAGAGATTTTGTTAAAGTTCAGCCTGAACGGTCATTAAGTTTATATCGATTATCAATTTGCTTTTCACATTTTCATATAGATCCTACTCGATCGAAAAGTAATTTTTATACGAATTCAATAATTCCGCATTTGGCAAATCTGTTTACAGATCTTATTAGTTCTTCGTATATATCAGGCACTGTATCATAGGTGCCGCGTTTGGTCGATTGGTGGGAATTGGAAGTACACAATTTGAAATCAATATTTAAAACTGACTTTAATTTTTTATTTTTAAATATCGGATTGGAGAATAGATCGCTTGAAAAAATTGGTAAGTTCCCATTCCAAAGGCGATTCTAATTTCTGGATTGACAGTGTAATTTACTAAATTATATTTTGAATTTTCACCATAGTTTTTGCAAACCGAATTATACAATTTTTTTTTAATAAATAAGAATCTTAGATTTTAGGCCCTTGAACAAGTCGGGTCGTTGGTTCGAGATCAGATTCATTATCAGATCTGAGTATTGATTAATTTTCTTGTAACTCTAATTAGTTTTTAATTTAAAGCAAGTCAACTAAAAAGATACATAACAGTTGGAAAAATGTTTACTTCACGTTGTTACAATGTGATAGGTTTGTGGCACTTTCGCATCGTAATTGCAACCATTTTACAGACAAGTGATTTGTCAATAGCGTTAATTAGATCTCAGTGGCTGTAATTAATGCTTGAACTAATGCTAATACATAAGCAGAGCTGGTAGCATCTGCATTTGAGTGTGTGTGGCCCATGCTTTGTACCTCCGGTTGGACATTGTTTGCTCAAGCTCGCACAGTGTCGTCTAGGACAGACCCAACTTGGGCTTCTCCTTGAAGAAGTAGACATCGTCGCAGTCACAGAGATGTGATGTCTCCAAATCGACCAGAACCTGCTTGATTATAGGCAGAATATGCTTGCGGGTGGCCTGGACGTTGTGCTGACGCAAATAGCAGCCGCCTAAAAAGTTCGTGTCCACCTCGTGTGGATGCAGCTGCAACGGCGGCGACTGCGACTCCAGCAGTGCCAGGCGCACGCGTTCCACTAGCTGCCTCTGACCCGTCAGCGAGATGAGCGCCACATCACGCTGCACCTGGCCGCTGCCAGTCTGGGGCGGCACAAACATTCCCAGTATGACTAGCAGATTGCTGCCGGCAGCAAACTGTCGTATTGCAAGCTCAGCATCGCTCTTTTCTATGAAATCCCGCGCCAGCATTGGCAGACCAGCTATCGGTACTGTATGGCGCTCGGTTTGCAATTGTTTCATATCCTTGCGTAGCACTTCCATTAGCGACAACTTGCTTATGTCGGCCCGTGCGGCGACCAGCTCATCAAAGAGCTGCTCACGCCGTCGCATATTCCCCTCTTCAGAAGAATGGTCGCCATGCTGCTGCAGCTGCTCCAGCTGATTAACCATTAACAAATCGCTTGAGCAAAAGCGTTTGGCTGCGGACGAAAAATTGATAGTGTCCAGCAGGATGGTCGCATGCAGCAGCTGTGTTACGCGACTGGAGCGTGGGTGATCCTCGCCCAAATAGCGTTCGCCGACTAAAGTCGCACAGGAGCCAATCTCGGGCTCAATCTGCCGCACACAGTGTGCGGGCAGCAACTGCATCACTGCATTTTCCTCCAACGGCCGATGATCGAGTATTTCGACAACATTGGCAGCTAATTGGCTGATATGATGATCAACTAGTATGACATCAATATCACTGGCTAACTGATTGGGCAGATCGTCGCGAAAGAGCAGCATTTCCTCATTGATGTCGCACTTGTTGAACATGTGCCCCACCTCCGTTTTCAATGGATAATCTATGCGAGGAATATTCAGCACCGGTACATAGTCGTCTTCCTGCTGCCGCTGGGCGTAGATAAAGGCTAGCGTCACGGCGGACACTGCCGAGTCCAGATCGCACGACTCATTCCCAATCACCAGATGTAGTTTGCGTGCGCTGCCAGTTGTCGTCCTCTCGGGTACATACTGTAAAGGTGGAGAAGGTAGCATCATATGCATATGCACATATGTTAAAGGAAATCACATCGACGCGCTGGTCGCCACAAGATTTGCACCACTTACGCGACTTAGCGTTGAACGCGCTTGCATCAGAAAACGCAAAAAACACATTACCCAAGCACAAACAGAGCGCACAGCTCGAAATTACATGAAATAAATATTGAACTTCAGGAATGCGAAAGCTACAGTTGTCAACGAATAAATATCGATTCCCGAATAGCATAATATATCGATAACAGTTAATTGACAGTGTCATTGTCTAACACTGCAAGTTACGCATAGTGCGAATACAATCACCCGCCCTCCACAATTTATAGCAATAGACAAACATAACGGTCAACATGATCTTTAAAGCTGTAGATTATTCAAATGTATACATACATAAGTAGTTGTAAATTTACTAGCATCGTAAGCATAGTAACGTAATGTAATCTGAAACACAGTTATAACAGGTCTAATTGTGAGTACCACCGATGCTGACAGGCGGATTAGCCGGTTCTTTTTGCTTTAAGCTCTTTTCGAAACGCTCAAATTCCTTATTTACCACTTTGTCCACCTCATCGAAAACCTGTTCCACGGACTCAACTTCTGGTATATAGAATTGTAGCATGTTCTGCACACCATTCTTTAGGGTGACAATAGAACTGGGGCATGATGAGCAAGAGCCCTGCATCTTCAACTTAACGATGCCTTTCTCGTAGCTTATGAAAACAATATCGCCGCCATCCTCTTGCACTGTTGGCCTGATGCGCGTATCCAATAGCTCCTTTATCATCATGACAGTTTCATCATCGTCCTCCAAAATTTCAGTGTCTGCATTTGGCCGCGCCTCATGTAGTATGGGCAAACCGCTGGCGAAGAAATCCATAATGACGGCAAACACTTCCGGCTTTATCAGACCCCATTCTCCATTTTCTTCCTTGGATATGGTAATGAAATCTGAACCAAAGAAAACAGCACGTACGCCTTCCACACGAAACAATAATTTAGCTGCAACGGGACGTTAGGGAAGTTAGACAATCATACATCTTTTGGCAAACAAATTGACTTACCCAACGGACTGCTATGCGACGCCATGGCACTGGGAAAGTCGTAAGTATTCCCTTTGCCAAGCACTTCAACTCCGGGCAAGAACTTTAAGCTGTCTGGATTCGGTGTGTCCTGCGTCTGAATGAACATGCTGCGCTTTGTTATCTGTAGTCCCATTGTTACAACTGATTCCAATGGCTTCCGGAGGAGCATCTGTTGTTTTGTAAGATCAACAGCAAGTGTTGAATATGCCTTGCTTGCCGACGCAACCGCCGATGCCGACGCAGTCATGTGCATGCAGTCTGTGGATGCATGTTGACAGCTGGCAACAAAACCACAAATCAATAAAATCGAAATGATGAAGCAAATCTTAATAATTACTTACAATATTTGATTTGCACCAAGGCGTATATTACGCAAAGGGCTTTTAGCAGCGTATGAAATTAATTTCGACATTTTACGTATGAAATATTTTTGTTGTAATCAATATAATGTACTAACAATGCATCAGCTGTTCTCTTCAATGTTGCCAGACAGTCCAAATAAGAAAATCACCTACATACGTCAGCTGTTGCCTATGATTGTTCGCAATTGGGCACCACTTTGAGTCGGCACTGCTCGAATCGATGCTTATCCGTCCCTTGGGCCAAACTGCTTTATTTCCGTAATTATAATGCCAAAAATGTTGGCAACAATTTTTGTCGACTGCCAGGAAAATCTGACTTAACTAAACTTTATTTTAGTTCGAGATTGTTGTTGCTATTGAATAATTCCACCCATGCATCTACATAAATTGTATTTTCTAATTTACCTTCTACACTCCGTTAAAGCTGTGTGCTGATCACCATTCCGTCTTTACATAGATTATAATATCGATAAGTATTTATTAAATTATGTAATTATAGGTTAAAGCCAACTGAAGCTTGTGTGTGTAACGTGTGTAACAAGATTTTGCAATCTCGTAACTAAGGATTCAGTTGCTGATATTTGCATTAATTATCCTCGTAGGCGAAATTTGTGTTGAACAAAGCGTTGCAAACATTCACAGCCACATTGCGGCGAGCTTTTTTCTTGGAACGTCCGGTAGCGACGAACTCCTCATCGTCTACAATGACGCCCAAGCGCTGCATTACATTTGGCTTGTCACCGACGGTGCCATCATCTATGTACGTGAGTCCTGGCCGCATCTGTAAGTTGAACAAAACGGAAAGTTTAGTGAAGGCTCATTAATTACAGTTATTAATTCACTTACAATGCATAGCAGTGTGGCTGGATGCATTGTCTCCCAGTTGGGTGGCAGCTCCGTGCGTACGGGGGGCTTCTTTGGCTCCTTTGGTATGACTGGAGCAGCCGCAGATGGTGAATTTAGATCGACTGGCTGAGCAGACGCATTTGCAACCGATGGATGCATTTCGGGCACAACATACCCCTCTCGCTCCCATTCGGCGAAAAGTTTGTAAATGGCAAATGAGGCCAAGTTCAGCATGGGCACATCATCCTCCGGTTGAGTATCAGTGCTTTCAGCTTCGTTGGTATCTGTCTCCATATCGGTATATAGTTTCTTAAAGCGTGGAGTCATTTTGTCAATTATGTAATCGCGCAAAGATTTCTCACAAGCCTGATTCTTGGCGGCCATTTTCGACTGTCCCATGCCCTCGTACGGAGCACCATTAACGGTGACTATGGCGGTGAAGCCGCCATCCGGATTGCTATTAATTGTGAAGTCACTAATGTTAATGCCCTTCACCTCGTTCAGAGCCATTAGAGCATTCTTTGGTAGCATCGACTTGCGCAGTTGCCTATTCTGGCGCAATTTCTTCCCGCGTGTCCGTTCTATACAAAAAAAAAATTCGAAATAAATTATTACAATTAACACACGACTAAAATAGAAGTTAAAAGCGGCAAATATAGTTAGAATCTAAACGTCGTCTCATCGTGTTGGCTACACACTATACGTGTTTCACACAAATACTGCTTATTGCGTACCCGATGACTTCTTGCGCTTCTGGAAAATTTTCTTGAATGGTATTTTTCCACCATTATCAGCTTCCATCATGGTGTAAAAGCCCGAGGCGTTTTCATTATTGACGACAGTACCAGTTGCCTCTGCGCCGGTCATCCACACCTCCTCCTGCTGCTGCGATGCTGGAGTGGGTGCTGCTGATGGCCCAACAAGTGGTGGCACGCCCAATGGATTAGCCGGAAGCCCATTTGGATTCTAAATAAAGTCGAATGTTAGTAACATACGTTCTTGGAAAGCAATTAATTATTTATGTTTGCTTTTCTCTTTTCAATAAGAAAAATTATTTGCCAAGTCCCTAAAAACGTGTGTTGAAAATTGTTCTTAGCCAATGGGCAAACGAACTAACTAAACTTTCTTTAATTTAGCATGCGTTAAATTAGTTTTAAGTCATTATTAAAAGTAATGAACCAAAAAAGATTACGGTTTTTCTTTCTAATTAATAACATTTTTGGAGGTATCTAACTTTGTCTTTAATTATTGCGTTAATGTAGCGCAATTAAGCGTATTTTATTATTAATTAATTATTATGTATTGAAATCTATATATGTTTCGAGAAAACCGTAATACGATCAAAACATTTATATTTGATATAAAAAAAATAAAAATAAATTGCAATTTTTTGTCAATTTTAAAATGAAAAATATTGTATTACATGGTATGTAAATAATATTGAAAAGAAAAACAGTGAAGGTCCCACTTAGTTATTAAATTGTGGGCTTAAGCTATGAGCACAGGAAAACAAAATGTTGAGCCTGTTTTGCTTAGGTATATTTAGTATGTAATACCAATCTCGAAATGTCTTACATGCCATTCAAAGGGATATACTACCGGCGTGGTAGCAGGCTTTTATCTCAGCACGTGTGCCGGCGGTTCTACTAAAAACCATAGTTCAGGAATAGCCATGACCACTCCAACAACACAAAGTGCCCAAACGAATCGTGCAGACTCAATGCTTCAACGTAACCATGAGCCAAAGATTCGATCAATCAATCAATCACACAAACCAAATGTTTGGCACCGCGTGCATCCAAAGCTGCCAACCACAATCCCGCAGGGATTTTGTGGCTGGTCACCTATGCTGTCGCCGAACCAGACTGAATTTGGTGTAAACAAATTATTTATCATTTCAAGTTGGCGATTTTTTTTTTCTCGTTTGGGTACTTAAGTGAAGTAAATGATCATCGCTATCTAACGCTAAACTAATAATTTTAGTTACAATTTTGGGTGAATTGATTTTCAGCAGCCCTCAAAGTAACCAAGATCGCCAGTCCAGCTGTGTAACTCAATTGTCCAGGGCTCCAGCACCGAAATGCAGTCAAGGTTTACGTATGTATGTGTGGTTGTATGGTATTTTGTTTGCGTTTGTACAAACGTTTGTATGTACATACAAAAGAGAACAGAGATGTAACGCAAAAATATAAATAGAGAAGTTACGTACGTAAGGATACATACATATGTATACACCATTAATGAAAATATATTTTGCCAATTACAGGCTGGCACTAAATATATTACATTGCAATAAACATACATACACATATGCGTGAACTAGCAGAATTGTATTAAAGTTTACTTACGTAAAAACCTCCCGAAACACCGAAAGTATGATCCATTTTTATAAATCTCGCTTGGCAAATTTACGATTTACTAAACACGACTATTTACAGCCTACAAACGCTACGTAAATTTCAATTCGAGTAAATTAGTGCTGGACGCATTATCGATGTAACATCGATGAATCGATGTTGTGAAATGTATGTCTCAAACACAAAAGTCAAAGGCGGCAACACTGTTGTGGAAAATGAGTATCGATAAATTGAATACATATGTAGTGATTGAGCCGTCGAGCGGTGCCGATAAATTGACGTTGAATTTTGGCTGTGCAACATGCAAAGGCGGTACTGACTTTATTGCGTTAACAGGCTTCCGCCGAGTTAACGGAAGAGTTCCTCGTGGTGGAAAACATGCTCAAAAAAGATGCCTAGCGTGCATCCTATATGAGAAATGATATCTTTGAGAGCCCCTCGCCGCTGTGCAACAACTTTAATGTGCAGTACAAGCTTAAATCCACGACACCATCCAACATAGATGTGGCCAAATGGGAATTGCAGCGCTTGCCAGATTAGACAACTCAATTGCTGCGCATCCCCGTCATTGATGCAACGCGATTGATGTAGCTGACGAGCAAGTATTAAATCGATGCGCCTTCTGGCTGCAGCCCAGCTTTAACGAGACGGACTTGTGGCATCAAGTCAATCAAGCAAGTAAATAGAATAGTATGCTGACAGTGAAGGAACTGCTCGGGAATGCCCAACTCAAATGTATGGGCAGATAGACTATATCAGGTGCTTCTTAGGGCTTTGGCTGTTCATCATGCAGAGGCCAAACAATTGCCGCACTAATTCAAGCATTTCGATATCCATTGCTAAGAAGGGTAAATAAACTTGTATTGCGAATACAATTAATAATAAATACAATAATTCCTGAGACAGGAAAAACGAGTACAACAACGCATTTTGCATTCAAATATTCGCTCAATTATATACTTGAAATGTTAGATTTCCATTGCGAATTACGTTATTATTTAAAATTTGCACTTATATTATTTATCGAATGCAATATTTATCGCCGTACTTTCGGTCTGGCTACACTGGCGCGTCCACGTAGAAAACAAACCGACAACATTGTTGACGTGCATGCCTTTAATATTTAAACACTTAACGAGATGCAATAGACGCACATCAATAATTAGGATCAGAGAACTGGTGGGCGCATGGGGAGTGACACTGACAATAGCTACTGCTTCAGCTAATTAAAATAAAGCACATTTTAAAAGTGGTGCTGCTAATGTGCCTGTTCTGGTACGTGATCTCGTCCAGCAACAATGTCATTGGCAAAATGGTGATCAATGAGTTCCCATTCCCGATGACCGTCACCCTCGGTCAATTATGCAGCATCACGCTGTATGGCGCATCCGCAAGTATCAGTATATACCTCGAGCATATTACATGCGACTGATTGTGCCGCTGGCCATTGGCAAGGTGCTCGCTTCGGTCACATCGCACATATCGCAGTGGAAATAGGTTTTTATTAAATTATATAATTATAGGTTAAAACAAGATTTTGCAATCTCGTAACTAAGGATTCAGTTGCTGATATTTGCATTAATTATCCTCGTAGGCGAAATTTGTGTTGAACAAAGCGTTGCAAACATTCACAGCCACATTGCGGCGAGCTTTTTTCTTGGAACGTCCGGTAGCGACGAACTCCTCATCGTCTACAATGACGCCCAAGCGCTGCATTACATTTGGCTTGTCACCGACGGTGCCATCATCTATGTACGTGAGTCCTGGCCGCATCTGTAAGTTGAACAAAACGGAAAGTTTAGTGAAGGCTCATTAATTACAGTTATTAATTCACTTACAATGCATAGCAGTGTGGCTGGATGCATTGTCTCCCAGTTGGGTGGCAGCTCCGTGCGTACGGGGGGCTTCTTTGGCTCCTTTGGTATGACTGGAGCAGCCGCAGATGGTGAATTTAGATCGACTGGCTGAGCAGACGCATTTGCAACCGATGGATGCATTTCGGGCACAACATACCCCTCTCGCTCCCATTCGGCGAAAAGTTTGTAAATGGCAAATGAGGCCAAGTTCAGCATGGGCACATCATCCTCCGGTTGAGTATCAGTGCTTTCAGCTTCGTTGGTATCTGTCTCCATATCGGTATATAGTTTCTTAAAGCGTGGAGTCATTTTGTCAATTATGTAATCGCGCAAAGATTTCTCACAAGCCTGATTCTTGGCGGCCATTTTCGACTGTCCCATGCCCTCGTACGGAGCACCATTAACGGTGACTATGGCGGTGAAGCCGCCATCCGGATTGCTATTAATTGTGAAGTCACTAATGTTAATGCCCTTCACCTCGTTCAGAGCCATTAGAGCATTCTTTGGTAGCATCGACTTGCGCAGTTGCCTATTCTGGCGCAATTTCTTCCCGCGTGTCCGTTCTATACAAAAAAAAAATTCGAAATAAATTATTACAATTAACACACGACTAAAATAGAAGTTAAAAGCGGCAAATATAGTTAGAATCTAAACGTCGTCTCATCGTGTTGGCTACACACTATACGTGTTTCACACAAATACTGCTTATTGCGTACCCGATGACTTCTTGCGCTTCTGGAAAATTTTCTTGAATGGTATTTTTCCACCATTATCAGCTTCCATCATGGTGTAAAAGCCCGAGGCGTTTTCATTATTGACGACAGTACCAGTTGCCTCTGCGCCGGTCATCCACACCTCCTCCTGCTGCTGCGATGCTGGAGTGGGTGCTGCTGATGGCCCAACAAGTGGTGGCACGCCCAATGGATTAGCCGGAAGCCCATTTGGATTCTAAATAAAGTCGAATGTTAGTAACATACGTTCTTGGAAAGCAATTAATTATTTATGTTTGCTTTTCTCTTTTCAATAAGAAAAATTATTTGCCAAGTCCCTAAAAACGTGTGTTGAAAATTGTTCTTAGCCAATGGGCAAACGAACTAACTAAACTTTCTTTAATTTAGCATGCGTTAAATTAGTTTTAAGTCATTATTAAAAGTAATGAACCAAAAAAGATTACGGTTTTTCTTTCTAATTAATAACATTTTTGGAGGTATCTAACTTTGTCTTTAATTATTGCGTTAATGTAGCGCAATTAAGCATATTTTATTATTAATTAATTATTAGGTATTGAAATCTATATATGTTTCGAGAAAACCGTAATACGATCAAAACATTTATATTTGATATAAAAAAAATAAAAATAAATTGCAATTTTTTGTCAATTTTAAAATGAAAAATATTGTATTACATGGTATGTAAATAATATTGAAAAGAAAAACAGTGAAGGTCCCACTTAGTTATTAAATTGTGGGCTTAAGCTATGAGCACAGGAAAACAAAATGTTGAGCCTGTTTTGCTTATGTATATTTAGTATGTAATACCAATCTCGAAATGTCTTACATGCCATTCAAAGGGATATACTACCGGCGTGGTAGCAGGCTTTTATCTCAGCACGTGTGCCGGCGGTTCTACTAAAAACCATAGTTCAGGAATAGCCATGACCACTCCAACAACACAAAGTGCCCAAATGAATCGTGCAGACTCAATGCTCCAACGTAACCATGAGCCAAAGATTCGATCAATCAATCAATCACACAAACCAAATGTTTGGCACCGCGTGCATCCAAAGCTGCCAACCACAATCCCGCAGGGATTTTGTGGCTGGTCACCTATGCTGTCGCCGAACCAGACTGAATTTGGTGTAAACAAATTATTTATCATTTCAAGTTGGCGATTTTTTTTTTCTCGTTTGGGTACTTAAGTGAAGTAAATGATCATCGCTATCTAACGCTAAACTAATAATTTTAGTTACAATTTTGGGTGAATTGATTTTCAGCAGCCCTCAAAGTAACCAAGATCGCCAGTCCAGCTGTGTAACTCAATTGTCCAGGGCTCCAGCACCGAAATGCAGTCAAGGTTTACGTATGTATGTGTGGTTGTATGGTATTTTGTTTGCGTTTGTACAAACGTTTGTATGTACATACAAAAGAGAACAGAGATGTAACGCAAAAATATAAATAGAGAAGTTACGTACGTAAGGATACATACATATGTATATACATGTATGCATATGCATAAATGTATACACCATTAATGAAAATATATTTTGCCAATTACAGGCTGGCACTAAATATATTACATTGCAATAAACATACATACACATATGCGTGAACTAGCAGAATTGTATTGAAGTTTACTTACGTAAAAACCTCCCGAAACACCGAAAGTATGATCCATTTTTATAAATCTCGCTTGGCAAATTTACGATTTACTAAACACGACTATTTACAGCCTACAAACGCTACGTAAATTTCAATTCGAGTAAATTAGTGCTGGACGCATTATCGATGTAACATCGATGAATCGATGTTTTGAAATGTATGTCTCAAACACAAAAGTCAAAGGCGGCAACACTGTTGTGGAAAATGAGTATCGATAAATTGAATACATATGTAGTGATTGAGCCGTCGAGCGGTGCCGATAAATTGACGTTGAATTTTGGCTGTGCAACATGCAAAGGCGGTACTGACTTTATTGCGTTAACAGGCTTCCGCCGAGTTAACGGAAGAGTTCCTCGTGGTGGAAAACATGCTCAAAAAAGATGCCTAGCGTGCATCCTATATGAGAAATGATATCTTTGAGAGCCCCTCGCCGCTGTGCAACAACTTTAATGTGCAGTACAAGCTTAAATCCACGACACCATCCAACATAGATGTGGCCAAATGGGAATTGCAGCGCTTGCCAGATTAGACAACTCAATTGCTGCGCATCCCCGTCATTGATGCAACGCGATTGATGTAGCTGACGAGCAAGTATTAAATCGATGCGCCTTCTGGCTGCAGCCCAGCTTTAACGAGACGGACTTGTGGCATCAAGTCAATCAAGCAAGTAAATAGAATAGTATGCTGACAGTGAAGGAACTGCTCGGGAATGCCCAACTCAAATGTATGGGCAGATAGACTATATCAGGTGCTTCTTAGGGCTTTGGCTGTTCATCATGCAGAGGCCAAACAATTGCCGCACTAATTCAAGCATTTCGATATCCATTGCTAAGAAGGGTAAATAAACTTGTATTGCGAATACAATTAATAATAAATACAATAATTCCTGAGACAGGAAAAACGAGTACAACAACGCATTTTGCATTCAAATATTCGCTCAATTATATACTTGAAATGTTAGATTTCCATTGCGAATTACGTTATTATTTAAAATTTGCACTTATATTATTTATCGAATGCAATATTTATCGCCGTACTTTCGGTCTGGCTACACTGGCGCGTCCACGTAGAAAACAAACCGACAACATTGTTGACGTGCATGCCTTTAATATTTAAACACTTAACGAGATGCAATAGACGCACATCAATAATTAGGATCAGAGAACTGGTGGGCGCATGGGGAGTGACACTGACAATAGCTACTGCTTCAGCTAATTAAAATAAAGCACATTTTAAAAGTGTCATGTTGCAGTGGTGCTGCTAATGTGCCTGTTCTGGTACGTGATCTCGTCCAGCAACAATGTCATTGGCAAAATGGTGATCAATGAGTTCCCATTCCCGATGACCGTCACCCTCGGTCAATTATGCAGCATCACGCTGTATGGCGCATCCGCAAGTATCAGGATATACCTCGAGCATATTACATGCGACTGATTGTGCCGCTGGCCATTGGCAAGGTGCTCGCTTCGGTCACATCGCACATATCGCTGTGGAAAGTACCCGTTTCCTATGCGCACACAGGTGAATACATGGACATACATAATTATAAGATTTGTAAATCATATAACACACGTCATCAAATGTTGCTTCTAGTTAAAGCGACTATGCCGCTTTTTACCGTCATTTTGACGCGGCTCTTCTTTGGTGAGAAACAGCCTAAACTCGTGTACCTGAGTCTCTTACCCATCATAACGGGCGTGGCAATTGCGACAGTAACGGAAATCTCATTCGATATGCTTGGCCTGGTTAGCGCACTCATTTCCACAATGGGCTTCTCAATGCAAAACATCTTCTCCAAGAAGGTAAATTGGTCAACAGCAGTAAAATTCTGCAATTATACTCTATCGTCAACTTTCTAATGCTATTTAAATGACAGGTACTCAAAGATACGGGCATACATCATTTGCGTCTTCTGCATTTGCTCGGCAAGCTATCCCTATTCATTTTCTTGCCTCTCTGGCTTTACATGGACAGCCTAGCTGTTTTCCGTCATACGGCCATTGTAAGTAATTGGTTTCTGTTCTGTATTATTATTAGTCATCATAAGCATTTTAATACGACTTTTTGCGTATGGTTTGCAGAAAAATCTAGATTACCGCGTGATTGCTCTGCTCTTCACCGATGGCGTCCTCAATTGGATGCAAAACATAATTGCCTTCAGTGTGCTATCGTTGGTATCGCCGCTCACCTATGCGGTTGCCAGCGCCTCAAAGCGAATTTTTGTAATTGCCGTATCGCTTATAATATTGGGAAATCCGGTAACATGGGTTAACTGTCTCGGAATGACGCTGGCCATTATCGGTGTGCTGTGCTACAATCGGGCCAAGCATATCACAAGGGCAAACAAGCTACCGACTCTGGCGCATAGCAATCACATTAAGTACACACCGCTCAATGATTCTTCCCATTATCGCAATACAATCAATGGCAGTGTGGGAAATGGCGGCATGCACAATATGCACACAACAAGCTCGGCAATCGTAACAATGCCAATGACAATGGCAACCGGCAATAGTTTGCTTGCAAATGGCAGTGGTATGCCAAGTGCGAGCAACACGCGCTTGCTCTTCGTTTAGTATTGTAGTTAGTGAAATTGTATTACAACACAGCTTTATTGTACTATTTTTCTTCTCTTTTTTTTGTGACACTCCAATCCACCCCCACCCAGTACTTTTGTCTCGATCTGTTGCATTGCGTATACGCATTCATCACATTTACCATGACAACGGAACATGTTATCAGCATCGACTATCTATCTATATGGCCAACCTGAATAGTATTCGGCATTCGAATCAACAACTACAACCATCAAAAATATATCATAATAGTCCTACTCTTTCTCCCACTCGCTGATTGTTTGTCCAATTTATTTTTTTGTTTTTGTGTTACCTCACCCTCCAACAACCACCACCACCACCGCCGTTCATGAAGACCTCTCCCAATCCAATATTGTAAATTATTGTATGATATTTGTATGTATGTATAAATGCATACTTGTGAAGCGGTATGTAAATAAGTATAAAATCGAGACGAAATCCAGATTGGATTAGCATTAATTGCCGCTAGGAAATGAAATTTGTTTTCGAAATTTGAATTCGATTAAGCCTTAAAAGTGTATGTATTTACAAGAAAGAAATGAAAAAAAAGTAAAATATCTAAACGCATCGAAATGCGTAATAAAAATTGATGACCGTGTATATAGGCATATAGAGATATTATGCGTACTACGTACTATGTAAAACACTTTGACTTTTCTTGCAGTTGCCCAAACCTCATCCACCACTAGCTAATGCCTAATGCCATAAGCTTAACCCATATCAACCTACACTAGATCAACAGGTTTCCAGAAGTTATGCGGGCAACAGCTTAATCCACTCATTGACGATTCCCTTTTTATAGCCAATACGGGAGAGTAGTGTCTCCGAGCGCCAGTTGCTGGCGACAACCCATGCGGTGAGCGTAACCTGTTCCCGTTTCGCTATCAGTTTGGTCATCGCCGCCGCCAATAGACTGCCTAGGCCTCGTCGTTCCACCTTGTCCAGCACATTTAACATGCTGGAAATAAAAAGAGATACATTTGTAAGGAGCGTGCTCAACCATCACAACGCCAGAAACGTACCCAAGCCCAGAGAAATCGTTCTGGAATATCCAGGCCACCAGCTCACCGGTGTCACTGCGACAGGCGCCAAGTGTTCGGTTGTGTTCTATTAAAGCACGGATGTAGGCAAGCGATCCTTCTCCATTGTTGGTCCACTTTGCGTGCACCATAGCCGCATCCTCAACGGTTAGCCGACGCAGTTCAAAGTCCGATAACAGGTCGGGCACATTCACCCCGCGGGCATCTGCATTCGCCAACACCATGCCATAGCACTGACGTGCTTGGATGCCAGCAGCTCCCTTTCTCGTGGCCAGCTCTTTGATGCGTGCCGTAAAGCCAATATCAACGTTAGTGATCAGCGCTCCGTTGGACCATTGAATGCGTTGCGTTTGCTCGAGGCAAGCGAACAGCTCAACGGGTTCCATTGGCTGCCATGTGAAGAAGGACACGCTTTGCACAATGTCCTCGTGCAAACTGACGTATGTCCCATAGCGACGAAAATCACCTGTCCGATGCGTATAGAATAGCTTGCGCAGCGAAATGTGCGCCTCGTCTTCCCGGCAAATGCCCGCCGCGTCCAGTTGGCGATCCCATTTGCGCTGATTGTACAGCAACAGGTAATGGAAATTGAGCACACCATATTTATCGCTGTACAACTGCATCAACTCGTCCACTTCGCTATCGCTGAGCGGACGCAAAATGTCGACATCCTTATCATCGGCCATTTCGACTAGAGCTGCTGATTGCAGCTACAATGTCTGTGGTTGTCTGTCGTCTGCCCGTCGCGCAGGTTGGCGAAGTTCAATGTGCAGAACATACATTTAGCAGCAGCCACACAGGAGCGGATTTCACAAACAAAAGTTGTATATGAAATTGAAATCGCATGTATGCGATTAGGTGTGAATATATATATTTTTTGTAATATAATGTCCAAATTATAATATATTAATTCTTAATGAAAATCGGTAGTCAAATTATCAAATCAATTATCATCAAATTATTGGCACATTACATAACATTACATTACATATTGAGGTGGACAGTGATATAGGTGCGGGTTGCATAAAGTGAAGACAACATTCATTTCTCTATTGATCTTGTTTGCAAAAGGTAAGATTTGAATATATTTAATATAATTAAAGCTAAACTGAGCAAGCAAACAATATTAAATGGGCCAAGGACTTCAATACAGAGATGAGCTCTTAGATCAAGAGATAAGGTCTAAGATCAGAGCCACATCATTTGGACGGTCTCACTTCTTAAGAAATGCTCTTAAGTCCAACAAAAAACATTAAAAGGCGTGTAGGATTCAAAATAACTTCATCAGCAACCGATAATCGTTTTACGTTATTGGCCAAAAGTGATAATTTTCAAGAACAAAATTATTCACTTAAATATCCCGAAAATTTCCTTTGGGTAAAACAACAAAATTTTGATGATGGGGAAAACTTCTCATTGGTTCATTAGGACTGGTACGGATAAGAGGGTCCAAAAAACAAAATGACACAACATTCTCGGGAATAATGAAAATCGGAAAAATTTGTTTGGTAACGATGCTAAAAGAAACGTTAGTCACTAAAATGTATGGAATTTCATATTAAATGAACTAAATAGCACTCTTGTCTTCACACTGTCCAGTTGTGTATATGTATGTTGGGTATTTATTTCTTTCGTCTTGCACACATGAATAAACAAATGTACATATTATATATTAAATATATATATTATATATATTATGCTACTCCTATTAACTCGTGCAATTATCGTTAAAGTTTACGTTGAAGCGGAAATAATTGCATACCGCCAGCAACTGTTCTGTTCCTATGATATATATATATATATATATATATATATGCATATGTATATAGAACACTCCAGGCCCAACCGCAGTCCGGCACTGCATTTGAGAATTTAGCTAACTAATTCAACTGATTAGATTTCCTCCAATTCGAAGCACAGGGTGCCGCCGCCAAATTCATGCCAAATTCGCTGCGGTCATGCAAATCGATATGTTAATCAACATAAGTTCAATCGGTAGCCCGCCGATGACATGAAACTTAAAATTTGAATTTGGTGACAAAACAACAACAAGAGCAACAACAACTAACATCAAATGTGCTGTGCTGTTGCTGTTCCTAGCAACGCAGTTTGTTTATTTATTATTTTATTGAATTCACCTAAAGCTGGCTAGCTGTAGTAGCATAAATACATATTTATAAATACAGCGAACAATTATGGTGCGCAGTAAGTAAAGCGAATGTCGCAAATAATTTGCATTCTTGATTATTGAAATGTGTTTGGCAGTCACCGAGGAGCTGGTGCGCAAAAAGTCGGAGCATAATGAGCGATTAATTAGCACGCTCGAGGAGCTGTCGCTGCACCAAGAGGACATTGAGCGCATCGAGCACATACAGAACTGGTGTCGCGATCTCAAGATACTCCTGCTACAGTCCAATCTGATAGCACGCCTAGAGAATCTGCACAAGCTAAAGCGTCTCGAATATCTCAATGTGGCAATCAATAACATCGAGCGGATTGAGAACCTCGAGAGTCTCGAGTCGCTGAATAAGCTCGATCTGACGCTCAACTTTATTGGTGAGCTGACCAGCGTTGAATCCCTCAGTGGTAACTACAATCTTCGCGAGCTGGTCCTCATCGGCAATCCGTGCGTCGATTATCCGCACTATCGTGACTTTGTCCTGGCCACGCTGCCCCAGTTGCACAGTCTCGACTGCGTGGAAATTGTTCCGTCGGCACGTTTGCAGGCACAGCGCCTGCTGCCCCAGTATCGAGCTGTCATCGTTCAGTGCCAGGCGGCACAGGCCATCGAGCGGGACGAGCAGCGTATTCGAGTCGCCGAACAGCAGGCTGAGCTGGCCAAACAGTGTGCCAGCATTGATGATGAGGAGGAGCGCTCGCGTGCCTTCTGGAATACCAAAAGCGAACACTGTCCCGAAGTTCGCACGGAGATTGCGCGTCAGCATAAGCTGGGCAAGGAACGGCGCCCTTCGAAGCCAAACCCATTGACCGAAAAGCCGAAGAGGACAATGAACCTGTTTGCACCATGCGGACGACCATATAATCTGAACCAGGCCAAGTTGACCTTCAAATTTGAGGACGAGGCCAACCATTACAGTCTACTACTGGAAGTCTACAAGTTCGTATACAATTTAAATGTCATTTGCTGCATTTAATCACTCCCAAATTAGGCATCTGGACACATCTCATATCGATGTGGATGTACAGATGAACTATGTGCGTGTCACTGTCAAAGGCAAGATATTCCAAATAGCCTACAGCGAGGAGGTCAAGCCGCACGAGTCCGTTGTCCAGCGCTCCCAAATCACTGGACATCTGCAGATCACGCTCAAGAAGCTCAAATCCAACGAGCTGCTCAGCATTTTGTCTTCCCAGCCGCCGAAGACGAAGAGGTACGTAAATAAAACCAAATTGCAGTACCCTCCAAAGGCAACAAACATACTAAAGTCAATGTTTTTCAGCCCAAGTGCAGCTGGTCAAAAGGAACCACTCGGAATTGTCGATATTGGCAATATCTGTCCGCCACCCGATTTGCCCGATTTAATATAAGTGAAGATGCGCATTTGATGTTTATTTAAAAATGGTTTATTTAAATAATTTCTGTTCGGGATTTTCAGTTTCGTCTTTCCTTGCTGCTCACACATTCCTGCTGCCTCCTAGTTCTTCACTCCGCGCTGACCCAGCTGGATACCAGATGTCTTATATACATATATATATATATATATATGTGTATATATATATATATACGTATATATACATATATATAAATATATATTTTTTAAGAAGTATACCTATATGTGAATCTGTTCTTACAATTTGTAATGCGCGTATGTGTGTATAATTTAAACATAGTATGTTAATTTATAAACAATGTAAACGAAACGGACAAAAAAAATACACAAAAATATTGCTTGTTTGTCTTAAGATTACATAATTATAATATGCGTGTGCTTATGTGTTAGTGTGTGTGTATATGTATGTGTGTGGTTTTACATAAGTTCGTATGTGTGTATGCATGCATGTGTAAGTATAAAGAATATCTTATTTTGTCAATGATTGATGAATGCTAAGAGTTTCGGAAACCGTTTGCCAAATAATGCTTGCTCATGCTTTGCAGTGTGTATGCATGTGTGTCTGTGTGTGTATATGTGTATGTATATATATACATATGTGTGCGTACAAGTACATATCAAAAAGGATGTGGTTTGATTTGAATTGATTTGTGTTCGGTTTGGGTTGGTATTCGGTTAACTCTTCTTTATTTTCAATTTCAGTTGCTTGGCTTTATATGCGCTAAGTCTTTTCAAGTGTTTACAGCTGCTGATTGTTATTCTTATTTTTCTTTTTCTTTCTTTTGTTTTAACCAGAAACAAAAAATCCAAAAATATGAACAGAGTGAATAGGCTTTCATCGTATTTACATACAAATTCATGAGCAGTATCAGTATCAGTATCAGTATCAGTTGTAGTTTTAGTATATGTTCCAATAGATTACTCTGAGCAAACGGAAAGGCATCTCTTCTAAGGGATCTCAATTTATTTCAGTCTCAGAGCGGCGCTTACTATAGTTTCGACCGTAGAAATGTTCGTGTCTGTGTGTGTCTCTGTGTGTGTGTATCTGTTTGTGTGTATGCTTTGGTATTCTTAGTACTCTATGCTCTCAGTGCTTACAATTTATTTTGCGGAAGTTGGGGGAATCGATCGATCTTTCGGCCTGGCTGTTGTATATATCATGAAGTTATGGTAATCGTATGCAGTCAATATTTTATGTGTTCATTTTTGTTTTAGTTTTTTCTCATATTTTTCGTTTTTTTTTTTTTTTTTTTTAAATGGATAGCAACAATCTTGTATTCTCTCTCGCTCATATAATATTTCGGTTTTTTGTTTTAGTTGTATTTTAAATAGTATGTATTGTATTTAGCTGTGGTTGTGCAGTTTTTTTTTCTTCTCTTAAAACAAGTATTTGTTTTTTGTTATTTTTTTTTTTAGCTTATTTATGTTTGCTTTGCGTTTGCGATTTTCGTTTGCTTAAGTCCTTTGTTTTTTTGCTTTTGTTTTTTGGTTCTCATAGAAAACGTATAATAAAAATCTGAACAAAGAATAAAAAACATTTCGAAAAAAGCGTTTTGCATCTTTTTGGTTTACTTGTTCTTCTGTTTTTTCTCTCATTTGTTGATGTTATTTGTTTGTTGTTCTTGTATGCATGTAGTTGATCTTGTTGTTGTTGTGGTTGCTGGTTTTGTTGTTGTTGTTTTTGTTTGTTACTGCGGCTAGATACAAATATAGCAACATTCACATGTTGGAAAACGAGGTAGGACATTGTTTTTTTTTTGTTCATCTTGTTTGTTGTTTTTTTTTTTGCTTTTCTATAACATAACAACACAAAACAAAGAATATGCAGACAAATCAATAAATAAAACTTGATGCTCTGAATTCAGAGGCTGCTGTTGGTTAGCGTGATGTGCGAAACGAGTCAAATAAATTACAAATAGCAATACATATTTTGGTTATACCTTGAGACTTATATATCGTAATTGTATGTTCAACTAAGCTAAGATGCTAAATGTGTCCACCTCCTGATCTGACAACAGAGAGCATGGTTAAACTAAACGCTAAGCTAAAAGCTGCTCCGCCTGCTATAGCGTGTCTCTCGATTAATGTTCAGCTCTCTAAATTCATTTTGGACTATATTTGTGTGTGTGTGTGTGTGTGTGTGTGTGTGTGTATGTGTGTGTTTTGATTGTGTGGTTGAGGGAGTGTGTGTGTGTGTGTCGACGACTGTGCATTGTGCGCGTCTGTGGCGCTATAACCGCAGCCACATCCTCAGTGTCACAGTCGCAGGCAGAGCAGTGTGGGTCGCATTAAGGGAGGGGCCGGTCATCGGTTTTGGTGTGGGAGGGGGCAGGTGGCATTTTGTGTGGGGAGGGGGGGCAGGGTTGTAAGAAAAATTGACTCTTAGACCCGCAGGATCTCGCACGCTTTGTTATAGCAAATAGCTATCCAGTCGGGTTGCGTGGCTCCCCATTGTATTTGATTGACTTCGCCTTCAGCAGCTGTATAGGCTAAAATTGGATCCTCGATTGCGCGTGGCATTTGTTGTATATCCCAGATCAGTGCTTGGTGATCATCACCGGCAGTGCAAATGTGACAGGAACTGCAAATGTACAAATGTTGTACAATGTACAAATATATTTATATATATATATAAATATATATATATATATATATATATAGAGAGAGAGATATGTATATTGTTCTGTGAAATTTATTTGTGTTTTATTGCTTACCTATGCGGCGCCCACGCAATACCGTTGACGCACGCTCTGTGATTGCTCAGTCTTGCAACAGGTGTACAAGGAACACGAACATCTAAAATAATAACTTCGCATGAATCCATGGCAACTGTGGCTAAGTAATTTGGATCCTGTTTGTTCCAAGCCAAGCGCAGCAGCGCCGTATGTGCCGGATCCTATGCAAAAGCATATAATAAATCAAAGTATAGATGTTTAGATATATAAATTAATTACTCATTCAATTCGAACCCACCTCATAAATAATGGTTGAGTGCTCGAGGTGACGCAAATCAAACATGCG
This sequence comes from Drosophila cognata, assembly GCA_035041535.1. Taxonomy (NCBI): domain Eukaryota; kingdom Metazoa; phylum Arthropoda; class Insecta; order Diptera; family Drosophilidae; genus Drosophila; species Drosophila cognata. The sequence goes on from JAWNLC010000831.1 coordinate 7,583,084, forward strand.
CACGGAGCCGTCAGCGCCAACGGAGGCAAACATATCCCGTCCGCCACCGGCACGAGAAAATGCAATGTCATAAACCTCTTTGTCGTGGGCGATGAGCTGCGTCTTAACATGCCCAGCGACATAGACGCGCGCGTGTGGCTGCCCCGTTTCCAAGCCCCATATTGTGCATGTGGTGTCTATGGATGATGTGCCCACCAGATTAGGATCCACCTCGTTCCAATCGAATGATGTTAGTGGCGCACAGAAGTCACTGTTCTTATTATTATTGAGCACGCACTCGAGATGAGTGTCTGGTTCACCAGCGCGCCATACTCGCAAATAATCACCACTGGTTGCCAACAGATCGGGATAGATGCCTTTCGAGTCTGGTATCCACATGATTTTTGTTGTGGGATATGGATGGTCAAAGGTGCTATAATTAAAGCGATAGCATTTCAAATTTAGTTATTATTTCGTCAACATTAAAATGCGATATATGTTTATGTATGTTGGAGAGACTTCTAATGCCCTGTTGAGCAAGCTCGAATGTGACAAGTGTTTTATCTTATTGTTGTTAGTTCTTTAAAACAAAAAAGCTCTGTATTCAATCTGTGGCATTCCTTGTGATGAATGTTCTGTTCTTTCTTGTTTTCTTCTATTCACTATTCAAAGCATTTTGTCGGTGTTACCTTTTAGCACTAAATTCGCTGGTATCCTCGTCCAGGCTAATGATTTGCACTTTATTGTTGTACTCCTCGATGAAGCTGCCCAAAGCAAGCCGGAATCGTTTGTCCGGCCTCACGCTCCAGTTCATAGAGTACAATGGCCATGGAGCCAGGTATTTGTATATTTCCTTGCGTTTACCGGCGGTTGATGACATAACTGTAAATGGGTTCAAAGATCAGACAATTGGAATATTGAATCACTAATAAGTGCAGCAGGACTCACCTCAATTTGTATGTGTGTATGTACTTGTTTGGGGGAATGAAGTAGACGATTGCGACAAGGCTCCCGGTTGCAAAATGTTCAAATGATCCAAGTAATGTGAACTTTCATACAAGGCGGCTTCCCACAAAGCTGACTGAGCGGGCGGGCGATGGGTGGCGTAAGACAAAGCTGCTAAAAATGACGATGGCAATGCGGATGTGGCGGATGATGATAATGACGAGACGAATTGAAATTTCAGAAAATTAACAAAAAACCGCTGTGCTCTTTGGTTTACTGTGTATGCACAAAATGGATAGAAATGGATAAATGTTATTGTATTATTAATTATTTAGTATTGTCTTTGCTCAGTTTCATTGTGGTTTATTTTCATTGTTATGTGGCTCACATCATTTTGTATGACGACTTTGGCGGCGGCGCAGGCTCAAGTGTTGCCTACTTAGCCTTTTCCGGTTAGATTTAGCTGTTTAATGTCCAGAATCCTTCAAATGTTTATAAGTAATTAGAACGGCGGTAATACGTAGCCCTGCCGAAAGATTTTAGATTTATTAATTGTAGTTCAACCCATAAATATGCCGTTCTGCGGCTAGCAAAACACGATTTTCTGAAGTGCAAAAATACGGGAGAATGTTTGGCTTGAGATAGTTTTTATGCAAATGCAAAAGTTGGCAACACTAAAATGTAATGCGACGCGACAGTTTGCGGCTGTAGACTAATGTTAATAAAAAAGTATATAAGGCTTAACGCACTACGCGAGCAATGGCAACAGCGACAGTAGCTGTTCGTTTAACTGGTAAGCCATTTTCATCAAAAGGTAATTTATTTATAAACTATATTCATATGCAACAAATTTTCACACCTGAATGAAATTTTCTCTCAAAATGTATATACACGGCGGTGTTGCCACTTTTTCTGCTGATGGTGATGGCCACTGATGTCGATAATTTCTGATTTGATTTGTTGTGCGATAAAAATCATATCTATATATATATATTTATTTATCGATATGAAAATCGATGCAACCCTAAGTTTCTGTAGTTCGTTTGCAAAACTGACTCGCTCTTAAGTGAGTTCTGCGTGCTGTGGGCTGGAAAATCGCATATAAAAGCCGATAATATTAGTTATTACCATGTAAAGAATTTCAGTTAGTAATATATATATATTTATATACATACATATATATGTGTGGTTAATTGTGCGTGCGTGCGAATCGCTGATTCAATTGGGTGTATCGGATATTTTTTTCTAGCGTCGTGAGTGGGTTGTGTCTGAATGATGAATTTTATAAATAAATGTACTGCCTGCTTCAGTGCCTTAAGGGCGCAACATTACCCCTTAAATCCCCTATATAAAATTGTTCGCGTTCTAAAGCAAAATTGACAATCAGTCGTCACTTTTTCCACTTTCCATTTTTGAGAAAGATATTTCACTTTGCGTAATTCGTACGTTGCTTGCTTGGCCGCGTATATGTATGTATGTATGTACCTACATATGAATCTATGTGATTGTGTTCATCGTCTTTTCGTCTGTGTGCGTGCATGAATGTGCGTGTGTTAGTGAGTCGCTGTCGCCAATATCAATATTGCTATCTCATTTGCACTCATGGCATTTGTAGGCCAGGCACAGCAGCGCAGTTTTACTACTGCCGCCACCACCGCACCACCCTCCAAGCAACGGGAACGTGGCGACCGCCAGCGCCAGCCAGCTGTGTGTGTGCTCTTAAGCGCTTTTATAAATAGATTCGCCGTTTTTTTTTTTTTTTTGTTTTTTTGTGCTGTGCTTTTATTATAATTATTTAGATTTTTGATGTGATTTTCGGCATCGTTGCTTCACATAGGCGCATTGGAATGTGTAAATCTGAATGAGTTGTTGTCTGTGTCTCTGTCTCTGTCAGTGTATGTGTGTGTGTGAGTGCTGTTTATGCTTGTAGCTGTAGTTGTAGTATTTATGAACGAGAGATCGATATGATAGTGTGACCATGTGTCTGTCTGTTTGTTTACGTGCTTGTGTGTGTATGTGTGTGTGTATGCGAGAGTTTGTACCCCGCATCCCCTTCCTGGGCAACACACACACACACTTCGAAACTGAAGCAACGGTTTCCTCGGTTACAATGACATTGCGCGCCGTATAGGGCCGTAGACAGCCTGGCGGCGTCTTATATACATACACACACACAAGTATATACAACTTCACTGTTACCGCATAGCTACCCCTCTCATTCGCACGTCCACCGGCGGCAGTTGCATTGAGCTCTTGTTGATGTTGTGCCGAGTTGCAGCGGCATTTTATGAATTGTGAATTCTGTTGTTTGATATTTAGTACTGTAATAAAGTTTATCAAAGAGGTAATAAACAGTAACTGTTTATTATGCACACTTGTAGCATATATGAATTAGTATATTTCTCAGCCTCCCTCACCCGCTCTCTCTTATTGTAAAACTAATCGAAGGTCATCTATTCTCTGATTACAGTTTGCCTATTCTCCATTGCAACAGTAACGGGTCTTAAATGTAGCTAGCATAAGCAACAACACAAACCCAACCGTAACAAAGCTACAATTATTAACTATGTAAATAAGCAGACGATATATATATATATATATATATATATAAATAGCAACAACTACTACTGCAAGTCAAGGTGAGTACTGAGTGCAATTGCGGCGCGGCCATTTTGAAAGTCACTCTCGCTCACGCATTCACTTTCACTCTCTCTCTCTCCGCATTGCAGCAATAATAACCAGAGCAACAATAACATTAAAGAACGCAGCAGCAGCAGAACTGAACAGAACAGAACAAACAGATAGACAGACGAGAGAGCGAGCGGTTAACAGGACGCTTTGTCGATCGAGAAGCTGAAGAAGGAGAAGAACAGCAAGCAGAAGAACAACAACAGCAGCAACAATTACAACAGCAAAATCAATATCAATAACGAGTCAATTGAGAGCAAAACGGCAAACTGGTCCGATTGAAGCGGTAGAACGCGGCTGGCACTAATATGCGTGTGATTTCGCCGCGTAGATCGTCAACGTCAGCAGCGGGCAGTGGCAGTCTATACGGCACAACGTCGACCAGCGGCGCTGGTAGCTCGACCGGCACCAGCAGCGGCAACAGCAGCAGCGGCGTCGGTGCCACAAGCAACGGCTACTCGCGTTACTCCAGCTCGTATTACGATCACCGCGGCGGCAGTCTATCCAAATTGCTGCCGGCTGGCGGCACGGGCACATCGGCAGCCGGATCGTCATCATCATCATCATCTGCGTACAATCACAGCAGCAGCAGCAGCAGCAGCGCGAGCAGCTATTACCCCAGCTCCTATTCACCGTTCTCGTATACGCCGCGGGTCAGCACACAGCGCAATAGCATTGGCTCCTCATCATATCTGAGCGGCGGTTCCGGCTCTGTTCTTGGCTCTGGATATCGGAATAGTTCGTCGTATTTGAGCGGTTCCAACTATGATACAATTTCGTACGGCCGATGCGGAGTGAGTGTTAACAAATAATCATTTTGCTTTAGCCACACACCTACAACAAACCTTTCCCAACTCAGCCCAAATGAACCCAACCCACACCCCACACACCTCTCCTTTTCTGTCAATCGTTTTTCCTCCGTTTAATTTTTAATGTTCATGCATACATATATATCTATATAATTTAAATATATATTTATATTTAAATTATGTTCAATTGGTGGCTGTAAAGAGTTCTATATATACATGTAGTATTCTATATTTCTTAAAACAAAATTTTTGAACTTGAACTTGTTTGGGCTTGGAACAAAACACGAAACACCCATGCACACACATACGGAAATACACACACACGTTACACGCACACTGAATCATTTGATGAGTCTCTAGAGCCACCCACAAAATTGGAACACCAACAACATAATCACAAATTCGGTTTTGTCATTTCTTTGTGCATATAGATACATATCGCTTAAGTACCTAGCACATTTCTACATACATACGTACATATGTAGTAATTATTTCGCAAAAGGTTCGGGTTAATCGAAAGAATTTTAACCTCGGCCAAAAGTTAATGTCTTTAATTACGCGGGATCAAAATTATAGTAAACTTTTTATGTATTACGAAAAGTGAAAAGAAACACGGAACAGACCCTCTAGACATATTTATGTACATATGTATGTGTTCTTCGTATATATTTTTGACAGTGCGTGTGCTCAAATATACATTTATATATGTGTATGTATTATATATGTGTGTGTGTCTTTGAATCTTTAGCATAAATATAAAACTATTTTTAATCAGCTCTGGCTGCGCATTTCATGTTGTGCATTGTCCAAAAGTCACAAGTAGTCCATGATATACACTTATTTAACTTGTTAGGGTTGTAATCCACCCACCACCCACTACATACCATCCGCCCACACCCTTCTTCACATTCTCATGCCGATTTACATATACACATACGATGATGATGTACATATTCATGCATATTTTGTGTGAATGTGTGTGTGTGTGTGTATGCTCACACAGGCACGCCCATTTGGTTGGCTTTGCTTATAAGCATGCAAGACAACTGTCCCCCCCTCCCTCCACATACACACACCCCACCCCACAGTATTTACCGTTTATTGCTGGCACTTGTTCGTTTGACAGTTGGCGGCATTTTGAAGTTGCATTTTTAGTTTGCTAACTTTTGATTTGGATCTTGCTCGGTGGTTGTTGTGGTTGCTGGTGTTGTCCATTTGCACGTTGTGTGTGTCATATGCATACACACACGCACACGCACACACAGACACACACATTTGTTTCTTGTTGTTGAAACCAGCGATAAGGCGGGGGATGCGTCATGACCACAAACATAGACCCAACCCACACTCGACACACAAACCAAGCAGGCAAGCAAGCGATGGATGCACCATGAGACGGCAATTGAATGTTTTCGCCAAGCCGAACCACTTGTTGGCACCGCTCCAATGGCAGGCAGCAACAACAACAACAGCAACAACTGTGATCACAACAACAACAACAACAACTAATGTGACTCGCCGCCCTTGTGCTATCTGTTGTATATACATACCTACATACATATGTACATACATCCATCTGTACACATGTATGCATACAAGATTTGTTGTTGGCATCGTCGTCGGCGGCATCAGAATTCAAAATTCGCAATATATTTAATGTGATGATACATTGTTAGTGCGTATGACTGTTTTTTTTTTCTCTCTCTGGCGATAAATACATACTGTATCTGTATTCATTTCATATATAAAATATATATATTCGCCATAAACATGCAAACAAACATTTCAAAAAGACTATAGAGTGTTTCAACAACTGATTAATATAACGCATGACATATCGACATCAATAATAATTCTTCGACCGTTTCTGACGTTCCAATTTTTAATGGGCATTCGATTTGTGCAATTCATTTGCGGTACATTACATTTCGATCATAATGATCTATACCTCTGTAGTAATATACCGACAATGGTTACAAAAAAGACACAAGATTCCACATAATCGCCATAGCGATTGCGACTTAGTATGTCCGTTAGTTCCATCTCCACCCATTACAAACAATTTTCCCATGAATTCTGAAAATATTGGCTCTTATATAGGACTACTTTTATTACCAACATTCCGTCTTGAGTGTAGTGGTCGATCGGAATCCGTTTCTTTATTTTAAAAAACTAATTTTAAAAATTCAAATTAACGGTGAGAGCAAAGCGTTCTAATATTTGAGGGATTAAAACGCGTTAAGACTCACGTTTTTTCTTAGCTATCAACTCATTTTTGGTACTTATTATATTTCTTCCTTTTTGTTTTTGTTTTGTTTATTGTTTAATTTCAATTTTGGTTTGTATTGATGTCCGCCATGAAACATAAAAATTAACGTTAATTGTTGACCGTTACCGTTACCGTTGCCGTTGCCGTTAACCGTTGCTGTTAACCGTTACTGTTAACCGTTACTATTAAATCACAAACAAACAACCAAAATCGCATTCAAACGTCCCACATCTGTATAAATGTTTCAATCAACAACCACGACACGAAAAACACCATTCGACAACAAAACACTCTCAGTTGCCGCGTAGAGCAAAGGGCACAACATCGAATGGCGATGCAACCACAGCGGGAACAACAACAACATCATCAATATCAACATCAACAAAGAAAGACGATTATGCCACATCGCATCGCAGAGATGCTGCTGCTGCAAAAAAGCTGCCACCAAGCGGTGCTAATGGCAATGATTATGTTGATGCCACAGCTAACAGCAGCAACGGCAGCAGCTCAAAACGTTTGTCCAGCTCATGCTCATCATCATCCCTCGCACGTTTAGTTGCCACATCCGCACTGGACATGTACGAAAAGTACAGTCCGGCCAACTATAAACCCAACTGTGAACTGTCACGTTCCAGATCGGCGGTCAATGAAGCCGACACCGATAGCCGCAACAGCAACAGCCACCTTAGCCGCAGCCACAGCAACAGCAACAACGACAACAGCACCACCTGCACCGTAACATTGGACAGGCCGCGAAGCAGCCGCTACAGTCGACTATATAGCAGCAGCAGTGATGCCGGTGGCGATGCTGCAACAGATGCCAGCGAAACGTCATCATCGAATCTGAGGCAGCGCAGTGGGTCCGGCAGACTCACGCTCAGCGGCAGCAACAGCAGCGGCGATGTACCAACGGCCACTTTCACGTTGCGCAGCAATCGAACACGACGCACTGCGGCACAGGATGCAACACCAACAAAAACAACAACGACCAACGGTCATGCGACAGATGCGAACAGCAATGGGCTGGACGCCAAACTTAATGGACTCTCGCTGTTGTCATCGTCGCCAAAACGTAATGCCATCTACGATAGCAGCAGCAGCAGCCTGACATCCACAGCAACAGCAGCAACAACGACGGACACCACAGACGATGCAACGGCGGCAGCTTTAAATCATTTGACGCCAGCCAGCAGCAGGCCCAATGGCGATATCAATGGCACCGTTTATGGTGATGGGGAAGGCCATGGCAATGGCGATGGGGATGTTAGTGACACGGCAACGTTGACGCTGGCAGAGAGCGCCGTGGCGCGCAGCAAGGTAAACGAGCTGAAATCAAAATAAGTGAGGATATCCAAAACAACTGACAGTCCATTCACTAATTAAAAATAAAACTCAAAATACTAATCGCATGCCAGGGTTGTCACAATCGCGACGAGCTGCTGTCAAGCGATAACTTATCGATAAGCATATGAAAACTACAGTGTGTTTGAAATTTTGCGTGTGGGTGAATAATTGCATTGTTGCTTTTGCCTTGCTGCCACCCCACTACCCAGCCCTCCCCCGCCCCTTCCACCTGTCCACTGCGCCTCCCCACATAAAAACCTTTCATCGTCATCCGTTATCCCACATTGCATTAGGTCGTTTTGCGCTACATTGCGGTTACATATGCAAGTCTAGGTGCATACATACATACGTATATATGTATATATATACAATCAATATCATTTTGCATTCCATACTGTTGATTTGTCTTGCTCTGTGTTCTCTTCTGTTCTGTTCTGTTTTTGCTTTATTCAATCTGGTTTTCTTTGCTATTCGTTTTCTGGCTAAACCGTTACACGCATTTTTCAATTAATCGATTTACATCTATATACATGTATGTATTTCTATATATTTTTAGCTAAACTCTTGCAGATCGCGTCCCTTTCAAACTAACCAAACTAACTCAGTTGATTATTAACTTGCTTATGGCCAAGTAACTCGAAACACCTAACGAAGGCAAAAACCATAACCAAAAACTATTATCCCTTGAGCAATCGAAACCAAAAACCCAATATATATCATATATATATATATATATATATATATCGATAAACGCAACTTGAAACTGCAAATGTAATTTGTAATTGTGGAACAGTGAACGAAATGATATGATGATTTAGGCAGGCGATCCAAACAAAGTTCAAAGCATCTACATATGCATATATACATATATATAAAAAAAAATATATATATATATATATGTATATATGTATATATATATTTGCAAATTTTAGTTTAAAGCAGTAGTTTATATATATATATTCAAACAGTCCAAATGTGTGTGTAACATAGTTTTCAGAGCATGTATTTTTGTTAAGATCACTCAACTTTTGAAATTTAAAAAAAAAAATTGAATAATCAGTGAAACCGGCATATTTAAGTAATAGTAAAAAATATATTAAGCGACAAACTTAGTAAAACATCTAAGTACAAAAGAGAACGCAAAAGAGTCCTAGCAGCAGCAGCAGCAGACGAAACTGGACAAGGAGCTGTTGAATGATGTTAGAAGTTAAGAAAACCAGAGGATTCCATAAGATTCCTGCGTCAAAACATCAGCGCGAAGCAAAAATTTCTCCAGCAACAACAGATAGCCAACAGCAGAGAGGCATCATCAATAGTCAAACACAACATCCACACCAGCAACTGCAACAACATCAACAACCGACGGCGTCGCGACACGCCAAAATCTTGAAATCCAGCGGCGGCGTCGGTGGCGGCGGCGGCTGTGGTGGCAACAACAGCAGCGTCTGTGGCGCAACAACTTCTGTCCACAAGCAAGCGACTGCATACAAAAACGGACCAAGCGGCAGTACTGGCGGCGGTGGTGGTGGGCGTGCAGTTGCACAAAATTCAGTTTCCACTGCTGGTGGTGGCATCAATAATCCTGTGCGTGCGGCCAATCAGCGCTACTTCCTGGTGTCCAGCTACAAGGATCCCAGCTTTCTCAAGGCCGAGTGCGAGCTGGCGCATGCCCAGGTGACGCTGAAAGCGACGCAAGCTGCCAAAACGCACAAGCGCAACAAAACTGGCGACAACAACAACAACAGCAGCAGCAACAACAGCAATAGCAACCACCACAGCAACAAACTAACAGCAACCGCAGCTGCGCCGCCAGCGCACATCATTAGCGGCAGTGGCATTCCATTGAATGACATGCGTCGACCGACGACGGCGCTCAATGGCAATCAAGCGGCCGGCAACAGTAGCAACAGTAGCAGCACCACAAGTCGTACAACAACAATAGCTGGCAACATCACAACCGTCCACAGGATCGATATCAAGTTTAGCCATAACAAAACGACACAGCAACATTTAAAGGTACCAATTGCCGCAGAGTCAGCAACAGCTGCGGCAACAGTAGCAACAACAACAGCAGCTGCAACAGCAACAGCAACAATAGCAGCATCATCAGGGCGTCTTGTTGCTGGCAAGCTGAAGCCACTGGTGCTGCAGTGCAACAACAATCACGGCAGCACCATGAATAGTCACAACACCAGCAACGGCAACAACAACAATAACAACAATAACAGCAGCAGCAACGGAAGCAGCAACAATAACAACAGCATGCAACGACAGCAGCAACAACAACAACATGATGACATTAGCTACATTGATAGTGACGAGATGCCAACAAGCACAGCATTAGGAGCAGGAGCAGCATCGGGATCAGCGACAGCAACTGCAACAGCAACATCAACATCAACTAGCGCTGCAACATCCAAGCAAATAGTGGGCAATATTTGTTACTTTAAGCCGATAACGCCGCCACTGCAACTGCGCAATCAGCAGCAATTGACCGGAAGCAGCGGGGACAAACCAATTGGTCAACGTTCGGTGCGACCCAAGTCCACAATTGTCTCGTTCTCCAATTCAAATTTTGCGGCCAGCTATGAGAAGTTCAACAACTACAAGCACACAAATGGCGAACAGCGGCCCAAGGAGCAACGCGATCGGGAGCGTGACCGGGATCGTGATCGGGAACGGGACAGTGAAAGCGGCGGCAGTGGCACCAGCAATGCGCGTCGTTATGGCATCGATTCGCTCAGTATTAAGGCATCCATTGAAAAATTTAACAATCTCAGCGAACAAAAGCGACAACCAGCGCAACCAATGCGCAACAATGCCACATCAGCAGCAACAGCGACATCGACAGCATCAGCAACAGTTGCGGTCGCGACAACAACAATAGCAGCAGCAGCAGCATCAAAATCAGGTGCAGCAACAGCAGCAGCTGGCGCAGGAACAACATCCTCCGCCGGCGGCAGCAGCAGTAATCTTCAGCAACGATACAGCAGCGATATGGAAAACGCACGCATTGCGGCCGGCTATAGCAGCTCTTTGACTCGTGCCGCTTATCGCACCAGTGGCAGCAGTAGCCAAAACACAACAAACAACACCAGCAACACGGTGGCTGTGGCGCCCATTAGCAAGACGGCTAATCGCATTGCGCATGGCCTGCTGACCAAGGCGGCGACCAGCAGTAGCAGCACCAGCAGCAGTGGTGGCCAAAATTTGGATTGTGCAACAGCAACTGCAAGTGCAAGTGCATCATCATCCTCCAGCAGCCATAAGGTAAATCATCATCATCACCAGCAGTACAACGATGCGTCGGTTATTGCGGCGGGCGGTTACTCCCCTACATCCAACACAACCACCAATAACATCACCACCACCACCACCATTACCACCACCGCTACCACCACCACTACTACCACCACTACTACCACCACCACTACCACCACCACCTCCTTCTCCTCCTCCTCCTCCTCCACCTCCTCCGCGACCGTCGCAGTCAACAGCGCAACAGCCAACGATAGCGTAAGTGGCGCCCAAAACTTTCTTCGGGGTGCTCATATTATGCTCTTTGCTCACTCTCTCTCTCTCTCTATATATATATATCTGTCTATCTCTTACTCACTCTCTCATTGTGCGTTTCAGTTTATAGTTTGTTCAACTTGTAAACAGCAACAGCAGCAAAAACAGCTCTTTCTTTAAGTAGCTCCAATTGCTCATCACAAACAAAGCACCAAACCACAAAACTTGTCCCGTTTTTAGTTGCCCACAAAAAGAAAAAAAAGAAAAATAAAGGAATTTTATATGCGTGTATGTGTATTTTGCTTAAGTTGTAGTTTATTCTCATTATTATTATGATTATCATTATTACGAATATTATGTATTTTCTGTAGGTAGTTTTTTTCTGTGTAAAGGATTTGATTTCTAATTGGGTTTTTGGTTTGCCTCGTTTTGCCTCGCGTTATCGATAACGGTAGTCGCTAATCGAAATAATTTCCGTTACGTTTTCTATTTATCTTGCTATCGTTTGTTTGTCTACCCATCGCTCCCTCAACTCACCAGCACGTGCACAACTTGTATGGAATGCTTATGTGTTTATGTTGCTGCGTTTTATTTTGGTTATGTTTTGTTGTTTTTCCTGCCATAATCTCTAACTGACACTCACACTCACACTCGCATAGCAATATCAATGCCAACCAATCAGCCAATTAAACAATTTCAACAAATGCATCCATTTCTAACAATTGATTGCTCGCAGCTTTTGAATACTAAAACTTGAAATTTGGCATTTGCATTTGCATCGGATTTGAATGTTTGTATGTATATCGATAAATCGAAATTCTATTTCGTGCAGACGGCACGGAATGCTACAAGTAGCGCTCGCTCCGTGCTACCACCTGTCTCGCCAACGTCCAGTCGCTATTGGGAACGGGACAGCGGACGCAGCAGCACCAACACCACATCCTCTTCCATTGGGACATCGTCGCTAAGCAATAAGCATAATAGCATCGACGATGGCTACAAGAGCAACCGTGACGAGAAGTTCGAGGGTAAGCATAAGAAAATCCATTATCTACTTGGTACCAAATTTCAAGTTAACTGATTTCGGTTAGGACTTAGTTTTATTCAACTTAAATACAGCTAACTAACTTTGATTGAACATTTTGTATGCAGATTTAAATTCGGTATAAATAGATAAGCTGGATAAGCAATGAAAAATTGATCTTAGAATAAAAATTTGCCACAACACAAAATTAATTTACAAAATAAAAACTACCTTTTACGTTCACAAGTAGACTATGCATATTGAGTCAGTAGAACATAAAATCACATATCTCAATTTCCTCGGTAGATGCTAAATAAGATTTCAAAATGTGGATGGAGGAAAATGCACTCCGTAACACAGCATCCGAATTGGGGAGTGCCATGTGTGCCATTTGCACGCCCAGTTAGCTATATTAACTTAATTTCGTTTTAATAACTTATAAATTTAATTACATACCCACAGGTCTATGCGGTCTAAGAAATATTGGAAACACTTGCTTTATGAATTCGGTTATCCAATGCTTGAGTCACACGACTGAACTGACGCGCTTCCTCCGTGGACATCATGCCAGCACACGCTCGGAGACCTCCAAGGATCAGCAGATACTACATGGTAAGGAGCCGTTTGCCTACAGTTGATATTGTGATATTAACGATAAGCGTTGCCTTTGATCATTTACAGAATTTGCCAAGCTTATACAGGAAATGTGGACGACAAATGTGCACAGTGTGACGCCGATGGAACTGAAGCGCGCTTTTTCGACAAAGCATCGTATGTACAACGACTACAATCAGCAGGATGCCCAAGAATTTCTACGCTTCTTCCTCGACTCATTGCACTCGGCGCTTAATACGGGCGTCAAAGGTGAAACGCTTAACATTGATGATAATCTCAGGTTAGCGACAATTCATATAGTAATTGATCTTTTATCTACAAAATAATTACAAAAAACTATATCATTGTAGTGACAATAAGAAGGCCGATCTGACTTGGGAGTGGTATGCACGTCATGAGAATTCTCTGATACGGGACCTGTTTGTTGGCCAGTTGAAGAGCACACTGAAGTGCACAACATGTGGCAATACCAGCGTTACCTTTGACCCGTTCTGGGACTTGAGCGTGCCACTACCTTCGTCATCGCGATGCAAATTGGAGTCGTGCTTAGATTTATTCATACGCGAGGAGGTGCTCGATGGTGACGAGATGCCCACATGCTCCAAATGCAAGACACGCCGAAAATGCACCAAAAGCTTCACAATACAGCGTTTCCCCAAATACTTGGTGATACGTAAGTACATCATGCGCTAATGTTCTAATGCAATATTGTAATATTTAAATATGTGTATTTATATATAATTCAATCGCAAAATGTTTGCCCCTATTGTTCAGATCTCAAACGCTTCTCAGAGACGCGCTGGAGTAAGCTATCAAATATTGTTGAGTTTCCCACAGCGGATCGTGAGCTTAACATGGCCTCATATGGCGCCAACGCAAATTCGAATGTGCATTATTCGCTCTATGCGATCTCCAATCATATGGGTAAGTACAGTCTTTGTCACCCAAAGCTGCATCAGCTCAACTCTAACTCTCTATTTGAATTTCAGGCTCAACGGCTGGTGGTCATTATGTGGCAATTTGCAAGCATCCAGCCTCACACAAGTGGCATGAGTTCAATGACAATAGGTACTTGATGTCACACATCACATCCTTAATAGTATTCTAATGCATTGTTCTATATTATTATTTGCAGCGTCAGCGATTCTATACCTGAAAACTGTCTCGTTTCATCCCGTGCCTATATTTTATTCTACGAACGAGCGTAAGGCTAACTTCTCACAACAACCTGTTAGCATTATGAGCATTAAAACAATACCAAAAGCAACAACAACAACAACAACAAAAAGAGGCACGATGGGAAACAGCAGAGAAACAATGTCGAACGCTGCAGAAAATTTTTAACATTTGTGCTACACCGCTTTTGGCAATCCAAAATGAACAAACTATCAACAAAACGATACATCAAAATCAGCAGCAGCAGCTAAAAGCTAAAAGCTAAATACTAAGAACACAAAACAAAACAAAAAAAAACAACGCAACCAAAATTGTAATTGTATAAAATTCTGTCGCCCATATATGTCTGACAAATGTTTAATTAGTAATTGTGGCGTAATTAACGAGATTTTGGCCCGTCCTTTTTGAAAACACAACACTCGACGAAAGAATACGTTTGTGTACGTAAATAATCTGTTATCTGTAGTACATTTGTTGTATGTAAATATTTTTGGTTTGCCAAAAGCCGTGTCAAGTGGTTGTGTAAAAATAAACTTAAATAATAATAATAATAGTAAAAAAAATGAAGTGCAGAATCGTAAAGCGAAACGAATTGAACAAATACTAAATTTACCATAACGTGTGCAATGTATATCATAAGAAGGAATAGTGAATGCCGAATCATAAATCAATACAAAAAAAAAAAAATAAATAAGAAATAAGGGGGGAAGTGGATGCGTTTCGTGGCGCACTTCCATAAGCTAAATAAATACACTCACTGACACAGAAAACAACATGCAAAACTAACTTTTAGCAAATGAATAGTTTAAAAACAAACAACAACCGAATGAAACCTGACAAAAAAAAAAAAATTAAAATAAATAAATCAAAAGGAAAATACAACATTTGGAGTGAAGTGCAAAAAACAAAAGATACTAACTAAAGCTGCATTGTAAAACGTACTTATGATAAATGCTAGCAGCTAATTATAAATTAGGATGATGAGAATAGCACGAAAACACCAACAACATCAATCAAAAACCTTAACATTTACCAAACTTTTCAACCTTCTGTTCGAAATTCGTTTGTCACCATTCAATCCAACCCAATCCCATTAAATTCAATTCAACTTAACATTCAATTGAATATCAAACTAGTCTCAAAGTTATATATATCGTATAGACATACGATCTACTTAATGTCCACCATATGTATACCATTCATATGGCGGTACAGAGAACCTTGTTTATTATTATTATTATTATTATATATATAACTTTTTTTTATTATTGTTTTATACATATTTATGTATTTTAGTTCAAATGTTTCCATGTAACAATTCTCCCACCCCGTACACCCTTCCGCGCACATAGATATTTTGCTATTGCTACCTAATTTGTTGAATATTTAATTTATATAATTTATTTATTTATTTATTGTATTGTATTTATTTAATTGATATGTTGACGACACGAATACATACACTTTATAAACAGCAACACTCAGCAAAAACCGAACTAAAAATATGTGTACATAATGCAACTTGTTTCCAATTAAAAAAGAATAGAAGAAAAAAACAAGCGACAAACCTGCAAAACACTTACCTACATACTACTTACTACTATAACTAAAAAAAAACGTAAAACAAAAAACACAAACTCTCTCACACGCACTCTACACAGAGCATAAAAACTAAAAAAAAACAAGACACATTATTTATTTATTTGTAAAAGAAACAACAACTACTACTATATATATTTTTTCTGGCTTAACTATTAGTTACAATTATAATTGTTGGATATTTTACTAACGTTACAAACAAAAAATAATAATAAAAAAAACCAAAAAAAAAAAATGATAACGAAATATAAAATGCAAAAACAAAATCGAATCAAGTTTTTTTATGTTAAATAATTTCACGCTGCTCTCCACAACATCTTACATTTATAGAGAAGTGAAACAAATGTTTGAAAAATGCTGGTTGCGACCTTGTGGTGATTCGTAAGTGCCTCCTACTATTGTACTTATTTGTGTATCGATCAGGTGTTCAGAGCTAACACGCTTGCCCGAGACGCCTTGGAACAATTTATCTAATCTTTATTAAAAATAAGTTTTATGGATGATAATTTGAAATAATCTTTATTAACAAAAAAAAAATTTTGTCAATATTTGGCTTACAAAACAAACGGTGAACGATCGCAATTATTAAAGCTATTGTACACCAGCTGTGTAAAAGTGGAATGGCATGATAGGGAGACAAGGATCTATATACAGTAATGTATATTTATTTATCAACACTTATGTGGGTGATACAAATCCAAGCTGTTTTCTAGCTGATTTTTGCTACATACAATTTCAATTAATTCGGTAATGGGCAATTGATCAAAGTGAAAGACAAATATTTTTTCGTTTTATACCTGTCGAGTTTTTAATTGTCGATAACTGTTTAATTTACATTTATAAAATATGGTACACTTCTTGTCGGAGGCTGCCTTACTCTGGGTCTATATGCAGGTGTCGGTGTCTGTGTTAGTTAGTTCGTTTGCTGGTCTATGTATATATTTGTGTGAGCACGTTGCTCCCTGGTATGGGGCAACAGCAGCGCCAACGATTTCGTAACTAACAAAAACAATGCAAATTTGTTATTACAAAATATTTGTATGTATATATGAAGCATGCAAGCGATGTGGTGTTCTTGTCTCTTAAAACTGAGGCAGCTGCGCTTAGAATGAGTAACCCGGTTGATATGTACAGATGTGCCCTGGGCGGGAGGTCTATTCCAGAGACGACACTTGCACTTGATCAACGTGCAACAGTTTAACAAATAACGAAATACAACTAGGCAACTAGCCGCATGGCAGGCAACAATGACATCAGGCGGCGGGTTTGGGAGACGCCCCAGTAAGCAGCGATCATTTGTGATTGTCATCCTTATGGGCATTGTTCTTGGCATTGGCACGCGTCGCCTTTGTGTCCTCGTACATTTTCATTAACTGACTCTTTGTGGGCATCGGTTTGATATGGCCCCATTGCACCAGATATTTTATCGACACCGTGGTGCCGCCTGAAAGCATTACATATATATTAACTTATTTATAGTTAAGATTTCCTTTGCATTGGTGTTGCACTTACCCAAGGTGACTGCGTAGCGCACTGGAGTGGCCACCTTATAGCACAGATAGGCAATGGCATAGTGGCCCATATCGGAACCCTGTACCTTCTCAATAATGGTCTCGCTCAGGTGCATATACTGGAGCAGGGCAGGCACATCGACGCCGCTGCGAAAATAAATATGCTTGCAAAGTTACACAGCAGCAGTAATGAACAGTAAGCAGTTCCTTACCTTTTTGATAGATAATAGAAACCGCCGAACCAACCAATCGATGTTATCACATGCACCGGTATGAGAACGTACCAATATTGCTTATACATGTGCCTGAACTTCGCAAAAAGTCCCATGTTCGCCGCCTCGCCAAAAAGCTCATTGGAGCTGGTGACGGAGGCTGTCGACGAGGACTTGGTGTCCGTTTTGTTGGCATTGGCACTGTGCGTGGTAGGTTTGGTGCTGAGACGTGCATAACTGCGATACTTTGTGACCAGCAGTGGCGACAGTATACTTGTCGTAGATGTGGCTGTTAAAGGCAATTTGGAAGTGGATGCTGTAGATGTGAAAGACGATGTTGATTTGCCGCAACCCAAGATGCTGAGACAGCGCGGACTCAGATTGAGGCTGAGTCTGGAACTGATTCCTGAACTGGGGATGCGCGTCAGCATTCGAATAAAGAGAGCGCCGCTGCCCACGCCGCCACCGCTAAGTAGGCACGTTAGCATTCCAACCGTTACCATGTCCAATGATGATGAGCGGTATTTGAGCTTCTGCTTGCTCCGTAGTTTACAGGAAATTTTTGATTACTTGCTTGATTTTAGTTATCAACAATCTGATTTGTCGTTGGCCAAGTTGAAAAGCCTTTCCTGATGTGCTTATTTATTTTTTTTTCAACTTTGTGTTCGTCTTTAGACACTCAGTTTTCAGGCAACCCGGCACAATTTCACCTGCTGATTGGAGATGTGCACGTGAGCATCTATGATGTCACGAATCAGCAAATTCATCAACTGTATTGCTGTTTTTTATATGTATAGACTTGCAGTGTGATTAATGTGTAGGTTAAAAACATGAATGCACCATGCTTCAAAGGCAAGGTATATGCGATCATTATCTATAGCTACTTACGATGTTCGATCAAAATTTTATAGATTTTACAGAGTTAATATTTCTCCAAACAAGTCTAAATAAGTCACCAAATTCGAAATATTAAACATAGTGCTGAACTTTATATGACTGCATGGAGTGTAATGTATACTCAAATATCAGACTAATATTTAAAATATATCGCTGTGATCACGCAACTAAGAAAGATTTGGTTACTGCTCACGATGCCAAGACTATAGTTAACAGTGCTGCCAGACTATGTCAAAACAAAAGCTCTCTAAAGCATCTGCTGCAGCCGCAACACGTGTTTCAGGCGGGTTGGCAACGCACCGATTGGCCTATTGAGTATTGATATAGTTTAAGCACACTCAACCTATCGATAGATCGTTATTTATTGTATACTACTATCATTTTAATTCGCTCGGAGTGTATGTGGCGCACTCGCTAATATAGATTTATATTGTTTTTTGGTATCTCTCGTAGCCGGAACTCATTAGACGCCAAACGGCATGGCTACTGCAACTGGTGAACTGTCCAAGAAGTAAGTAAATGCAATTATTGCGTACATTGAGAATAAAATTGCCAACGCTGCGAATCAGCCACCCAGGCGCCAACAGTGAGGTTAAGTTGAGCTGCTTAGTTGGTAGCCAGCGGCTGCTAGACAACTTATAGATATATATATATATTTAAAAAGCCATGATACTCGGCTGCAAAATGATTGCACGTGGCGCACTTAGCCAGCTGGTGCTTTTGTCATCACTGCAACTGCCACCAGCGATAACTGCGAGATTGCACCATGTGAGCGCCATGCAACTGGCGCCAAGCAAGAACACGAAACTGTTGGTACCCAAACCCACCAAAATTCGCAATAATTAAAAACGTCTGACTTTCCAAATTATGCCTTGCAGTGAGCTGAAACGCCGTCTGAAGGCCGACCAGAAGGCCAAGGAGAAGGCTGAGCAGGCTGCAACACGCTTAGCTACTGCTGCTGCTGTTTCAACAGTGTCTGAAACGGGAGAGAAGAAGAAATCTGCTGCCGAGCAGGAGGAGGATATCTCGCCGAATGAGTACTTTAAGCTGAGATCGGCTGCTGTCGCTGAACTGAAACAATCGTCCGAAACTGACCCGTATCCACACAAGTTCCATGTGAGCACTTCGCTGGAGAACTTCATTGCCCAGTATGCCGATCTCAATGATGGTGAGACTCTCGATCAGGTCAATCTAAGCGTAGCGGGACGCATTCATGCCATACGCGAGTCGGGCGCCAAGCTCATATTTTACGATCTGCGCGGCGAGGGTGTCAAACTCCAGGTGATGGCCAGTTCCAAGTCATACAAAAGCGAGATGGCCTTCAAACAAGACACGGACAAGCTCCGTCGTGGCGACATTATTGGCGTCAACGGCCATCCCGGCAAGACCAAGAAGGGCGAACTCTCAATTATGCCCACTGAGCTCAAGTTGCTCTCGCCCTGTCTGCACATGCTGCCCCATCTGCACTTCGGGCTCAAAGACAAGGAGACACGCTATCGCCAACGTTATCTGGACTTAATTCTCAATAACAAAGTTCGCGAAACTTTCCAAATACGCGCAAAGGTGAGCGACCTAGCCCATTACATTGTTAGGCAATGTATATATATTTATTACATTAACTTTCACTCAACTCTTTTCGCACAGATTATTTCATATGTGCGCCAGTTTCTGGATCGGCTGGGCTTCCTCGAGATTGAGACACCGATGATGAATATGATTGCTGGCGGCGCCACCGCCAAGCCTTTTGTCACGCACCACAACGAACTCAAAATGGACCTCTTTATGCGCATTGCACCTGAGCTGTATCACAAAATGCTCGTTGTTGGCGGTTTGGATCGCGTCTACGAGATCGGACGTCAGTTCCGCAATGAAGGCATCGATATGACACACAATCCCGAGTTCACCACATGCGAGTTCTACATGGCGTATGCCGATTATCATGATGTGATTGATATCACTGAGCAAATGGTTTCTGGCATGGTCAAAGCCATACACGGTTCGTATAAAATTAAGTACCATCCGGATGGACCAGATGGTGTCGAACAGGAACTGGACTTTACGCCACCATTTAAGCGCGTTTCCATGGTCAAGACGCTCGAGGAGAAGCTGCAGGTCAAGTTCCCCTCGGCCGACACCTTTAACAGTCAGGAGACGAACGAGTTTCTCTCCCAGCTGTGTGCCAAGCATCAGGTGGAGTGCCCGGCGCCACGGACCACAGCCCGTCTGCTGGACAAGCTGGTCGGTGACTTTATCGAGGAGACATGCATCAATCCCACTTTTATTTGCGATCATCCGCAAATTATGTCGCCACTCGCCAAGTACCATCGCAGCATGCCTGGTTTAACGGAGCGCTTCGAGCTCTTCGTGGCTAAAAAGGAGGTGTGCAATGCATATACGGAACTGAACGATCCTGTCGTGCAGCGCGAACGTTTCGAGCAGCAGGCTAGCGACAAGGCCGCTGGCGATGACGAGGCTCAAATGGTGGATGAGAACTTTTGCACGGCTCTGGAGTACGGCCTACCACCCACCGGTGGCTGGGGCATGGGCATTGATCGACTGACCATGTTCCTAACTGACTCCAATAACATTAAGGTTTGTAGTCCAACTGTAAATTACCAATTGTTCTCATTTTTTTCAATATTACTATCTACCGTTGCAGGAGGTGCTTTTGTTCCCTGCCATGAAACCTGAGGAAGCCAATCGCACACCAGCAGCTAATGCAACCGAAGTACAGAAGTCTGCTTAACAATAGATGAGAATCCTTTTATCCGATAACACAACCGCAAACAATAGTCATGTTTGTCACAATTATTCATTGAATAAAAAACCGTATTAGCTTCTGACATTTAGCTTTTGTACATTTATTATTATTATTTTGTGTGTTGTTTTGTACTAAAAGAAGTATGAACAAGAATAATGTAGATGATTTCCACTTACGCCTTAGTCAGTTGTGCGCTGCACATATAATGATAAAAAGAATAATAGGTAATATAACGCTTAGATGCTGAATGATCGTTAAAAGTTGAATGCCTGATCTGGATTAATTAGCTATCGATAGTCAATTTGTTTATATTCGATAAATATTTATTTAGATTATAAGTATCGATATATCGATTCACTTATACTCTGAAAAGTACTTTGGCGCGCATTATTTTAAATAAAATGTCAGCCGTATTAATAAACTAACAGCATAAAAGTACAAAAAGGCGGCACCCAGAAGTTGTTATGAACTGGAATTAACTACAAGTCCGGTTCTCTAAATCAAGCACTACCAGTATTTCATCGTACCATTGAGGATCTGCATTCTTCTCAGCAAACCCGAACCCAGGTCCGCTACTGTCCAGGGTGCACCGAGTTCAGACGCACTTGAAATGCTCTACCCCTCAATCCCACTCACAAAACTTCTGAGCGCAAGGCGTTAACTACGGCCAAGCGCAATAAATCATCGAAAAGATCCTGCATCAGTCAGTTACATATTTAATAAAAATAGTAAAATTAATAACAATAAGACTAACAAATTGGAACATACCCACATACGTACGGCTATATCTACTAAATTTCTGATGCTAATCAAGAATATACATACTTATAGGGTCAGACAGACAGTCTCCTTAACTGCGTTGCAAAATTGAAAATAAAAATGTTATGAAAAAGTGTATATACATATTTGAAACAAATGATTTGATTGAAAATTATTTATAATTTCGAGTTTTATATATGTACATAAATATCTATTTTTTTCATACAAATTTATTGCTTTATTTCTTCAGCCAAGTTTGGTGGTTAGTGTACACATACACATGTATGTATATATGTACATGTTATGTACAGTCCAAATCTAAACAATTTTTAAATGTGTATAAAAGCCTTCTGAAGGTTCGTAAAATTATGTTTTTTTTATTTATTTTTTTCTTTGTTTCTTTTCATTTTTATTAGAATTTTTGTCTTTGATTTTCAAAATGTACACAGTTTTTATTTATTTATTATTATTTATTTTTTTGTATTTTGTATTTCAGCTCTCTTCTATTCCTACAGAAAAAATTTTGGTTTACGAAATCGTTTGTTGTTGTTGCGCTGGACTGAAACCCTAAACCCTACCACACTGCCTAAGAATACATTAAGCCAATGAACTTTCAAATTTCAACTAAATATATTAAATTAAATAAAAGAAAAAAAAAACAACAAATCAAAAAAATTGTATATGGCGGCAACGAAACAATTTGGAGATTGCGAGTGAGTTGGCCGCTTTCTTTTTATGTTTAGGTAATGTTGTCATATATATATATATATATGTTTGTTTATATATATCAATAATCAATTGGCTACGGGAACGTACAATTAGATAGGCGACAGAGTTACCAGTTGAATAAAAATTTAGCTACGCCTGCTTGGTTGTGTTTTGGTGGTTGCATGTGCATGTGTTCTGGTGTTGACTGGTCTGGTCGGTCGGGTGTTGGAGTCGCATAAGGAACTAATAAACTAAGCCTTAAACTAACGTTTAAATTACACATGTTGAAAATATATAGTAATCACCGTTAAAGAAACGAATGCACTGAACAGATACATAGATGTTGATATAGATTGATAGGTAGGGTATGCAGGTGTAAGTGGTGTAAGTGGTGGTGGTGATCGTCCATACAACAAAATGCAACCTATATGTGCCAATCCTTGCGTTACAGATACTTGCGATAATTGCGCAAATGGGCATTGCCGTCCTCAACACCGACGCCAACGTTAACGCCAACGGCAGCGGCGGCACTCTCAAACGATGGCGGCTCATTAACGAGGCCCGGACTGGGCGGATCACATGTATTGCTGGGCATGCCGCTGGCGCCCGCCGTTGTCGTTGTCCCCGATGTGGCACCCTTGGCACGTCGCCGACCTCGAGTGCCAGCGCCGCGAGATCGGCGACCACCACCACTGCCACCCGAGGTAGGAGTGCCACCAATTTCGCCCGCCTCGATCGCATCCAGGGACGCGTCCAGCGCCG
Organism: Drosophila cognata; assembly: GCA_035041535.1. Taxonomy (NCBI): domain Eukaryota; kingdom Metazoa; phylum Arthropoda; class Insecta; order Diptera; family Drosophilidae; genus Drosophila; species Drosophila cognata. The sequence goes on from JAWNLC010000831.1 coordinate 7,606,655, forward strand.
CATCTGTGGTGCCGACGCGCATTCGCGACATGGCGCTTCGTCGGCGCGCGTTACTACTGCTGGCAGTGATTGGTGTTTCGCCGATGGCATGGTTCGTTGAACGCTTGCCCGGCCGACGTTTGCGCCGCTTTTTGTTACCATATCGCGGATCATAGTCGTATTCATCGTCTGCCGGTGATTTTGGCTCCTCCAGCGAGTCCACATCGTTCATATCCATTTCATCGTAGAACCACTCCTTTGGCAGATCATCTTTCGATTGCTGATGCTGTTGCTGATGTGACTGCAATTGACTGTCCTTGCTATCGGATGTATCGCCTCCGGCAGCTCCCAGCGAACAAGACTCCTCCATGCTAAACGCCCCATTAAAATCATGCGTGGTATCATTGTGCATTGTATTTAGTACCGCTAACGGCGTTGGTGTCGACGCGCCTCCAGCACCGGAGCCTGAGCCCACACCCACGCCCATGCCAGTTAGCATGCTGAGGCTAAGCGTTGAACTGCTACTGTTCGTACTGCCAATGCTGACGGTGGCTGCGCTGCTGCTGGCAACAGTGCCACCAATATTGATTCCACTGGCCACCAGTGCCTCGTGCTCCTTGCGCAGCGCCTGAAATGGTCGCTCGGGAAACCGGTTGTGTGTACACCTTAGATTAAAGTTCAAGCTGCTCTCATTTTGTTTCTTCTCATTTTGATAAGTGGGGCAAACGATTTACTCACCCGTACATCTTGGACAAGTATTGGCGGCGACTCTTGCGCCAACGGGCCGCGGGATAAGTGTAGATTTGGCCCTGGCGAAAGCCAGGCATTCGTTGTCGCTTGTCCATGAACAGCTGTGAGTGATTCTGTGCAACGCCCGTCTGCGGATCGAGGAACGGCAGCCGCAATCGTCGCTCGATGCAGAGGCGTGTGTTGAAATTGGCGCTATATTCGATTGTCTCGCGATAGCTAACATCCTTGAAAAAGCTCTCGATCTTGGCCAGGTTCGGCATCGATACGATCTGTATGTTGACCGCCGAAGACATGACTCGACTCGACTCGACTCTGCTCTGCTCCGCTCCGCACCGTTCCGTTCCACGCTACGCTTCGTTTCCCCCTGTGTATTGTTATCTGTGGTTGTATGTGAGCAACGCTTAATCCATTTAAAACCAGCCCCAGCGGCTAGCGCTGAGTTGACGCTGCGCCGCTGCTGCTTGCGTTGACTTTTACGTGGTTTGTTGCTGATCTCCGTTCGCCTGCTTTTTTTACAACCGCTTTCACTGTTTTCGTCTTTTGCAAATCCTATAGCGCTAGGTTGTGTGGCTGCTATTAGCTATGTTTGCTATGCGATATATCGCTAGCGTTTAACAGGCCTGTGCTGAGCCCGTAGAAGACTTGCATTTGCATTTATCGATAGCTTCTATTTGGATTTTGAATTTTGTACATAACTTAAAATTAAGACAATCAAATAGTATTTAGGCCTTTGGTTGTCAAATTAAATTACAATTCAATTAAAATTAATGAGTAAGCCCATCTCTTCATTCCCAAAAAATTTAACTGTAGCTGAGTGGGCCGCTCTAGCAGCGACCAGTGTGGCAACGTTGGTGTATGTTGTTTTTGTTTACTGCTGACGTTGCCACTTTTGACGTTGACAGTTCGTCGTGAGTGCGTGCCCCTGAAAAATACCTGTGTGCGTGTGCCTGTGCGTGTGAGTGTGAGTGCGACTGTGTGAAGGGGTCCACCGCTTTTCGGTTTTAGTTAATTTTTGGTATTTCTAATGGAGCTGTACGCAAGGACGTCACTGTCAGCAATACTGCTTGGCCTCCTGCTGATATGCGGCTCGGCAAGTGCGTGGCACTCCGAGGAACTAGAGATTTTCGATCTCGTTGAGGAGGTCAACAAAAACTTTTATGAGTTTATGGACATCAATCAGAATGCCACGAATAATGAAATAAAGCGCGCCTTCCGCACGCTCTCCATTGTCCTGCATCCGGACAAGAATCCGTCCGAGGATGCCAACATCCAGTTTCGCAATCTCGTCTCCATCTACGAGGTGCTCAAGGATGCCTCCAAACGCGAAAAATACGACAAGGTCTTGCGCGACGGCATGCCAAATTGGAAGTCCGCTCTCTACTACTATCGTCGCATGCGTAAGATTGGCCTCTACGAGGGCGCCTTCATCCTGTTCTTAATCATCACTGTCGGCCAGTATCTGTTCGCGTGGGCCGCCTACCTGGAGAAGAAGTATACGGCTGAGCAGGTGTTTGGCACAAAGCTGAAAAAGCTTCAAAAGCGAAACAAAAACATTGACATGGACGTTATTTTAAGCGAGATCCCTATTCCATCGCTGCTCAACACGTTGCCAATTCAAATCCCAATTGCCATCTGGAATCTTCCCAAGACTATCAAAAATGGATTCACCAAAGCCAATGAGCTAAAACAACTCGCATTGGAGAAGCGCAGACAGTAAGTAAAACAAGTATGAAGCGTTTCCTTCACCAGGGTACCAAAAACGATAGGATAAAGTATTTCAATGTAGTCTCATATTGAGAACATTTAAAGAACTAAAATTTGTATTGTCCATTCCATAACAAAGATTCGTCGACGACAGACAAAAGATAGCACTTACAAAAACTACGTTTCGTTTACTCATTACAGAGAAATTGAAGCGGCGCGTCGTCAGGAAGAACTGGAGCGCGAAGCTGAGGAGCAATCACGTCTGCGTAAGGAGCACAAAGAGAATTTGCGAAAGCGCAAACAGAACACAAAGGCGCCGGAGAAAACTGAGGAGGAACTACGTGGATACTCGCAGATACAGGCGAGAGAGCTAACCGAAGACGACGCAATACGTCCAGCTTCCCAAAAGGTAGGAACAGTAAGAGCCTGGAAATATTCCGTAATCCTTGCTTAAATACTTTCCTGTTCATTTAACAGAGTACCGTTAGCGGAGGTTTTTGGACGGATGAGGACCTGACCGAACTCATAAGACTAGTAAAAAAATATCCTGGTGGTGCTGGTAGCCGTTGGAATACCATAGCCGAGTCCATGAATCGCACCGTGCAAGAGGTGACATTCATGGCGGCTAAGATGAAGGAGAACGGCTATCGTATACCCGGCCAAACGGATAGCGTCGCCGAAAACCTTGTCCAGGACTCTCAAGAAGCGGTCCGCAAGGAGAAGGTTAAAAAAAGCACGACCATAGCTAATGAAAAGAGCATGCTTATACCAGAGACCAACTGGACTCAGGAGCAACAGCGCGCTTTGGAGGCGGCCATTGTGAAATATCGAAAGACCGCTGGAGGTGCGGATCGTTGGCAAAAAATTGCGAACAGTGTGCCTGAAAAGACTAAGGAGGAGTGTCTGGTGCGCTACAAATACTTGTGCGAACTGGTCAAGACACAGAAGAAGGCCGAGGAGGAAGAGGCAGACCCAGTCAGCATTGATGAGGCTGCTCTCCCAGAGGATGAGTCGCCCGAACCAGAGGAGGCAACAGCGACAGCTGCTGTTTCTACTGCTGCTCCTGACCTAGTGCCAGCTAAAAAGCTGAGCAAACGTGAGCAACGACGACGCAAACGCAATCTGTCCAGCGATGATGACTCCGATGATGCATATCAGTACGAAAATAGTTAGTTTCGTTAGCAGCCAATGCTCGCTATGACTTCCCTAAGCCTAAGCCCATTTCAAACTTGGCCAACAATCATGACTCATATCCAAACAGGCAGTAGTTGCATGTGTGCAAATTAAGAAAATGTAGTTGAGCTTGATACCAAGTCAACATTTTTTCGAACTTAAATTTAGTGAACGTCTTTTTCGATCCGACATGAAAATGGTAACAATTGAACACTAGTTGTCTCTCACTCTAATTGATGGTTTTCTTTCATTTCCAAAATAATACTTTTCTTGAGCATAAATCGAGTGTTAAATGGGCTTGGTATTGATAAGATTATACATTTTCATGGCTCAAAATTCAAAGTACCAACATTTGATTGCATCAAATCTAGTTTAGATTATAAACGTGGATCGCTTGTTTTTATGTTTTGTATATAAATGTATTTTTTAATTATAACATACATATAATATATATCTTTGCTAAGTAAAGAGTAGTAACAAAACAGGAAAAATTAAATAGAGAAAAATGTTAGAAATGCTCCACAATTGTGCATTCATTTTCAACGATTCGTATCCATTTATCATTTGGTAATACTACGCCTCGAGTTTGTCCGATTCGTTGACACCGGTGGCTAGCACAGAATCTTTGCTCATATCCAAGAACGATGCCTGCGACATTTCCGTATCGTCCTCCTCCTCTTCTATCTCCATTTCAAATATGGTCATTTTGCGTCGGCGGTCAGAGAGAACGGTGGCCACCTTGCGACTGCCGGATACGGCCAGCATTTCACAGACGCCGTCCAAGCCTTTAAATGTGACTGCATCCGGAATATCGTGAATGCTGTGCGTCATTGTCGCATCCGGAAGCTTCACCAGTGGCGCCATCTGATGCTGTGTGCACTGATTCCGCGTCGCGCTCAACGCAAACTGCAAAAAGTAGCTGTGCGGACGAACGCCAGGCGTTGGTATCAATGTCTGCGCCAGCATAGATATTGATGATTCGTTGTAGAACTGAATATCGACGATGCGCAGATTGTAGTAGTTCTCGTGCAACTGCGGCGTAAACGGGCCCGGCTGCAAATGAACACGCGTGCAGCGGAGCAAACAATCGTCGGCGCGACTGAATTCCAGAATCATGGCCTCCTGCCAGCTGACAGTCACCGCAAGCATATCACATTTGGTGGCCTCGTGCACATGGTAGCTGCAGTTGACAAAGTCATAATTCAGTTCGTGTACCTCGTCTAGCGCTGATTCGACGATATACTGCGGCAGATCGCAGCAGATGACAGTCGTGGTTAACTTGAAGCTGCCACTGATGCTCTCCGTAGGCTTGTGGAATACGGCGTCTATGGCGTTAAACATCTTGTCGCGCTGCTGTATCAGCGATAGCTTCTTGTCATGCGGCACCAGCAGATTGCACTGCGCCAGGCAATCGTTCTCTGCCAACAGTCGCGTCCAAAGGTGTGTAGGATCCACCGGCTGCAACTGCGTTAGATATGCATTCTCTAGATACTGACCCACGCGCTCTAAATTGAATTTGGTGCGTGTTGTCAGCATCGGAATGGCACTAGCATCGTCAGACAACTCCTCGTCATTTTCTGCTGCTGCAGGCCTTGTGCCAAAGTTTTCTTCTTGGCTACTGTCGTCGCCTTCGTCGGGCATGTCTGGCTCCATGGCGCAAAAGAATTCAGCCAGTGCAATATTCTGCTTGCCACTAAAGATCATATCATCGGGAATCTCTTGATGCGACAGACGCAGAATGGTGAATATCATCCAAGAGTGAAACAGCTTCATGTTGGACACCAAAATATCAATGGTGCGCTGCAGCTCGTGCACCTTGAGGAGAAAGGCGCCACAGGCGCGCATTGCTTCGCTGGCCACATCCGGAGAGATAAGTGCCTAGGATCAACAAAATTAAAAAATATTTGAATCCGTTGCTCTAGTTTCCTTCCACCTAAAATTCTTGGTTACGTTACCTCAAAAAAATGCGACATGCGTCCAAAGCCAGCAATTGTGTTGAGAAAATAGAACATGTTAACGGCTGCTCCGTTCAATTGCTTGAAGACTAATCCCTGGAGATTCTTGAGGCTTAGATCCACCGAGTTGGCGATCTTCTTGAAGCCCTTCTCCGTTAATCCTCTGCCGTATCGATGGAAAGAAAAAAAATAGCGGCGGAGCACACATGAGCACTGTATATTAAATGTAGGCACTTAACTCACTCGAACAGAAACTCCTCGACCTCCAGGGTAGCGTAACCGAAAACATGCAGCTCCAAAAAATAAGCCGAAATCATGCCGTACGTCTGGGAATTGGCATACTTGGTTAGCTTATTGTCCATTTCCAATTGAACTGTCTCCCATGCCTCCAAAAGGCATTGTTGTGTGTCGTTAATATAACTACATCGGTGTTGGACATATGAAGCAATTTCATAGGTTTTTGGGTTAGAGGATAACATACTTTTTGGTCTCCAGTATGTGGGCACAGTGGGAAGCCAGCTCCAGCATGGGCGATATACAATCCTCCAGCACTTGATTATGAAAGTGCAAGAGCTTCAGCTGGTGGCCATCGCGGAGCAATGCATAAATGGCATTAAAGTCACCATTTAGACGGACATCGTACACATCAAACTCCTCGGGATGCAGAATATGCTGCGTTAGATCGATGCTGCCCGCTTGCAGGGCACCAAGCAGCAGTAAATGCACTTTACCGCTTCGCATGATGACCACAAGAAAACAGGGCGATCCCTTGGGAAACGACTTCTGATCGAGCGTTTTCAGGCACGGATCAATGTTCGTCAGTGGCGGAAGCTTTAGTAAATATCGTTTGTGCTTGTCCTTTGAATTGCATGTGTAGCTGTCGAGTTTCTCCTTAGTGTTAATTGCCTTGCTAAAGAAGACCTTTTTAATGTCATCATCGTAGATCAATCCCGATATTATAGTCTCGCTTTCCGCATCCAGCAGCGCCACCTTGCCATTACTATAGCCGACCGCCAGCAGTGTCTCATCCATTTGCCAGCTGAGGGAACGCACGCGCACATCCTCGCCGGGCGTCGGAAATGTGACAATTTTCTGCCAGTTGAGGCGCTGAATGATTACCTCGCCTACAAAATAATCATCAAAAATGGAACATAAATCGCGGATGTAAACGAAAAATCCAAACGACGGTTGTATACCTTTTTCCGTGCCGTAGGCAATGAGATCCATTTTGTTGTTCCACTCCATGCGCTCCACAATGCAACTCATGTTGCGTGCGCCAAGTAGCTTCATAGAGCCTGATTGAGCCATTTTATTTCATTGATTTTGAATTCACATTTGCATTAGCACGGCTATCTTTTTTTGCTTTTCTTATTTAGAGGCTTGGACAGCTTAAGTTATCGAATATATCGACTGAGCCCAGCGTTGCCATATCGCTATCGGTTTATGATGCTCAAAAGGATAAATATTGAGTTAAAGAATCATATTATTAATTGGACATTGGAGTACTAACAAGCATTCAAGTGGCCCACAGATACCGACCCAGGCAAAACTGCAACTCACCTCCCACCCAACCAACCGAGGGGTGCGCCGCATAACGCGCGCGACAGCTGTTTTAATAGATGAAATGGAGGAAGCACAACTTATTAACGGGAAAAGCGTATTATAATTTGTACACAAGATTCTAAATGGGTTATGAATAGCATAATTGGAACAAGTTTGAAGAAAAAGAGCCAGAAAATTCCTTGTATTTCTGATCGTAACTGTAAATTTAAGTTGGCTGATTAACTCCGAAGAATCAATCTTACCATTTATAAGCTTGTGTAAAAAAATAACACCAAGCATTTTCTATGATCAAAAAGAGTAGGAAGATTTATTAATAAAAGTCTACTACGGTAAGAAGGTAAGCTAATATTACTATTCCAAGACTCCTAAGAGCAAATAATAGAAATTGTTTTTGTACGGATTCTATTCTATCCTGTATTTGTATTTATTTAAGTACATATAATTTTGACATATTCTATGTATGCGGTTTTCTCAATACAGAGCGTGTTCTTAAATAGATTTATATATACAGTGTCTGACAGCTCAAAGAAACCAGTGTCAAAGAAAAAAAGTAATTGCCTGCCATAAGCTAATTATTAATTATTTCGAGCAGGTACATTATGGACACCTGGGAGTCATAGAACCCGGATTTTTTGCCTAAATTGAGTATTTTCGGTATAAATAGATCAATCCTTCGTAGTCAGTTTAGTTATATCCTGCATCTCGGGTCCAACAAGCCAACAAGCACTATGGGCAAACGGACTACCATTGAACAACGGAAACTCATCCTGGAACACTTTAAAATCGGATATTCACATCGCCAAATATCTGAAATGGTCAATCTGAGCAACTCAAACATTCGTCGACGCAAATCGGATTGAGGGCAAGGGCAGAATGGCACCAAACTAGATTTTCACCGAAGAGGAGGGTCATCAGGCTATCGACTCCAAAAATGACTCAACAGGTGCAGGATGAAATGGAGAAAAAGTGCTGTGTGGAAACTGTACGCCAGGTTCTGCACAACCATGACTTCAATGCCCGAGTACCACGGAAAAAGCCCTTTATAAGCGCATCAAATAAAGGTACTAGGATGACGTTCGCCAAAACCCACTTGGACAAGGATTTGGAGTTCTGGAACACAGTCATATTTGCAGATGAGTCTAAATTCATCATTTTTGGCTCGGACGGACGGAATTATGTATGGCTACAACCCAATACTGAGCTGAATCCGAAACACATATGGCAGGCAATTACTTTTTTTCTTTGACACTGGTTTCTTTGAGCTGTCGACACTGTACGTATTTTCTGAAGTATATCGTCATTAAAAGCGAACATGCATTAGCGTCGGTCATGTGTATTTGTCAGTGAGTCTGTCTGTGTGTGTGCGTGTGTCTTGCAAGTTTGTTTGTATGTACGGATTTAAACGGTGTCTATAATTCACAAATCGACACTTGCGTCGGGCTTAATATTCTCATCATTGATGCTGCCACTGGGACTGGCCTCGACAGTACTGCCGGGAGTACCAACGCTACCAGCGGCACTCTCGACGTGCGCGCTGCAGCTGCCACTGGCTGAGCCGTTGCCATTTCCATTGCCGTTGCCAGTGTGCCATGTGAGACGCTCCTCGTAGAATTGTATGACGACTTGGGGGCATCTAGCGTTGGCTATTTTGGCTGGCACTAGATCGGCATGCTCGCTGCCCTTCCATTTCATGAGGAACATCAGGTAGCCGCCTGAGTCGGTGGCACCCAGTATCTTCGATGCCTCGAGGCCCCGGTCGAAGCCGATCAGCTTCTTGCGCTCGTCGGGCTCATCCTCCATGAATGATCTACGCTTACTTCGTATTGAGTCGGGTGTTGATGTGGATAATCGTTTCCTCGTCTCCTTTTTATTGTTCTTCAGTGATTCTTCAAATATTGATATAAGATCAGGGCAATCAAGATTTTCGACCGGCTCCCAAGTGTTTTCGCTGCGTGGATATCCTTTCCACTTTAGGTAATATTCTGTACGGCCGTTCACAGTTCGCTTGTCTTCTACTCGCTCGACTGAGAATTCGGCCATTGCAATTTGTGTTTGCCTAAATTTTATTTATTACTGTAAACCAAAACTTTTGTATTTGAAAAAAGTGACCATTTTGCTGGTAGTTTGGTATTTTGGGTGACCATCCTCAGGGCTGCTCAAAATTATCGATAGCAACATAACACAACTTTACTTAAAGCGACATGTGCCCAACGTGAGCGGCACATGCAAACAAATATAGGAAAAAAAATAATAATTCAATTGACCGAATAACAACGGAGTATTCAAAATGAGTGAGTTTATTGCGGAAATGCAGGAGCGCCTGCTGCCGGAATATGAGCAAATGAAGCAATATCAAGTTTTTACACCAGACCAAATCAGGTAAACAATAATGCTTAACATGCCAATTAAACAAATTAAAATGTACATTGAATATTAAATGCATTAAACTTTTAGAGAATGTGTACGCAAGCGCGAACGCCTGATGCTAAATATAACCAAAAGTCAAAAAAAGAATTCCGACTATTTGGAATTCATTTTATACGAGAAGAGAATGTACAAAGTTATCACCGAAAAGGAGAAACTTTGCGGCCTAAAACTGAATGGCCTGAAAGGCTCGATTTCGACCCGGGTTATTCGCATGTACAGGGAAATGCTGGCAAAGTTTGCGCATGACAAGAGCCTCTGGGAAAATTACATAAAATTTAGCAAGAAATCTACACCACAGGAGGTGGCCGGCATATACGAGAAAATGCTGTCGGTAAGTTTTTAAGCTGACACAAGTCGGAAGGAATTGTTTATAATGACAAAGTATCTCTCTCACGGCAGTACCATGGTGACGATCCAAATGTGTGGATAAGTGCTGCTTTGTGGATTTACGAGTACAATCGAGCGAACATATCTCGCGTACAGGACATCTTGTTACGTGGACTACAGCGTCATGCGTGCTCTGAGCCTTTGAACACTTGTTTCTTCAATATACAGCTGAAGGAGGCCGCCCGAGCGGACAGCGAACTTAATTTGGGGGAGAACACCGTCTCTGAGCAGGAAATACAGATGGAGCGTGTCATGGCCGTCTATCGCAACAGCCTGGCAAACATAACGAACTTTAACTACTTTCTCAAGCTGCTCGAAAGCTGTGAAGATCACAAAGAGCTAACTGCAAAGCTTCAGTACAACATCATCAATGAATTACAGACAAAGTTTCCGCGCGAGCCAGCGCTGTGGGATGCTCTGGCGAAGCGTGAGCTGCGTGGCTTCCATTTGGGTGATCTGACCGAGAAATTTGACACCGATGATAGCGATAAGTCGAGTTCGAAAAAGTCGCGTCCGGATAAGGAACGAGTTTGGAAGTTACGCTCGAAAAAGCGTTGCATTAAACAGTGCGTGACCACCTACAAGATGGCCGTGCAGCACCTGCAAACACAGGAGATGTGGACGATGTATCTGGATGTCATGCTGTCGCTTGTCAAGAACAACCAATCGGAGCGCATGTTCGTTCAACAGTGCCTGGCCAACGCACTGCAAGATGGCCATGCCTCCAAGCTAATGCATGCCCAATATTATGCCGTGCTCAGCAATATGCTGGGCAGCAGTGAGAACGGTGCAGAAACTTGTGTGCGCATCCTGACCGAGGCACTGCAGCACGATAACTCGCTGCGCATGCACATGCTGCTGCTGGCAGCCTTGATTCGCATCGATAGTGAGGCGAGCATTCAGAAGTTATTTAGCCAGGTGCGGCGAACTATGGGCGCCGAGGCCCAACCGTTATGGGAGATGGTAATTGACTATTATCGGGCACGTGGTGATCTGCAGGCAAAGCGACAGCTGAACGACATTTATACGCAGGCCTGCAAGGAGCCCTGGCCAGAGTTTGTCAGTCTGCGATGCAACTACTTGAGCTACTTGTGGCATGAGCATTCCCCGCTCAAAGCGCGTGAAGAATATGCCAAATTGGCGCAACAGCCACCCATGTCCTTAAAGCTGCATCGCGAGATGGTCAATCTGATACAGAGCTCCAAACCAAAGGTGAGCTATGTGCCATACCCTCAATACTTTTAATTGACCTTATATTATTTGGTTTTTGACAAATATTGCAGGATTCGTCATCAATTAAGGCATGGCGCATGTGCTATGAGTTCATGAGCACATTTTTTGGCAAGCGAGAACCGAGTGTTTGGAATGAATATATTATATTTGAGCGGGATCATGGCGATCCCAAGAGCATTGCCCTTCTTAATCGCCGTGCGATCGCCACACTGGAACCACAATATGTGTCCATCTTTGAGGCAGAGCGTGCTATGGAACATGTTGGCATGTCTCTAAATAAGTACTTCAATTAATTTATCATCATCTTTTTGTTTTGTTTTGTGTTACATTTTAGCTATACAAAATAAATGGAACACAATAAAACATTCACTGAAAAACATATGCAAGTGTGTAAGGTTCTTTGGACCAACTATATTTTTTACCTGTCTATTCGAATACAAATATAAAACAGTTAATACAAAATTAGTTAGAAACTGAAAATTTCGCATATAGTAGTAATTTTCTTGCCGTTTCCATATCCATTTTATTTGACTGGAGACCGGAAATTGAAATTGTATATGTTTTCTCCGATTTTGCCTGCGAATTTTGTTTGGGTTCATCCTTGCTGAGATTGGCCCTTGCGTTAGTGGCGCACCATGATCTGTCAGAATTTGGTCGGAGACCACCCACCAGCATAGATTTGATCTTTCGTCATGAAGATTTCTGATTTTCTCAAACAGTATTTCACAATTGATTTTATTGATCAGTCTAAAAGTATGCTCCTTATCCGAATTGTTTTCAAGCATTCCTTTCTTTGCTGCTGGATTATTAATGGACTTAGGAGAAATGCTTATGCACCATTTATGATAAAATGATAAAAGCTCAAATCATCCGCACACTAAATCCAATAAAAAACCATTAACATATTTCTCAGCATTTATTAAAATATGCGTTTTCGCTGTTAAACTTTAATCCTGTTATTTCGTTTCTCAATTAGCCAACAATCTTTATTTTGTAATTAAGCAGAATTAAGAACTATTAATCTTATGTATTAAGTTGTATAAATTGAGTGAGGAGTATGTAAAAAATAAAAAACTCTTGAAAATGTTATTTATATGTATATGTGTATGTGTATGTGTATGTATATGTATATTTTACATACGCACACCAGTTGCTGGCGTCAGCCTCGCCGTCGCCGTCGCTGCTTGCTCGGCTGAGCTTTGAATGCGCGCGCTGGCGTCGATTCTGTTTAGTCAGTTTTCGGAGTGCGTTTGGATAAGACGTGTGCACGAAAGTTGTGAGTGGAAAGCAAACCGAGGAAGCTGAGCCAATTGAAAAGCGAATTTAAAGCGTCACTAAAGGAAACGCCATGGAGTTTAATAATCGTTTGCTACTGAAGATCCTCGAGCTGGTAAGCAAAACTCTGTCACTCAACTCAACTGTCTATCAATATTATATTCTGTGAGTGTGACAATATGCAACATATATGCAAATACAAATCTATGCTGTGATTCCTGTTTTGTTGGATGTACTTATTGTAACCGTAAATTGTAAACTATTGCTTCGTAGCAGACTCTGCTGCTCGTGTTCGTGTTATTCTATTGCTGCTTTCCTTCTTTCTCTACTTCTCCCTTTGCCCTTTTCCCCTTTCCTTCTGCCCTTCACATGTCTGGCTTCATATCTTCGGCTGCTGTGGAAATGATTGCTCCTTTCATGTCTTTCCTTGCGTTCGTTGTTACCTTGAAGCAACCGGTTTCCATTGGCCAGACTCGTTTTCATTATTGGTCATGACTTCATTGGAAGTTCTGTTTTTGGAAGTATTTTTTGTTCTCTTTTTTTTTGGTTTTTGTTTTGTGTTTTTTTTTTGGTGGTGACTTTGTGTTTCCTTTTGATGGCATTAGCAGTCGTAACTGCGTAGTTATAAAGTGCGTGCTGGAATTAGTCTTTTGTGATCCCCGGGCCGGTATGATGTCATTAATGATGTGAACAATTGCTGTTCTGTCCGCCTTGCCTCATGTTCTGCCAACGAAAAGCAATAAAACAGAAAACAAAAAAAAAACATAATGGAATAAATCAACTAGTTTCGACTTCCGCCGAATTTACCGAGATGATGCCCTCACTCCACATGATGTCATAGTCATCCAGATTGGTTTGTTTACTTACTCCCATCGGATTTATAGATTTATTTTTGTTTCTTTTTTTTATTGCTATGCCATGTTTTGTTTGTTTTGTAAAATCAGCTGCTTGCTTCAGCAAAATTCTGAACAAATTATTAAATGGAAATCGCAATCTTTGTTTTTAGCTTTGAGCTTAACGGCTGTTTATTATTTTTTATTATGACAATTCCTGTTGTTCTCATTTGCTTACTGATAGCGTCTTTCTCTCCATATAGTGCAACATGACTCATGCAACCGTCTGTGCACTGATTATCATTGAGTTGTGATCAGCTCATGGGAACAATGACTTTATTGCATCAATTAGGTCAGTTTGATCACTGGTCACAAACCACACAAATATTCAGCAAATATGCGTTGCTGCCTTGGAATGACTTGGAATGCCAAGTGCAAACTTTTCGATCAATTAACTGACTATTTTTGAGTCATTACTCTAAATTGAGGTGTTTCTACTCTTAAATAAACGCATCTATTTTGAAGCACAGTCTCTGGATCTTTCAACCAAATGGAGTTGTTCGTATCTAGTTGATTTGTTGAAAAACTGGGAACAATAATAACAATCTCTGAATCAATACAAAACTAGTTAATATCGAATTGAGACTTGAGACTTGATGTTCTTGTTATTCTTGTTATTCTTAATGTAAACAAATTATAACATTATTATTTTCATGGTGTTTTCTTTCAATGCATTAGTTCTCAATTAGATAATTAGCTTTGTCATATTTGTATAATATGAAACGGGTTTGTGCATGTTAACTGTTGACTGTTGCAATTGCATTGCAGTTGAGTTGAACCACACCTTAAAGGTATTTACTTAGCTTCGTTTTGTTGCATTTTTGATGGCTTCACAATTTCAGTTTCCTAATTTAATGAAATCAAAGTAAGCTGAGACGCGCCTTAAGTCGCACTGGCACGTAACCAAAGTCACTCGATCACGAACCGATGTGGATGTGGTTGTTGATGATGATGATGATGATGATGATGACGATGATGTCATGATTGAGTGAGTGCGAGCGCAAAATAGATTCACATTACGCATACGCCATGTGCGCCAATGGGGCAGTCATCAAAGGTCGACGCTGCTGGGGCTGCATTGAATAAACAACAAAAACAACAACAAAACATGGTGTGAGCGGCATAAGCAATATTTAGTTTTATTTCACTTAATTAGGTGAGCTGAACAGTAGCAACAGCAGCAGCAGCAGCACCACCAGTACCCGCAGCAGCAGCTATCGGAATTTGACTCACCATCAGGGAATCGAGAATCAAAAACAATAAGTGTAGCTGGTCATTCCACTTTTCTGGTTAAATTTTTGTAAATGGCTCATGGCCTGCTCGCTGGTCACGGGAATGAGCTCAAAGCATTGCAGATAAGGTGCCACATAGCAGTTGTTTGCATTAGATATACACCGAGTACACCTATAACTATACCTATACACCTATACCCACAGACAGATTCACATGTGTGCGAATGGACTGGTAGAGGCAGAGGCATGGCCCACCTTCAAGTTTGGCGCTTTTTGCTCCGCCTAAAAACAATTTGTGCAACACACTCGCAAATCTGTTTACGAGCTAATAAATGTTTTAACTGCGAATTTGTGGCGCTGTTCGCAGCGCATTTGTTATTGTTCACATCGACATTTTTGTTTGCCTCTTTTTCTTATTTATTTTTTTTATTATTGTTTTGAGTGCCTCTCCCTGCTCCGCCACGCAAACAATGACCCATGCATAGGGTTGGCTGGATGGTGTGGGGGGGCAGGGCAGGGGCGGGCACTTGAGTGGCAGCCCAGTAACAGAGCCACGTTGGCCAATGTCAAAGGCATGTCAGCGGCACATAATTAATTGCTAGAGGCCTTTAACTACCACAAACCGTGCCTGATTTGAAATCAAATTGATAATGGCCAAGTTGCTAGACTAATTTTAGGCCAACAGCCGCTGGGCGTGAGTTTGGGCGGTTTCATAACAAATTTGAAATTCCAACTTTTTGCGCTGTTGTGCTTGAACCTGGCACCTTGGACATGGAGGTGAACCAGGTAACGATCTACAACACATGTAAATTGTGTAGGCTTCAAAGACGAATTTCCGTTTCAATAAAGTATATACATATGTATATATGTATATATGTATATTCTTGATTAGCAGCCATGACCATCGGAGTGAACAAGTCGATCCCAGGGACCATAAAAGCGACAGCCTTTAATTTTGGAATATAAATTTTGGTATATATGTACATTGGCTATATGCAGATATGTATGTACATATATATATATATATTTAAGCATTGCGAACATTCTCATTTAAAGGTGAAATGTGCGTGGCAAATGCAAACAAAAGGCTTCCAGCATTTGGTAATTATTGTTATTGACATTCATCATTTTGTTTGCCGCTAATGGGAGCAGCGCAAACAATGCGAAAACCCCATCTACGTATGTATGTATGTATGTATTTATGTGTGTGTCTGCATCTATATGGAGACTGATATGAGACAGCCTGTGCGTTATCTCAACGCTCCCAAAACATGATACCCTAATGACCTTTTGTTGCTATAATTATGGTTGTTGACGTTGTTGTTGTTGCAAGCAGCTCGCATTACAAATTAAACAATTGGCGTGTGGGTGGTTTTGTTGTTGTTGTTGTTGTTGTTGTACAGGATACGTATTACGTAACTGTGTCGCATCCTTTTAGCTTTTGTCAATTAGCGGCGACTAACGGCGCTTCTAATTGATTGATTGATTGCCCTGGCTACCATATGCCACACTTGCCACATTTATAGCCACATTATAGTCAGGGTGCGTCCACAATTCATTTGTATTAGACATACATATGTACGCACACACAAAGATAGCTGAATTGATCCATTTGTTGACACTTTGAGTGCTAAATGGCTCATCAATATTACGCCCATTTAGCCCCTATCAATATCGAAATAATTTTCATATTTGATAAGCAAATTGCCACAATCACCTCATACCCCACCTCATTGCCCATCGGGTGGGTGCCTTCCCTGAGTTGGCAATTGCGTATGGTATTAAGCCCATCGACTTTGGTCGATTCAAATGGCAATGCAATGTGTCTTCTACTTTATTGATGACCTATACACATCACTTGACGTGACGAATCTTTCATATTGAATAGTGTTTAAGTGCTAATATATATGTTATTTATCACTGTTTAGTAAGCAAAGTGGCTATATATAATTCGAACTGTAGAAATCTCTCGTATAACCGACATCACTTCAAAATCACAAACATTCTTCTAATTTCTATGAAACATTACTTTCAACTTAAAACTTAATCACATGTTCGTGAATGCCCTCCTACTCCTATCGAGTTATCCGTGTCAGCCTGTCTGTCTGCTTGTCTGTCTGTCTGTCTGTCTGTTTCTCTGTTTGTTTGATTCTGTGTCTGATCGGTGTTTTGAGTGCGCTCATCGCAGATATTCACAGCGAGCATCATCATTTTGATTGAGAGCGTGGCGGATCTCAGCTATAGCAGCCAGGCGATGTTGGTCTGTGGAACGCTCACCGGCTACCTGATCATTTGCAGTGCCCTCAGCGTAGGTAATAAAACAAATGTACCAATTGTACATTGTGGCCAATTGCCTGAATGCCAACTCCAATTGCAGGACACCTGTTGGGCGCCAAAGTGGACAAGCGTATCGATATAATCTTTAGCGTTTCGGCTTTTGTGCTATTTGTGGCGACTGGCGCCATCATTCTCGATCGATGGACTGGCTTCCATGAGGCGGCCAGCGATAAGAACGCCATGTTGGCCTCTGGAGTGTTAGCCCTTGGCGCTGCTGTTATTTTTATTGCCGACGCATTTGTCGTAATTCATGCCAAATAAATGTTACCAAAATCACACATCATCTATCATTGATTGCATACTACTACTGTTCTTTATTTAATGAATCATAGAATGAATATATAAATTCTGTTGGGCTCAATACATAGATCTATCCGTTAGGTGCATGTGGTAAAGAGTTTCACCCGATAACTCAAATGAAGACTGTGTTTTGTATATTTCCAAAGTGGAATGTTTTATTAATCTAGAAACCATTATCCAAATGGGCAGAAAAACGGTTCAGTTTGTGACAAATGTTAACCCATTCCCACAAGACCAGACCAATAACTCCCCTAGTGTAAAAAGTAGTAGACAGACGGATATATTTCTAGATTCATGAAGTTATCTTTAAGCAAGTACGAGTTTACACAATTCATGGGAACGGAAATGCCATCTGTAATAACATAATTGCACTACGCCCCGTAATCCACTATTGATGTGTAATTCGAATTTGTTCTGCATTATTTACTTCATTGGTCCGGTAAGCTTTTGAAATGGTAACAGCTTTGATTTAGATGTTCCTCTTGGCCAGGTCAAGTTGTTGTAGTTATCCAAACATGCTCACGTATTAAGTAATTGCGTATTATTAATGATATTGTTTTGATTATTCTATTATTATTCACAGGGTATTGCCATTGCCTGCGTTGTGCTCTATGAGGTCGTGGGTGATCTGAGCAAGCGTCCGTTGATTGTCTGCGGCACCATTGGCGGCTTCACAATCATCTGTGCCGTGCTGCTGGTCGGTGAGTAATCGCAACGCCAACTCCAACTCAAATGTGATTCTCAATTTGTTTTCTTTGTTTCCATTGCATTGCACAGGACACGTGATCGGTTCGGTTGTGGAGAAACGCCTCAATGCGCTGATCTCGCTGCTGGGCTGCATTCTGTTTGTGATTTCTGGAGCATTGGTCATTGATGAGTGGCATGATGCGTATGATTTCGTTAAGGATCGCAAGCGTAATGCCATCGCAGCCGGTTCGTTGATGATCATCAACGGTGCCGTCTTTCTACTGGACACGCTATCCATTTGCAGAACGTAAGCCCCAAAAAACCAAAACAGCCAAGGGGTCTCCAATATATATATATATATATATATGATAAATTTTTTTTTTTTTTGTGTATCGAAATTCTCATGGCTTCTGTGTGGGTCAAAATGCGAAAATGAATCTTGTGTAAACTATTTGAATATCATGTATACCCATCTGTATAATACCTATGTGTATTATTACATTTTTTTGAATACAATTTATATGTGAACATTTGTATCTATATACTTAGCACTTAAGCTTAATTCCGTTCAGTCACGAACAACGTTTGCTAATCGAATATGAAATTGTTAACAGGAATCCATTAAATATATACTCGTCTATGTATGTCTTTGTATGCCTTTATATGTATATGTATGTGTGTGCATCTGACTATCTGCTTAATCTGGAGTCGGTCTTATATAATAATTGCGCGCCATTTTTCCCGTTCGTTCTACTGCCAAGAAAATTGAGCATAATTGCGTGGAGCGAATTTTCCGACTCTGGGAAAATTACGCTTACACACGCCGCATGACGTCACGTGCCAAGCGCTATTAGTGTAAGTGTAAAGTGCCCTAAAGGTTGACAACTTTTTCCATTTACTTTCAATTCACGAAACAATCAACAAATGCCTGGATGTATTCATTACGGATATCACAAACTCATAGATACTTACTCTATATACCTATACTGTACTCCAAGTGAAGATTTCTAATAGCATAGTATTATTAATACTTTTAATTTCACACTTTATTATTTATGTGAGTGTTTTTATTTTATCTATTAAAATATGATTGGCAATTTGACTACTGTTTTTAAAGTTATCAAGATGAGATATTTCATATGGAATATGGAATAGTATATGTATGTTCGTGTGAGGAATCGATCGAATGAAACTAGGTACAGATTTTTCAGATATTTGAATATTTGTATTTGTAGTTAACCTTATTTAAACAAAGCTGTTAAGTTATGACTTTCATTCAATTTCATATGTGCGATGTTTGAGATATCATCAGGGTACCTCATCCTCGGTGTACGCCGCTCTTCTGATAGTTTAGCTTGTTGCATTGTCTTTTCGTGTGCGTGTTGCCTCTGCGTGTGAATTTGCTTTTGCTGTCGTTGTCTTCGCTATTAAAGTAAGCAATTTTTTAATTTATAAACATTTCTTACGTTCCCCACCAGGCGCACCGCTGTGCCCGTGTTAACGGAAGAGTCGAAGAAAAACAAAGTTGAGATAAATCGCTTTTAGACTGAGGTACAAATACCGCTCAACAGCAAACCGAGATGTGATTTAATTTAAATTTGACTTTATTTCTTGCTTATTTTTTTTTTTGGTTTTTGGTTTTAATTATATTCTTATCTAATATATAATATGTATTAATAACGAAAATTAATTTTGAACGTTGCCATTTTGTTGCTCTTTGACTTTTCTTGGCCATGTCTTGCATTTTTCTTTGCCCCCCTTTTTCTTGAACATAACGCGCCTCAGCTGCTGATCTGTTGCAAAGATTCGAGTTCGCTTTAATTAGCAGCAATTAGACGGATTGTCTCAAGAATCTGAGTGTTGCTTGCCGAGTTCGTGTTTAATGCTCATAATTCGTTTCGGGCTTCCGTGTGAATGACAAGCAGGCATTCGAAATTAGTTTACAGCATCTGTCAGAAATCCAGTAACCAAAAAATATTCAGTCAATTGAGGAATCGGGAATGGCGACTACGGCTGAAGCCAAGTCGGATATTATGGCTTGCGATTACGAGATTCATGCAAATTTGCCCAACCAGGCGCTCGAGCTATTTGCGCTTGCTCAGGCTAGAATTATAGGAATACGCGGCTATATAATGCGGGAGGCGGAGGATGTCTATAAGGGCCAGCTGCAAGGTGAGGGCAAATTGATCGAAAAATTCAAGAATCTCATTGCCACGGCAGGCGCATATGTGGCAGCCATAAAGGAGTTCATCATCAAAAACTTGAAGCCTATTGAGCAATACACTTACGAAGCCTTTGAGATCAGAAAGCGCAAGTAAGACGACGTTAACACCAACTGATTACGGTAATGCTGGAGCTAAATTTCATTAGTAATAAATACATATTTTAAGGAACAAGCTACATTGTTGTGTTTATTATATATATACATATATATATTGGGTATTTTCAAGCTTGTATTGAACGAGAGGTCTCGGATCCCATACCATATTCTTCAAATTTATTGAGATTTAACCAACACCAAACTTTCTTAATTATATTCGCTCTTTTCCGAAGCCATGTCGCTATTTATTTAAAATCAACGGAGGCGTCCGATGTTTGAGCAGTCGGTTCAACGTCTAAGTCATTTAAAAATAGATAATTCTCCGGTTCCATATACAATTTATCCATCACGGTCATATTTAGTTCGTCAGCTGCTACAGACACCATCCTCATTACAGAGACAATCCGGAGACATAATTAAAATATAACAATCAAATATCGCACTCAGATCAGTTATGGATAAGAAATTAATGTTGCGAGAATCTTTCGCTTGAGTTCTGATTTAATTAGCCACCGCTCGCAGAGGCCACCTTGTTTGCATACTAACCGAATACTCAACGTCAACACCAACACCAACGACATGATCGTGATTATGTTTCGAATGATATTGATGCATTTCAATTCATTCGATCGGTCATACATATTTAAGTACCCATCTAGCTAGAAGGCTAGAAAGCTACAGTAAAGTTTCAACAATCGCAATGCTTGGAAAGATGCTGATGTCAACAATTAGATAGAGGAAAATATATGTAGACCGTTGCTCAACGCTTCGATAACAATCTTAGCAATTTGATATGCTAATTTATCAATATGCAAACGGCAGTCAGTGTCCAACAAAAGTAAAGTTTTAACTTTATGGGTCAATTTGCGGACGACCATTTCGAATGTACAGTTGCACAGGTATAGTAAATAATCGTAATGATTATTCTTACGTACACACAAACATAATGCATGGATACACGTATGCATGAGTACTAACCCATATGCGAAAAGCCGCAAAATTGAAGGAAATTAACTGAGACAAGGCGGCTGCCACTGTGGCAGCATTGGCGGCTAATCACCCAGCCAAGTGCGGCGAAGTCGACGTCGAAGCCGTTGATAGGCAACAGACAGCGATTGCGGTCGCAGCGAATCAGTCGCGTAATTGCAACGCAGTGGCAACGCCGACTAAGCGAAAACAACAGGCGCAGCAGTGTTGTCAGCTAGGCCGAGTAAAATAGCACTTCAACAGTTTGCCTTGTACTGATTTTAATTTATGGCTTGGACGTAACAAATGTCAAGTAAACTACTTTTATTATAAGTTTCTTATCGATTGCCTTATCAGGGTACATTATTAGATTTTAACTTGCTGGGTGCTTTAACTAATATTGGTCGTCTGTTAACAAGATGTTACAATTTTGAATGGTGCACTTGTCGCTTATTTCTAGCCATAAAACGGCTAGACTGCCAGAGCTGCTCGTTGGCAGCAGTGATTGGCGCAGTCGCAATTCGTATTGGAGGAGCCGTTGCCGTTGCCATCGCCGACGCCGTTGTCAGTTTGCTTTGAACACTCGTACGTGAAAGTTGGCGCTGCGTCTGCGTCTTCAAAAAAAGCTTTGCCAAAACAATTTTGAAAGCGCATGCGTACAACGGCTTTTTTTTTCGCTCCAGCCACGATTTGTTTTTGTTGTCGTTTCGTTTTTTGTTATTTTTTTTTTGGTTTTATTTCGTTGTAGCGTGAAGTGAAGAAGTGCGTATTTTATAGAGTTGTTCTGGTCTTTATTACACTTTTTGAATATTTTGCTGGTGTGCTTTGAATTTTATGATTTTGTGCAAATTTTGCTGAAAGCTAACAAAAATATGCAGCAACATTAAACAACAACACTGTCAACAGACAACAAAAGTCAACAGCAATTACGAGTGCTCGTAGCAGGCATTGACACTCCAGGAAGAGGTAAGCAAATATGCATTGCATTTGGTTGTTTTGCTTTGTTCATGCTTATTTCGGCAAAAACACTAAATCAAAAAATAAATAATAATAATAATAAAGGAAAACACAAAAAATGCAAACCTGGTCGACTGGCCTATCCCAGTTAGATATATACAGATACAAACCGATACTCAGATGCAGATATAGAAAGATTCAGATACAGATAGAGATACAGATACAGATACAGATAAAGATACAGATACATTTGCACAGATACACACCAGCTAGACATAACCTCATTAAAGTTGTCGCTGTTGTTGTCCTCAATTTATCCGGCTGCCAGTGTGCCCAGCCAACGGAGTTGGAGTCGCTGCTCTCGGAGCCGTCGATGATTATTGAGGCGTTTGACTTTTTCTTAACATCGGCGAACCTGTTGCCAAAGTAGCAAAGAAAAGAAAAATAATAAAAAAAAAAACATAAATAAAAAAGAAAGAAATATAAAATATACGTATAGACACATATTCATATATATGTATGTATCATATCAAATAAAAACATCTCACTGCCACTGGCAGCCTCTAGAAATCTGTATGCGAGACAATCTTAAAGCTCTTTATTTTTTTATTTTATTTTTTATTTCTCGATACACTTCAATCAGATCAGGGTGGCATAGCATGCTCATTCAGGCTTTGCGTTTTTATACGCATGAATGGAATTCGAGCCATGGCTGATATAACTCTATTCGAACTGAGTTTAAGCAGAAAGATTAAGCCATAAGTTTTGCGCTGTGCTAACTAGGTGCCATTAAACCCATAAGGTTTATTACTCTAATATTATCAGCCATTGAAAAATGATGTCTCTATTTAGTATAGGAATTTTGTAATCGAAAATAATATTCCTAAAGTTGATGTGGAAAAATCCAATTTAGTTACAACATAGTAGTAGTAGTCGTAGAGTAAGCAGTCTTCGGCATATTGTCTTCTTGTAGCTCGCTGTTACCATGAACTTGCCAGTTGGCCAGCTGGTCAGCTACTCGATTTGCACTGGCTAAGAGCAATTTTCGTTTGGATTCGCCCGCTCAATCATGCTCCCCGCCCCATACCACTTCGCCCCACGGATAGGATGAGAACTATAACATTGCAGAGTCGCATCACTTTAAATCCACTTTGCCACAGCATCAATTTGACGCACGCTCTGTGCCCCCCTGCTCCCATGCCCCCATGCACCGCCCGATCACAATCAAATGAAGCGTCATCATCCTAAGGAATTGAAAGTGCGCGCATGCGCAATTAAGGCCAAGTGCGCAAAAAACAAGGAAAAAAAAACGAATCGAAACAAAACAAAACCGAAAACAAAACACAACTAAATAAAATACAATAAAATAAAGTAAGCGAGAGCCAAAGACAAAAACCAAAACAGCGCACAAAGTGTACAAAAGTCATCCAAAAACAACAACAACAACGACAACAACAACAACAATAAACAAAGGCGTCCAAGTCGAAGGCTGAAGTGGAGCGAGTGCCGCAAAAATTCACTTTTTATGTTTGGGGCTACACAGAACGCGACTCCAACTCTGCCTCGTTATAAGCGAGTACATATCTAGCTATACATACATATAAACATATATGTATGTATGTGTGTACATATGTGTATGTATGCTTATGCCGAGTGAGTTGGTGAAAATCAACATACAGGTTATACAGATTTATGATCACTTTCTGATACTGTTCGCTGTGTGCGTCCGTTTATGAGTTCGCCTGTCTCTCTCTCTCTCTCTCTCTCCCTGCCTCTCTCTGTCCATCTGCTTGTCTATCTGTTCATTTTGAATGCACGTGAATGTAGGTGAGCTTCACCTATATATATATATATATTATTTATATATATATATATATTTTTTTTACCTACATACATTTAAATGAAAGAAGATGAGAGTCTGGTCAGCCATAGATCGAGGTCATGACAGACTTACAAGTAACAGCAAAACCTCTTGAATTTGTAGAAAACGCAATTTGAATTCCAGTGCGATTATATACATACATATATTTGCAAATCCATATGCGAGTAGCTTAACTCTGTGCTAGTCTGCACTCCAATCCTGTCAAGAATTTGGTTCAAGGCAGTTCCATTTGGTAGCACGTCTCTTATGTCCAGGGAATAGGAAGAGGTCGCCTTGAACAGGCATTTACCACACTCAACTGAAACTATTATAATAATATATATATTTTTTAATTTTATATTTTCTTTTGTTGAATAAATGTCAAGCTAACTCAAGTCGAACTCGCGCTTGGAATGTTTAACAATTCGAAATCAATCAATTTGATTATTCAATCAACACTTCAACTTTTCAAAAGTGAACACAATGCAGATCCCTTTTATTTAGTTTTGACAAATTAACAACAATATCAAGATAACAGTTGATATTTATATTTAAATTTATAGAATAATGGGCAGCCCCCAATGTAGAAATTGTTTCAATCCTCATCTTGCATACTTCTAGCTAAGCTAAGCTAGCACAATTTGTGGAGATTGGAAAAAAGAAAGAAAAAAAAAGAAACTGGGGCCCTAAAAACTAACAAATCTTGGGCCAAGCCCCATAGGTTTCCGGTACATTTGGCTGTGTGTGTGTGTGTGTGTGTGTGAAAGGCGCAGCAATGATCAACGCCTTCGCCAGCTACAGCTTTATTATAGTGTCGGCAATTTTTGATGCGCATAGACAGCTCCCACTTGCAATAATTGTAAATTGCACACAACGCGCATTGGTCATGGCCCGATGACTTCGACACCGACTCCGACTCTGACTCCGATTGCAACTTTGGCTCCATAGCAGAGGCGGAGACGGAGACGCTTACATCGCTTCCCATGGCGAGAATGGAGAATGCAACAACTTTATAGGACGTTCTGGGCTGCCATCTTTTGTGCAACAATTGCGCCGCTTTAGAGGCTTAAATGCCGCTTGGCTAACACAACGATAAAGTGTGGATGTTGCTATTGGCGCCAAATGTCTTACAGCAGCAACATACGCCAACGGCAGCAACAGTGAAGACAGAGGCCTTTGTTGCTGTTGTTGTTTCGTATTGCTGATGTTGGCATAAACTTGGCTCTTAGCCTGACTTATTTATTATGCAAACAAACGGGCAACAATAACAATAATAAGCCTTGGTGCAACACATGCGCATCATCAGCAGCAGCAGCAACAGCAACAGCAACATTAGCAGCAAATGCAAACTGAAAAACGCCATCGGGATTGGGAATGGGAATTGGAATTTGGAATGGGTTAAAGTATGGGAATTGCTACAATGTCCACATCTATGGGTTATTGCCGCACATTACAAATTGTTTATTTGTTCTGTGCCAAAGACAACGGGCAATGTCTATATGCTGCGAATTCGGGTGAATGCGCCACATAAACAAAACTTCGAGCGTGACTAATGGCTGACCAAGCCCAAAGACGACAGCAGCAGCAGCAGCAACAGCAACAAAAGCCGCACTAGCAACGTGGGAAAGCTAATGCTCGCCCACGCTTTAATCTTTGGCTAGGATTGGATTTGGAGCAGCACTGGTCAACTCGCAACTGCCAGTTGCAACCGGCAGCTGACAGCTGGAAACGAACCACTGAAAATAAATCGAGGAATTGCAATTCAAATTTTCTAAAGCTTGGTGAAAAATGTCTGATTCAAAGCGGGCATTCTTTAGCTGCTTTTACAGACCATAGCTCAACATAATCTCATGTTTTTGCTGTTATTAAAATAATTGAATCCAAATTTGCATATGCATGTATATATATATATATATAATAGAGACTGAAAACGCTGAAGATTTGAATGTGAATTACTAAATTAATCCTAGCAATATTTTTATTTTTTGTGTGTTTTTTTTTACTGTGCCGCAACTGACAGCAGCTGGCACTGGTCAGTGAAAGCGCTGTTGCATGTGGCTGTGGCTGTGGCTGCCACGGCTGCCTGCTCCGCATTCGTAATTGTTGCTGTTGTGCCGATTCAAGCGTTGGTCATTTAATTGCCCCACTGAGCGGAGCCAGAGCCAGAGCCAGAGCCAGAGCTAGAGCCATAGTCCGAGCCCGGATATTGAGTTGCTGTTGTTGTTAATTGGCCATGCAATTGACCGAAACTTGATTTGCATATGCGTCGCAACTGTCATAGCTGTCATTGCCATCATCATTAGCAACAACAGTAACGGCGACATTAACAACAACCACAACCACAACAACAACACCACCAACAAGAACAAGAACAACAACACGATGAGTGCGGGTTTCCTGCGCTCAGTCATTTGCATAGTTTTGCTGTATTTGTGTACCCAAATCAGCCAAATCCCATAAATACCAGCTCATTCGCTTTAAATAGTCGCTCTGATCTGATCTGCTGTCATGGGCTAGAATTTGGGCTCATTACGCCAACGCGTTTGCGACAATTTAAGGTCAATAGTTTTTCACAACAGCGTTACAAAATACAAATACAAACGAACATCGAAATCAAAATCAAAATCAAAATCAAAATAAAAACCATTGAAGCGTTCAAATTGTCAATGCCTACATGCGTTCAACTATATATAGGCATTCTATTGTGATACCCAGCAAATGGCCAACAGCAAGAGATGAGTTGCAGCTGCCTGCCGAACTCAAATACAAATCGGTTCAGTTACTGGTAAAGTTATCTTTAGTTATCTTTAGTTATCTTTCCTTTTATTTGGCATATCTTGTGTGGTAAACACAAAAGTAAAACAAATCTTAGTAAGCTCAAAGTCTTTTGTACAGGGTATCTACTAGCGATCACAGCATTCCTACTTCATTGATTTTGCTAAACTTCACATTTACGGTGATTGTTGCCCGCATCAATTTGGGCCACTTCATTGTTTCAGACTTTGCCCATATGGAAGCGAAACAAAAGCGAAAAGCTATTGCCAACAGTTATTCATACGTTATTTAGATAGCTGGATGCTCAAATCTCTGTGGCCAGTGGGTGTGGGTGTACTTGCGTGGCTTGGAAAGCAAACAAAAACCCCCCGAAAAAGCCATCCAAATTGCCAAAAATTGTTGAGCAACAATGAAAACAATGCTGATGATTATTTAAGTATATATATATATATATATATATATATATATATATATATGTAGACAGCTGATCATTAAAAATCTGTTTTGCACCATTTTCTAATCAGACATTGTTGGTGGGTTTGGAAAGCATTTTATGAGCTCTAAAGAACTTAAAAACTGCTTTCAAGGTTAAATTAATGACAAATGGTTTTATTCTTATTAGTATTATCATGAGAAACGGAGCTGGACAGAGGAACCAGGTCTAAGCAGGCCAGCTGTCTTTTAGGCAGTTATAATCAGAAACAATTTAAGCATGTAGAATCCATGGGGAAGAACATAACTGGTCTCTAGACAGGATGCTGTAGACTAAACTATCAGCTAGCTAAACTAGATGTAATCAGATGTAATCGATAATATTCGTAGTTATTATCAGGCATTAAACATTGATTATGCAGTCGACAGACATTTGCACAATTTTGAGGTGAGCAGAAAGAGATTTATTTACACGGAGTGTGGCCTCATAACAATTTACTGGCCCACTCCCATTTCATGGATCGAACATAGAGCCGCTTACTGCCCAAATCCCCCTTCCTCCACGACTATCACAAATCGCTCCAGCCAGCGCCAAGGTCATCGCTGCTGCTGCTGCTGCTGCAGCTGCTGCTGCTGCTGATGATGATGATGTTGGGCCACTTGTGGCTGTCAGTAGATCTAGTCAACTGGTCAACTGGTCACACAGATGCGGGGTGCGGTAGACACACCCATGGAAGTGATGGAATGCTTGTGCGAGGCGCTTTTCACCACGGCTTATTTATGCCAATACACACACACACGCACACAAACATACGCACGCACACGCACACACGCACATTAATGTCAATCGCATCGACTGGGGCGGTCTCGAATTCCGAATTCCGATATCCGAACCCCGTTTCGAGCTGAGATGTTGCAAGCGGTTGCATTTAGCCGCATAAGTGTGTTGATGAGCAGTTGTTGAGGTGCTGACGATCGGGTGGCATGATAAATGATAAATGATAAATGCATGAATAAAGTAGTCGTTGCCGCCATAATGCCGCATAATGCCGCATAATGGCCAAATCAAAGTCGTCGTCATCGTAATCATATTAAAGTGACGTCACACATACATACACACATACAGACATACACACAGACATACATACGTACATGTTATATGTATGCATGCAGAAACTTCTGCGTTGACCTTTTGCAATCATCATTCGAATCATTCGAGTGATGCAAAACGAAAGTAAATTGTGGCTCGGATTTCCAAATCTGAATCGCAGCTGAACAAAAATGTAAATAAAAAAAACGTAACCGAAATCGAAACCGAAACCTGAAATTGAAATGCATTTTGATTGCGCTTAAATGAAAAACTACCAGGCGATAAATAAATAATATAAAGGAAAAGTTTAGCTGTATTTAACGTTGCTCTTGTTGTTGTTGCTGTTGTTGTTGTTGTTGTTGTTGCTGTTGTGCGTTATTGTTGTTTTCGGCTGTTTTCGTCACGCTTATACAATACTTCTTTTAGTGCCGTTAGTTGGTAATTTATTTATTTTTCTCTTTTTTCTTAAGACGAATTTGAAGTTTTGTTTTTATTACGACTGCGCAATGCCACCGACTTTGAGTGCAATTATTGAAGCCAAATAAATAAATAAAAGAAAAACAAAACGAAAAAGAAAAAGAAAACAACATATAAGTCGACATCGTTACAGTCTAAATGAATTCAATTAAAAATTCACAATCAACAATAAATTACTAACTCAACCGCTTGGCGGCATTTGCTTTGCCTTTGCTCGGACTTTGAGATACTCGCACAAGATACAAATGCAAAAACTAAATGAAAAAAGCAACAGCAAACAGCAATATTAATTTAGCAGCACACAGTGCACAGTGCACAGTGCACGCATCCTGAACAATACAAAATAAATCAACAAAAATAAACAATATGGAAGAAATAGCATTTACATATCACAATGAGCAGATAATTACTTGGAAAATATATTCCTAAAACGGAGAGTTGCATTTTGCTTATCTAAAATTGAGCAAAAAATGTCTTATTTTGCAGGTCGTTTAGATATGTATGTATGTACACATAACTCTTACATTATCTTTTTCATTGTTATTAAACAATAGAATTTTCAGATTTCACATATAAAAACATTTTAGATAGTTTACAAATGCATATATAATTTAATTTGAGAAAACTTACTTCGCACAATCACAAAGGAATCGCTCGAAAATAAAGCAAGCTTCACAAATTGCATTTGTTGCACTGTGCGACTGCACGAAAAACGCAAATCAAATGAAGGCAGTTAATATTCAGTGTGCATAAAAAAAAACTGCGGCTGCGAGCGTGGGAAAAATGTCGATGGGGCAGCTGGTCTGGGGCCCGGTCTTACCGGCCACCGACGATGACATGGTCAAGTCGATGGCGACTGCGGCTGCGGCTGCGACTATTTTGCCTGTTTTAGTTCTTATGGTTAACGCATTTATTACTCATACGCCGTGTGGCTAGGCCAAAAAGACAAAACACAAATAAAAAGCCATAACATGAAGTGACGGCTATTTCAACGAGTTTGCTGTTGTTATCGTTGTTGTTATTGTTATTGTTATTGTTATTGTCGCTGTCAGTTGTTTTAGGGTCAAAACACTTTTCAAAATCGAATGCAAATGCGAGTTCTGATTGAATGGCCAACGATGCGGATCTGAGCCGTCGCTTGTTGCTGCCTCTTGTTGTTGTTGCCTCTTGTTGTTGTTGCCTCTTGTTGTTGTTGCCTCTTGTTGTTGTGGTTGCCTCTTGTTGTTGCTGTTGCTATTGTTTACGAGTTTGATTTTTTGTTTTGCTTTATGATATTATGATTTTGGTGCTGTCCGAAAAACTTTGGGACTTTCATTGATGGAAACTTTCAAAAGCAAAAATCAAGCCATTGGCTTTGGTCATCGAGAACAGGCCAGCGGCCAAAATGCGAACGGGTTTTTTTCTGTCAGTTGTCAGTTGTCTGTCTTTTTGTCGGTTTCGACTTATTTTTTATTTTTATTTTTTTTATTCATTTTGCCTTTTGCCAGATACATTTTGCAGATACTTCAAACGAACAGTTAATGTGTGAGAGTGTGCTTGTTTGCTTCTATGAGTTTGTGTGCGTTTGTGTGTGTGTGTGTGTGTGTGTGTGTGTGTGTGTGTGTGTGTTTGTGTGCGTGTTTCACAAGCCATCGGCAGAAGTATATAAATTACATTGGCAGTTTAACGACGACGACATCGTCGTTGGCGTTGATTGTTGTTGAAATTGTCGCCTGATCGTCCGCTTTGTTGCCGGCTTTGTTTGAGACGGGCCTACAAAACTTTGCTAAGATTTCATTCCTGGTGCTGCTGCTGTTGTTGTTGTTGTTGTTACGAATGCCGTTGCGAAACGTGTCCACAATGGAGCTGCTCCACTGGAGCCGGCTTGGTTTAGTGCGTTTTAGCGAGCATATAATAGAAAATCTTGGGAAATACTTATATGCGATATCCACCAGTCGTATCTATGTGCCAATGTGTGTGTGTGTGTGTGTGTGTGTGTGTGAGCGACTATCTATAAATTGCAATGCAATTAAAGACAATGTGGAAAGCATTCAAGCCGCAACTGACGCTCATGTCAATTGGAATGAATGCCCCGCTATTCATTCGATGAGCTTGAATGGGCTTTGTTATCTAACAGTTTGCAGCCACATCGAGCGCTCGCAAATTGTAGCAAATGTCAAACGAATGTTGTTTATTAACTTTAACAGTTGTTTTCGATCTTACAAATTAATTACAGATTTACTGTACTCTTTAGTAATGTGCCCTTTGATTGTTGCAAAATCAAAATAAAATAAAAACAAAATAGGCATATACAGTGTGCGTCAGCTTATTTTCAACAGTGTCAAAGAAAAAACGTAATTGCCTGCCATATGTGTTTGGGATTCAGCTCAGTTTTGGATTGTAGCCCCACATAATTCAGTCCGTCCGAGCCAAAAATGATGAATTTGGACTCATCTCCAAATATGACTGTGTTCCAAAACTCCAGATCCTTGTCCAAGTGGGTTTTGGACACCGTCATCCTAGTCCCTTAATTTGGTGCGCTTATAAAGGACTTTTTCCGTGGTGCTCGGGCATTTAAGTCATGTTTGCGCAGAACAATGCGCACAGTTTCCACACAGCACTTTTTCCCCATTTTATCCTGCACCTGTTGAGACATTTTTGGAGTCGATAGCTTGGGATTTGCCCTTATTTTCCTGATGATCCTCCGATCCTCCTCTTCGGTGAAAAGCGGGTTTGGTGCCATTAAGCCCTTGCCCTCAATCTAATTTGCGTCGACGAAGCACCGAATGATGTTATACATGGTTAAGTTGCTCAGATTGACCATTTCAGCTATTTGGCGATGTGAATATCCGTTCTTGTGGTGTGCCAGGATGAGTTTCCGTTGTTCAATGGTAGTCCGTTTGTCCATAGTCCTTGTGGGCTTATTGAACTCGGGATGCAGGATATAACTAAACTGACTACGAAGTATTGATCTATTTATTCCGAAAATACTCAACTTTAGGTAAAAAATCCGGGTTCTATGGCTCCCAGGTGTCCACAATGTACCTGATCCAAATAAGCTGTCACCTAAAAATAGGCTACATTTTTACATAATCCTACCTAGCAGGTGGGGAAACCTCAGTTTATGAGGGTCATCCATTCATATTGGTGGTTAATACATGTAGCTACCATCGGTTTTTGGAATTTTTGAAAAATAATGAATAATTACTTTATGGCAGGCAATTACGTTTTTTCTTTGACACTGTTGAAAATAAGCTGACGCACACTGTATATGTACATATATATACATACGTACAGTGAGCGACAGCTCGATTAAAGCAGTGTTAAAGAAAAAACATAATTGCCTGCCATAAACTAATTATTCATTATTTTTCAAAAATTCCAAAAACCGATGGTAGGTACATGTATTAACCACCAATATGAATGGATGACCCTCATAAACTGAGGTTTCCCCACCTGCTAGGTAGGATTATGTAAAAATGTAGCCTATTTTTAGGTGACAGCTTATTTGGATCAGGTACATTGTGGACACCTGGGAGCCATAGAACCCGGATTTTTGACATAAAGTTGAGTATTTTCGGAATAAATAGATCAATCCTTCGTAGTCAGTTTAGTTATATCCTGCATCCCGGGTTCAATAAGCCCACAAGGACTATGGACAAACGGACTACCATTGAACAACGGAAACTCATCCTGGCACACCACAAGAACGGATATTCACATCGCCAAATAGCTGAAGTGGTCAATCTGAGCAACTCAACCACGTATAACATCATTCGGCGCTTCGTCGACGCAAATTAGATTGAGGGCAAGGGCATAATGGCACCAAACCCGCTTTTCACCGAAGAGGAGGATCGGAGGATCATCAGGAAAATAAGGGCAAATCCCAAGCTATCGACTCCAAAAATGTCTCAACAGGTGCAGGATAAAATGGGGAAAAAGTGCTGTGTGGAAACTGTGCGCATTGTTCTGCGCAAACATGACTTAAATGCCCGAGCACCACGGAAAAAGTCCTTTATAAGCGCACCAAATTAAGGGACTAGGATGACGGTGTCCAAAACCCACTTGGACAAGGATCTGGAGTTTTGGAACACAGTCATATTTGGAGATGAGTCCAAATTCATCATTTTTGGCTCAGACGGACGGAATTATGTGTCCAAGTGGGTTTTGGCGACCGTCATCCTAGACTTATGGCAGGCAATTACGTTTTTTCTTTAACACTGCTTTATTCGAGCTGTCGCTCACTGTATGTACATGCAGATAGGGACTGATATGGAATAATTCCAAAAGTAGATATTGTTTATTTTAATGTCTTTTCTGTAATTAGGTTCTCTGGTTTATTAGTATATTGTGTTCTGGTATTTGGACTATCCTGCAATCAATCAACTCACTCGAAAGCAATGGTATTCCCTGATTCAGAACTTCTTAATTATGTTCGCTTTTTTCTGGAGTCGTATCTCTATTTGAGAAGTCTCTTCGCACCACCATTCATCCAAAATTTGTTGATTCTTCGCTTCCATCTCATTATCCATCACAGTGGTATTTAGTTCGACTGTTTCTACCTCATCCTCATTATAGATATCAATGATCAGATTTTTAAAGAAAAACATTTTTTAAATTTCATAAATTTCTCACAGCCAAATCAGATTGCGAAATTTGTTTGGCATTGAGTGAGGCAGTACTTCAAATACTTTAAATTTGTGGAATTAGTCTCACATAAACTATCAAGTCAACTAATGTATACTTGTTCGAAGGTCAATCCCCAATCCTCATTGAGGCAACTGAATGTCTCAAAGTAATTGAAGGTTTTAGTGGAACTTCTGATACATCTGTTGAAGACGCGGTTCTTATCTTTGATACCTTTAAGTTATTTGGTAATACTCTACCTTAAATAACCGTTATCATTGTTTTTAATAATCAGCTCCTTAATATTTGCATTTTAGCTTTATTTATAGCCCAAAGTAACTTAAATCCAGAAATATTTTAGATACTCCAGTTTTAATATAGAAAACTAGTTTTATTTTCATCCAAGTTCCAAACGTTATCAATATAAAAAAATAAGATAAGAGTTGTACGATATCTAGGCAGATTGACAAACAGTGAAAGGGGTCATGTTGTAAAGTGATAACAAATCAATGGAAAAAAATAGCTCAAATTTCACAGAATGATTTGATCATTCATTTTATTCAGTCACTATTCATATTGAAGATGCTGAACAAGGCTTAAACCCTTTCAAAATCGAGGAAACTGAAATGTAACAGACCGAACAGTAAGTACATACATAAGTACTTATAAGTTATCCAGATTGGATTCCAGTGGAGTGTTATATGTGTTATATTCGATCACTTCCTCATTAGTTTGAGCAATTCAGCAAGAATTTTTTTTTTTTTGGCAATTATTGCTTATTAGCTGTAATTGGCTTTAACCACATAATAAATACGTAATTGGCCCAATCGTTGAGCACAGAAGAATTTGCAACATAAATACCCAATCATGTAGCTAGTTTTCTACCATCTAGATGAAGCAATGAATCGAAAGAAACTCAAAGAATAAAAACAAAGTGAACAGCACAACGAAGAGCGAAATAAGCAAAAGAAAAACGCATAAAAACGTTGACAAAGACGGAAATATGGCTAAAAACAAAAAAAGAGCGATTCTCAGGTAAATATGTAGATGGGACTTAAAACAATATGCTGATTGGCCAAGACACAAACGATTTGATTGCCGTTAGTTTAGCTGGGAATATCAAAGGTGACATAAATCAGAATTTTGACCAACTTGCGGCTATAACTGAACCTGCCCTAACTGAAATTGGTAACACCATAATTCTTTGAATATTTCATTAGGATTACTCAAGCTGCACACACTGAGAAAAAAGAATGTCAAATTTATGTGCTTTTGAGTGTGTTATGTATAAATGGAGAATTTACTTTTGAAAAAGCAACTCTAGCAACAGAATTTTCTGGTTTTTCTAAGTGTACTGGTTGGGTTATAATTTCGGCTGAAATACGCAGCTAACCTTGGGTGAAATTCGAAATGTTATGGCAAACCAAAAAGGTGGCACACTCGGCCGATCTGCCACCTGTTGCCAAATGCTGTGGCATTTCGCAAACCAGTTGCGAGAACCTTACAAGTGTTTGCGTTGGTCCCAATAAAGCTGAGCACCGTTGTCGGACAGTGGACGGTGGACGGTGGACGGTGGCAGTGGACAGTGGACAGTGGACAGTGGCCAGTGGACAGACGGCGTGATGTTGTCAATGCCAGAGAAATAGTTGCGCTATAGTTAGTTGCAAGAATATAGGTCGACGAGTCTCAAAACAAGAAAGTGCCACACTCGATGAGTGGGGCAGGGGTTACGGGGAGATGGAGGCACAACGAGAGAGTATCAGTTTGTGTGGTGTTGTTCGTTGATTGGTTGGTTTCGTTGCTTGGGTTTGCTGTGCGCCACTTTACAAAATAAGATGAATATTTAAAAAAAGAAAAAAAAAGAAAGAAAAGAGAAATAAGTAAAAGAAGTGGTATACCGTTAGCCGTTGGCATCAGCAACTTGAATGCAGCCAGATAGAGAGGATTGCATCGATGCTTGAGGACCACCAAGCAAGCCACAAGCCGTTAACAAACAAATATTGGCAAATAAATACATATATGTATGTATGTATATAACCGATAAATAAATACTTACACAAAATGTTGGGAATGCAAGAGAAAATGCAGTAATCATTTATGGTAATTTATCATTTCGAATTGTGTCTTGTGTCATTTCATTTTGATCGATAAAATATTATTACTAATGCATGCTTTTCAGCCAATGATCATTAATATTGCACCATGGTTTCAAAACCGTAGTCTAATAATGAATCGAAATACGTTGGCCAGGCTATAATTGGTCGATTGAGATCTAGGGCAAAAGTCCTCATAAAGGTCCAAATATGAAAACTGTTTCGCACGCATTTCTGAGCACCAAGACTGGGCTCCGAGTCGAGTGACTATTATTATTACTATAATTGGGGTAGCTGCACTACGACCTATTGGATCTTCTAAGTCTATAGCTCCTCCATCAACCCCAGCTCCTGCACGAACGCTTGAAGCTCATAACATGCATCCCTAGTATGCCGCATCTTTTCCTGGTTAAGGCGACACACTCTGCTAGGGTGTGCCTTGAGGATTGCTCCTCGCTTTCACAAAAACCTGCATAGTTCTCTACTATAAATACCTAGTTTAGTTACGTGACTTCTTAGCCCACAATGTCCTGTCAGTAGACCTGTGAGTATCCTAAGCCTGTTCTTCCCATGGTTATTCCTTGCTTAAATCTTTTATGACCCAAAAGACAGCGACTAAGTCAAGCTTGTTTCACATTACTGATTGGCTGAATCTGTTGCACATTTCAGCAGCACGCTCGAGGATGTCTGGGACTACACACATGGCTCTGCCGGCGCATGCCGTGGTGCCAATGTCCGGAGTGGGTCTGCCGTTGGGCAAGCGTGGACACAAGCGATCCGTGTCGCTGGAAACAAATGCGCCGCTAACGCTACGCAGTACACCAAGCCTGAGCAGTATGGGGCAGACAGCGTTGGGATCGCCGCTGCTGCAGATGCCATCTTCATGCCATGGAGCACTGCATACGGGCACGTTGAAGTCACGCCAGGAGCAGCGCCGCCTCAGTCAGAAGTTTGGCAGTCACAGTAATCTGGATGATGATGCGATGACCGGGTCACAGATGCGCACCAAGTTTCACAATATACGCCAAATGTTCGAGCTGAGTCGCAGTGAGCTGGGCGAGAGCAGGCCGGCCGAGGAGGTGCTGCAGTCGCTGCCGACAATGCTTAACCAGCCGCAACAGACGCAGATGCAGACGCAGACGGTGCGCCGGACCACGCCCATTGCTGCCGGAAGCCGTTTGGCCATTAGCGAACAGCAGCAGCAACAGCAGCAACAGCAACAGCAGCAGCAACAGCAACAGCAGCAGCAGCAACAGCAACAGCAACAACAGCTGGACGAGGTCAGAGAACAGGTGAGGCGTGGCATTGAGTCGGGCATAAGGTGTGCCATTGGGCTGTGCCCGTTTTTGTTATTGATTGATATCGCGTTGCCTTTCGCTGCAGCCCGTCAACGGTGGTTCTGCCGGTGGAAACTTTCTGCGTCCGATTGCCTTCAAGCCTATCCCGTTTGAGCCGGACTACCGCATTAACTCCCAGCAGCAGCAGCAGGCGTCCGCACAGCAGCCAGTGTCCGGCGAGCGGTACGGCTACGGATCGACACCCTCCCTGGTACCGCTGTCCACGGCCACGGCCACACACAAGTTTGGCAGTAAGTACACACTTTGATTTCAAAATGAATTTTTGTATTGTGTAACTTTGTAATTCAGTAAATTGTTCTAAATTGTTGGTTTTTTTGCTGCAACTGAATGTCTCTTGCCAGGCACAACAGATCTGCGCCACCTGGCGGCACGTAGACGCGGCCATCGAGTTGTTCAGCGCAGCGGCAACGAGGATGCCCTAGGCCTGGGTCTGGGCCTGGGTCTAGGTCTCGGACATGGTCTGGATTGCATGACTGGTCATGATAGGCCGGACGGCGCCAGCAGGTAGCGTTTATTGCGTGAAATTCAGCCCAAGCAAAACCGATAACTAAAATAACTATCGATTTGTCACCATCTGCAGCAAAGGCAGCGCAGTGGCCGCTGGCAGCGATCTGACGCCTTCGCCCTCGGACTCTGGCATATCGGAGCTGGAGGCGGCGCTTAAGGATCGCGACTCGGAGTTGTCGTATCTGCGACAGGCAATGGAACAGAATGAGAAAGTAATTTTCAAAGTCCAAAAGGTTAAATAACAAATTCACCGCCACGCCCGCCTCACTGACATATGTTTTGTTCTTTTGTTAATTTTATTGCATTAGGACAAGGAAGTGTTTTGGGAGCACGAGACGAAACGCCTGAAGCTCTTCTATGAGAGCCAGCAGCGGGAGTATCAGCTGAAGTTCAAGAAATTGGAGCAGCTACTGGCAATGCAACAGTTTCAGCTAAAACAGCACAATTTGCGCCAATCGGAGCAGTTACACAAGTTGCAGCAGCAACTCGACCTGACCAGGTGCAGCAACAAGAGTTTAAAGAACTCCGAGCAGCAGCTTCAATACTCTGCCCAGGAACTCAACCAGCAGTTGAGCGACGCTCATCAGACAATAAGTGCTCTGCGTGTCCAGCTGGAGGACAGCGAGTGGAAGGTTTGTGAACGGAACGGAGAGATAGCTTTACTTAAGACGCAGCTCAAGGAGGCGCATGTAAGTTGCACCAAATTAGACTCGCTTGTGAATTTAAATTTGATTTATTATATTTATTTTTGCTTAGATTGAAATCAACATGAAAGATCATGCAATTGTCAGCCTGAGACACAGCAATAACATTAGCAATATCAACAACAATAACAATAACAACAACAACAACAACAACTGTAAGACAACCACATGCCAAAGTCAACCAAAGCAGCAGGCGGAGGAACAACAGCAGCAACAGGAGCAGCAGCAACAGCAGGAGCAACAGCTGCAGCAGCTGAACAAGATCATAGCGCTCAAGGATCAAGTGATTGGTGCGTTAACCAACGAACTGGCCAAGCTGCGCAAGGAGCTATCCGATCTGGCCATTGCGCACGAATACGGCGAGGAGCCGTGCGGACGGTATACACGTCTCAAGCAGCAGCTGGACAATCTCAATGAGATCTGCCAGAAGACGCGCAAATATACGACACAGGCAGCGACAGCAGTTGAGACGCCACCAGCGGCGCCACAGCAGCAACTGGATGCAATCATGAAGCGACTGCAGCTGGACCAGGAACAGCCGGCACAGCAAACGCTGGACACGCTCATCGAAGAGTCCACCACCTATGCCGAGGTAATTGCCAAGCTGCGCGAGAAACTCGACGATTTTCGCATCAATCTCGAGCTGGAGAAGCGTCAATGGTGTGCCGAGAAGGACAAGGTGCTCGGCTATCAACGGCAGCTGCAGGCCCACTACATACACATGTACCAGAAGCTGCGTTGCCTGGACAAAGCTGCCACAAATGCAACGCCAGCAGTTTCCGTTGCAACTGCCACAGAGATTAGCAACCAGAGTTGAACAGATTCGCATTCACCATGGTATATATTTGTCCATAATTTGCTAATGCAATAAGCTACTATTTTTATATATACCCATACCTATACCTATACCTATACCTATAAAGATGCTTCTGATCCATATTACGTTACTATCCGACTGCAATTGAAAGAGTAATTCCCAATTGGTTTGCTCATTGTGGTTCGGGTCTAAACTATGCCGAGTCTTTACAAAATCTTTTCAATACGATTTTGGAGTAAGTGTTTTCATAATCGAAATATGTTTGTATTGTATTTGTGTATCTTGCCTGTATGACGCAGCAATCTTTACTGTTATAATAAATTAATACACTTAAATATATTTGACAAACTTAATTAATATAACAATGAAAACCTAAAGCACAGATTTCATAATTGCTTCTTACACCCAGTAAAAAAAAAATTGATTGTGAATCTGCCTAGCAAAAGCAAAGTAAATGCGCCCAGCAATATGAATATCAAAACTAAATGCAATTATTATTTTTTATATATTTTTAAAATATAAATCTATGCTACAAATATATTACTTTTGTTTTTAAATTTTTAAATTACATAATATATTAAATGTAGTTACAAAACAAAAATCATTACGTCAAACAAAAAAAAAAAGTAAAGAGAAAAGAAAAATCAAAATTTTGTAGCAAGATTCTGTATGTTGAATATATATAGTATATAGTACATCAAACATACAGGCATACATATGTAATATGTCGTTCCAATATGTAAATGAGATAAACAAGATTTGTATTTATTTATGATGACAATTACACATAGTCATGAATATGTGTGCAAGAGCAATGACTCAACGGGGCGCTATAAATAATAATAAAAATAATAATAATAAAAATAATAATAATTAAAAAAAATGTTTAAATACAATATGTGTTGGTTTTAATAGGTAAATATTTTAACGCAGAGACCTTTAAAGCTCATTGTAAGCATTTATCAAAAGGCAAAAAAAGCTGACTTAAATACAATATGACATTCTTTCGTTATCACGCACACACGCACACGCACACACGGACACTCACACACGCAGGCATTCAGACAAACTTAAGTATCCAGTCACACACTCTTAAATAATTATGTGGATTATATAGAATCGATATGCTAGGCACACTCCTCCACATATGTGGCGGGAAAGATGCCAATTTGATTGCGCAAGGCGCCCAGCCACCAGCCGTCATCCTGTTTGGCATGAACCTCGATAACATCGCCGGGACTCAGTTCCAGTTCATCGTAGAGCTTTGGTGTATAGCTATAGAGCGCCTTGCAGCGCCCCAGCACTTGACACTGGCCGCCATCCTTGGAGCTGACGCTGGTGAAATTGCTGGAGCTCATCGATGAGCTTTGCACCTCCTGCGCATTTTGATAGAAATTCTGTGTGATCGCCTGCGGCTCAGCCTCATCCTCGTCCTGCGAACTGAACTCATCAAAGTCAGAGTCCTGCTGATTGGAGCCACCATCCGCCTGGCCACGATCACCATTCGTCTGGCCACCGGCCAGCGTCTTGGACTTGACTGTCGCCACAGTCGCTGTTCCGGCACTTGCTGCTAGCGATGCATTCGTTGTCGAGATTATCTTTGGTTGGCTGGTAAAAGTTTCAATATTGCTCTTGCTGCGATTAAAGTTCTTGAGAAGCGCCGATGTTGGTGCGGCGACTACGCTAATGTTCGCACAGGAGCTGTTGTTCTGGCTCTGCATCTGTGAATAGTCATCCTCGTCGGTGGCATTGGTGTCGCCAGCATCCTGCGACAGCAACGTCGTCGATAGCGGCGTCTTGTCATTGTTCTTCAGCCAGTTGGGCACCTTCAGTATGCTCTGCTGTAGTCCGGTGCGATCGCGTGTAATCTGTTTTTGATGACAGTTCAGTCAATCGATTGGAGTCAATCAATTATATGAATCTCACCTGTATGTGTTGCGCTAGCGGATGCGTTGTGCGCGGCTTGTGATCCAATTCGAGCAGGGCCGAGTGCAGCTTCAGACGTGCACCCTCCAAATAAGTCAGCATAGAGCGAATCTGCCGCACAGATGGGGTAAAGATGTATTGCAAAACAGTTCTAAAGTAATGATTAATCAGTGCATAATGCTTACATGGTAGAGCTTATCGGTAATATTCTGATGCTCCTGGTTGTTAAGCGAATGTGATAGACCGCGTAGGCCATCCCGCGAGCGACGCTCCCGCTCCAAATCGGTCTTGACCAGCTGAAGGAGCTTAATCAGCGAATGCTTGCGCCTCTCGCGATTCATCGCCAGCGTGGTGTGCTCGCAATAGAAGTCGGGCAATAGCTGCTCACTGGGACCCTCGGAGTTGCGCCGAATGTTGCGCACCACCTGCATATCCTTGGCCACATTGCACGCATCCAGCTGCGGCTGCAACCCAGTCGCTAGACCACTCAAAATCGGATGCATGTCGTTGATGAGACGCGCATATTGCTGCACAAAATTGTGCATGTTGCCCACACGCTGCTGTTCGCTGCTTTGGAGTTGGGAGGAGCCGCGCAGCACGGCCATCTCCCAATCGACACGGGCACGCTCCGCACGCACACATAGCGTATAGTATTCGACGTCTGCCCGTTTGACGGCCTCCTCGGCCTTCTTGCGTTTGTTATCCAGCTTAACGCAATCCTTCTCGGCGGACTTGAGCTCCTTCTCGGCGGCCAGCTTGTTGGGCCCCTGATGTAGCAGTGCTATCGATGGCGACTTCTGTATGCGCACATCCAGCATTGCGTCCTGCAGTTTCTCATTTTCACGGGCGGCCGTGTGCGATGCCTTCTTGGCCTTTGCCTCGCTCACGCGCCACTCGCTCAGCACACGGGCCGCTTTGTCCACATTGC
Organism: Drosophila cognata; assembly: GCA_035041535.1. Classification (NCBI taxonomy): domain Eukaryota; kingdom Metazoa; phylum Arthropoda; class Insecta; order Diptera; family Drosophilidae; genus Drosophila; species Drosophila cognata. The sequence continues at coordinate 7,648,366 of JAWNLC010000831.1, forward strand.
TTTCCACCTGATTGGAATGGTGTAGATTAGATTACTCGTTGGAAGGCTGTTGCTAACTTACCGATTTACGCGTCTTGTGATGATTGTCAACAACCGTTTTTAGCGGCTTGACGAGCTCATCGGTCAGCGAGACTGCCAGCTGGCGATGAATATCACTGCGACTTTCCATCTCAGTAGCAACACCACGCCAGGCATCCGCCACGCTGCCAGGAATCTCCCGTCCAGCTTTATTTAGTTTATTCGCCAACTTCGAGAGCGACTTGGAGTAGATCAGCTCCGAGTCAGCGCTGCAATACAATTAAATCAACAAGTTAATCACTGCAATTACGTATTAGATGGAATACGCATACAAACTTACCGCTCCTGCAGGACACAAATGAGTTCCTTGCTAAAGTCACCGCCCTGTTTAATGTAGCGTCTCAATTCCTCGAAGCCGTTTTGTCCCTATCGAAAAGAGCCAGCAAATGGAAAAGAGAGAACAATTTAAAATTATGCTGAACATGGATTACACACACTACAAAAGGAGAATTATAAAATTGTGATCTAGCCGTGGACCAAACAATGCATTCTGCCTGTACCTCATCTTTAAAGCGTTTAGCGTGCGGCGACAGATCCTCATCACTGGGCTGCTGCGACATCGAGGGCTCATACTCGGTGCGATCGGTCCGTTCGGTGACATCCTCACAGCTTTCGGTCATATCACGATCCCGATCACGATCGCGTTCACGACTTCGATCTGGCGACAATGACTGGCGGCTGGCATTGCCGCACGACTGGTTGAGATTGGTTTTGGATTGAGCGACACGTTTGAGAGGCGTCTGTTGGCGCACCACCTCCTTCAGCTTGTTGCCCTCCTCGCCCAGCCAGTTTTTCATGCCGTGCCAGCCCTTGCGGAGCTTCTCCTTGTTGTGATTAAAGTTGATCAGACGCTGGTTCTTGTTTTTTAGCAGTGTGATACGGCGCTCATTGGGACGCAGTTGATCCCGATGTGTACAGTACTCCAGATCGATTTCACGACTAAAATCCTCCGTCTCGTTGATCTGACGGGTAATCTCCTGCAGCTCATCGATCGATACAAAGAGATTCTGGGCATTCAGGCTCTGATAGCTAACCGATTTGAGATCGTAATCAAACTCCTCATTGATGCTAATCTGGCTGTGGCTCAGTTGACTTCGGCTCCGACTGTGACTTCTGCTTCGGCTACGGCTCCTGCTGCTGCGACAGCTGGCAAGGCTCTGTTTGGATGGCCGCTTGGAGGGCATTGGCTGGAAGGAGTCAATGCTCTTGAAGCGCTCCTGCTGCGCCAAATATCCGCAGATGATGGGTGTGCTCGGATGCGAAATGTTCTGCTTGCCGAGCTTTTCACATCTTTCCGTCGACCTGGCCATGTTCTCCTTGTTATCGCTGGCTGCCAAACTGAGCTCGCTGTTGCCATACAATTCCGGCAGTTCAGGCAGATTGAGGCCAAGCTGTGGCGGCGCTGTCATATTCATGTCGAGCGTCATCGATGGCGACTTGTGCAGATAGACTTTCAGCTCGGAGCGATGCAGATTCTGCACGGATTGCGACTGCTGTTGTTGCCGGGCAATGCGTGGACGTCGCATCGGTGCCTCCACAAGTGGCACGAATGATGGCAGTTGCGGTTGCTGTTGTTGTGGTTGCGGCTGCTGTTGTTGCGGCTGCTGTTGTTGCGGCTGCTGTTGTTGCGGCTGCTGTTGTTGCGGCTGCAGTTGCGGTTCCTGTTCCGGTTGATGCGTTGGCGTTACAAACTGTTCCGTTTCCTCCATTTCGGGCTCTGTCTGTTGCTCGATTTGGGGCATCGTGCTGCAGGCATCGACAAAGTCCTCCTCATCCGAGCTGCGTGGCGTTAGAGTCCGCACCATTGTCGATGTCTTGGCAATGCCACCACCAATCTGCTTGAGACGCGCCTCTGTTACCCCAAAGCGATCCGTGTCCAGAGTTGTCGTCGATATTAGTATGGGTGCACCAATCTCCAGACGATGATCCTCCGAATTGCTTCCAGTCATATTGTAGCTGCCAGTGGCCAGTTTGCTGGGTGAGCCGGAGCGATCTTTGCCAGAGCCACCACCTCCGCCCGGCAGTGTCATGCTGCCTAGATGGCGCCGACTCAGTTTGTTGCCCAGCACCGAGTAACGTTTGATGCGGGTCAGAAATCCTTTGCCGCTGATATTTCCATTATTATTATTATTGCTGTTGTTGTTGTTATTGTTGTTGTTGTTGCATATGCTGTTGTTGTTGTCGGCGGTAGGGATATCGGCAACCGCCGAATTGTCCTTGCCGCCAAATTTGAACTTGTGCACGCGTAAATGATTCATCATTCTATGCGATTTAATTTTGATTATTAATATTTCAATAAAAGTTTTGATTCGAATTCGATTTGGCAGCTCGGCGTCAATCTTGCCGACGTTTGCATTGCGTGCGCACTGTAAATTGTCCGAAAACTGAACTGAGTGTGGATAAGGCAAGTAGAACTGCCGGCAAGTGCATAAGCAAGCGTCGACGACGAAGAAGAAGTGGAGAGACGACGGGGCAGAAGGAAGCCAAAGCAGAAGAATAAACACGGATGAGAAGAAGGTTCTGTCAGGCTACCAAACTAACGACAACTCTATACCCTTTACTAAAATATCCATTTATCACTGTGTATGCTTGCATAAGTTCAGCTAAAGTCATGCACTGTGTTAAAGTTTAGTCGGCATTGTTAAAAAGCAAAGCAAAAAATAATAATCAGTAAACTCTCTGCATTATGTCAGTTTGAAAACTAATACGCTCAATACTACTCTAAGTCCATAAAACATAGTCGCGACGCTCACCTACATACACACACACACACTTGCACACACACGCACCTAAATTGAAAAGGGGGAAAAGGGCACAAGAATGAGCTGCAGTCAAAAAGAGCAATAAAAACGACACAAACTCACTTTATCTCTCTCTCTCTCTCTCTCTCTCTTTCTTACAAACAAATGTCGCATTATTTGACCCCTGCTTATAATTTAAAGGCTTACACACATATGTATGTGTGCATGCAAACATTACAACATCGCCACATACATATATGTGTGTATGTATGTGTTTATGCATGTGCATTGCTTGGTCACAGCGACCCTCCGATCCCGATTCCCCATCAATGTTCTTTTGCTCCACTTTCAGTGCAGGTAAAGATTACAAAACGGTTTGTTTATTGAACCGCGACGATGAAGGCACCGACAACGGACAGCAAGAGAGTAGAATGCATTAAGAATAGGCGTGTGGGCACAAAGAAGAAGAGCCAGAAGAGGCAAAGGCACAAAAAGACCGACCGAGGCTAAACAGTGATGTGCGTTTGTTATGCATGCCGAGAATCGCCGCGTTGGCACCAAAAAAATTGACAGCAACTGTCCGAAGCGCCTTCGACGATGCGTCGTCTGTTTGTCTCTGTTTTGTGTCTTGTACATACAAACATATATGTGAGATTAAAGAGCCGATTCTCATCTCTGAATTTAGCCGGGTATACTCTGTAACTTTAAATTTGAGTATGCTCAAAATGTGCACACTTGTATGTATGCAAAGGACAATTTATATCATTCTGAAAGATTTAAAATGTTTTATTTAAACACCGTCAATTTTAAATGTTGTCCATACATTTGTATATACATATATATTTGTGTATACCATGTGTTAGGTATGAGGTATCTCATAGCAGGGTGCACTCTTGTCTAGGGTATTTTTGCTTTTTTCTGAGCCATTTTCGTTACATTGCTCGTGCTTGCAATCCGTGTTGGTAATTATAGAAATCATTTATTTATGAACTATTTACGTTTGAGTTAAGCAAAAATGATTGTTTCCCATTGTTAATCGGCCAATGCAACTTTCGAATGCACTGTAATAGAATTTGAAACTGAGATTTCGTTCATATCATTATAGAAGCTAATAATTGTTGTCTTTAGTTGCAATTTGTACACTAACTAAAATAAATGTCTAGATAATTACTTTTTTTTTAAGTGCAGAATTTCTTTGTTTTTTCGATGTAGAGTTTCTTTGAATTTAATGTGTATTTTTCCCGCTATATAGTTATGTACATATGTAAGGGTATATTTAAATGCACGATGTAAATACATGTGCACATTCGTACACATACATACATATGTGTATGTATGTCTGTTTGCTGAATCGACCAACTTCCAATTGAAAGTGACCGATGAATGGAAGGGGGAGTGGGGAGGGAAGTAAAAGTTAGCAAACAAGGCTGCTGTCCGATTAAGCTTCGCTCTGCTTGTTGTTGTTATTATGCAAACATAAGTGAATACATACGTACACACACACACACACACACACACGCACTTTCACATACATACAAACACACACATATGTTTGCAATTTTATTGTTGCTTGTGCCGCTGTAAGCTAATATTGGTGTAAGGTGCATGTTCAGGTTGGGGTTCGAGCTAAGTTTTGTCTGGTTATTAACTGCGCTCTGCTTATAACACAGTTTACGCTTCTGCTTCTGCTTCTGCTTTTTCCATTTGGATGCCAACAAGTGAAACCGTAGTAAGTAAAACAATTTAATTACATTTTGCGAATTGTTTTTGCTGCTGCTGCTGCTGCTGCTGCTGCTTTGCAGCTAATTGCATTTGTTATTTGCAAGGAGAGCACGTGAGAAAACCCAATACAAATGTGCTCGGCAGCCCATTGGGGACAACCCTGTGACTGAACGACATGGATACGAATAAGGATGGATGCTAATCAGAGATGTCTCATTTAGCCATTCATTTGTGTGCATTTGGCCAACTCTGTGAGTTCTGCGGAGTATATATATGTAATATATATATATAAAGATATACATATATATAGATTTAATGAGGGGTATGAATATGTTATGCATGCATGCAAACACACACTTGAGGGAAATGCAAAACGTAAAGCGTTGATAAGTCACGTAGCACGCTAATGGAGTGAAACTTGAACTGGAGTGTGACAAGTCACAGAAAACAACAATTCAACTAATGAACGCACTGAATCTGAATCTGAATCTGAATCTCAATCTGAGTGTGCACCTTATTAGCCAGTGTCTGAGCCTCAAGCAGCGAGTCAGAAGGGGCCACTCGAGTGAACCTGCTGAGGAGCTGCTACGCCGACGATTGCTGCGACTACTACTCCATCCACAACAATGTCGGAGGCTAATTGCAAAGGGCGCACCGAAGTTGCCGCAATCGGCGAAGCCTGCAATTATGGGCGGCGGCGGCGACTGCAACAAGCCGTGTTTAAAAGTCAAATAACATAAATTATTGCCAGACGGTTAAAAAAAAATGAAAATCATCTGAAAACAATCAGTGGAGTGGCGGCAAGCCGCTGGCTGCTACATGCTATAAATAGCCAGCGATTGCAATTGCAACTTGCATCTTGCATCTTGCATCCACGCGAGCAATTGAAAATCCTTTGGCTTGTGCGTGCCGAGCGGCATCCTTTTTTTTTTGTTGTCCATTATGGCAATTTATGGTTAGTAAATAAGCAAAAAAAAAAAGGGGGCAGCAGCCATAATTTGTAAGCGGAGAGCAATATCAAGGTCATCAGTGCTATCAAGGTCACAGCCACTAAGTTAACAGCAAAATGATGCCATGTTTTTTGGAGAGTGCAACTATCTGTTGGTTTTCTGTTTATGTAGATCCAGTCAGTTTATAGCTCAGTTTTGACTGTTCTGCTCTTACCATTCAATACTAACACCATTCAAATTTGCAATATTAAATTTAAAATTTAAAACATTTAAACGTATAGCAAAGCAAGAAAGAAAGGTTATCGTCGAGCAAGGCTATAACGTTGACCAAGAATATATATACTTTATGTGGTCGGAGACCTTTCCTTTTTGCGCTATAGATTTCATGGCAAAACTATAAAAAACTCAACAGGTGTATGAAGATAAATGTATTTAAGTATTTCAAAGCATAAATAAATGAGAAAATCAGATTTAGACAGCCCGGTGCGAATGGCATTCCTATTTGATAAGCAAATGTATCTATAAAACTATCCACATGCAGTCTAGATAATAATACAATGAGCTTAAGTGATAAATGCATTAATCTCGTTGCTCTTTAGGAACTATATTGGGAGAGCACAATTCCCCCCAAGTTTATTTCCAGCAGTCTTCTTTAACAAATGGTGCAAGAGCGCGGCCCAGTTTTCTTTTCGATATATATATATATATATATATATATGTTTTATATCTATATGTTTTTTTGTCTGTTAAGCATGCAACAATCAGTTTATTTAGGACCCATCGTTAGATGCTATTAACAAAACGAATTCTTTGAGACCATTTAACAAGTAAATACATACATAAATATATATGCATATGTATGTTGAATATGTCATGCCACAATATGTAAATGTTTACATGTTGCAACAAGAGCGAACCCCTGACTAATGCATTCATGTTGCATGTGGGAGTCATATTTCCATTCAAATCTTCGAAACTCTATGCGGAAGCTATGGGTAAATGTCTAATCGAAACTGCTAGTGTCCAAATATATATATATACATATATATATATATCAACACGAACGTGAGATGGCATTTTATTTGATTACATAAGAAACAGTCGCCAGGTGTCAAAGTACACATTATGTTGCACCTTACACCTTCATGTGTGGCATTAGTTCAAGGGCGTATCCAGTTTGTGTCTACGAAAAGTTGCTTTGTATGACAGCCGAAACACCCTGCCCCTGCCCCTGCCCATTTAGCAACAGCCGCGGGGCAGTAGTTTATGGGTAGCATTTATCTCATTTAGTGTCGTAAATGATAAACAATTTGTTGGCCGATTGGCACCCGTTGCCAAAATTGAGAAGAGCCATAAACGACAGATGAACACTGAACAAAAATGTTAACAACTGCTAGAAACAATTGCAAATCACAGTCAAAGAAGAAGAAGGTTTGTTCTCTCAGTGTATACAGATGTGCATATATTTATATATATATATATATGTTTTAGATAATGTGCGTAAGAATGTATTTAGTTGTTAAACTTAGTCAAGTTTGTACGACTATGTACATATGTACATAGATGTACATAAATATGTACATACATGCGTACATACACATCTGTTTGTGTGTGTGTGAGTGTTGAGTCTGCGGCGCTTTCTGTTTCACTTAAACAAATATTTTCGCAAGTTATCTTGAAATGTTGCGTCAAATGCAAAAAAGGTCGTGCGGGCAGAGGCGGGTGGCAACAAGGCGAAAAGTTCACATAATGAGGCACTTAATTGTTGAATTGTTGTTATTCCGAATTAATATTATTTGCTCAATGTGATAATAATAGGAGCACAAGCCACGATCTACTTTGTTTTACTTGCTTTATTTATTTTGTTGGTATTCGCTTACACAGCGAATTCATAGCATAAGACAAAAATATAGTAACTGAAGAAACTATCGAATCCTTTAGTTGTACAGAGGTTTAAAGTTAATTTGCAATGCATTTGAAGTAGCTGAGAAGTGATATAGTGGGGCATGAACCAGATAATACGATAAACACTCGCATTTAGTATATTGAACTAACTTGAGTAAACAAAAGCAACTGATTAGCTCCACAGATAAAGATCGTGAGCGAGAGATTGCCAAGTTTTTTTTTGTGATTCGTTTGTTTTATCTTTATCGGGCAGCTTTGCAGCTGTGCAAAAATATGGTGGAACATCCAGTGAGTTAACTGATTAATCTAAGATAACTGAGCATCACATGGTTTTTCCCGTACCGGAAATGTTACCAAGCCAATGCTCAATTAAAGTTGTGGCCAGCTAGGAATATGCAGAAGTAAGTTAAGTGGCTGCAACTAAGATTGTTTTCAGATTGTCAACTCAACTGGCATATATGTGTAGGTAAGTGTGTCTGTGTGTGTGTGTGTGTGCATACGCGTAAGGCATTCATCATTTAATATAATTAACCTCAAGCGAGCGAGCTGTAAACGGGGGCCAACTGCATGGGGTCTGCGGGGTTGAATGAAGTTGAAATCATTTACCGGCCAAGTGTCATTGACAGCAGCAGAAGCAAACAAAAGCTGCCTGCTACGCAACAATGAGATGAGGAGAGAATGCAAGGAGAGAAGAGAGTGGTCAGCATATTCCTGTGACACACTCTCACTCCCACTCCCACTCCAACTCCATCTCCCTCTCTTTCTCTCTTGCACTTTGTCTGGCTGTCAATCTTATTAGAAAAGGGCTGCATTTTATTTGGATTGGAATTGAGCATTCGGCTTATGCTTTGTTGACCCATTGGAATGCTGCTAGATTTTCTGTTGTTGTTGTTTTTGGGTTTTCTTATGCCGTTGCTGATTGAGAACTATGCTGGATTTATGTCGCTGCCATTGATGTGTTGCTTGTTGCTTGTTGCTGTTTGTTGTAATTCTTCTTCTTGCCGTACAAAGAAAAGAAAAATAAAGAGGTGCCTAATTAAGAATGCTTGGTCGTCTCAAAGAATTAACTAACGGTTGCTGACGGCGTTAAATAAACTGATGAACAATAACAACAACAACAACTTGAAGGGCCTCAGTGTTTATGCTAATGGGGTCGGGCCGACAGGGAGCCAAGCAAATATTGAATAGATCGCATACTGTCTACATAGAAGCCCGAGAACGTCTATGAAAATATTTTATTCTCTTTTTTTTTGCGTCGTGTTATTGTGTTCTATTTTAGCGTAAACCGAAACAAAATAATTGGCACAATTTCAAGAACCGACCAAAAAGTAGGAGAAAATGTTTAGATTTTCATTTGGAAAAGTTGCGGTCGTAAAATGCATTTGTCTGCCAAAAACACAAAAAAACAAATCAAGAAAAAAGATCGACACTAGATATACACAGATTGCAATTCGTGATGGCACCAAAATAAATATATCAGTGCATATGAGTGTCTGCCTCTTATATGTAGTCATACAGTAATTTGTCACACGGTTGACCATCAGAAATGAACATTGTGTTTGCATATCCAGTTCAAGTTTGATTTTGTCACATGTCACATTTAAGATGGAAGATGGAAGATGAAAGATGGATGCGCCTGAAGGTCGCCGCACATGGTCGATAAGAAGCGGCATTTGCGAATTAATAAAGGGAATTATTAACATGCCTTGAGTTGTAGCCATAAATGTTTTCTTTTGTACGTGCCAAGTGCAATACAATGTGCATTACTAGATAACAAAACAAAACAAAACAAAAAAGAGAGTTGCACGATTTACACGATTCCATTATAGTGTCAGCAACAAGTGTATTTTTTCTTGTTTTTTTTTTACACACAATTTGGGGCTGCCAGACATCGAATCGAATCAATGAACAAAAATTAGATCACTTTGCAAATTTCATGTGGTTTTTTCACACATTTGACACACACAAATTAGAACAAAAAATATTTAAAAAAAAAACAATATATATGTATACATATTTATATATATATATATATATATATAAATATATATTTAGTATTAGTTTTCGTGTGTACGTTATGTAAAAGCAAATTACCGAAAATAAATGATATTTGAATTAAGTGAACACAGAATTTACGTCGAAAACGACGACGTTGGAGGCGAGAGCGACATTTACTACGCCCCTCGCGGCGACTGTTACTCCCAACTAAATTTAGAACGGGCTACAAATACAGCTACTATTGCTACGTCGAGGCGACGTCAACAACGCACAGCGGCAGACTAAGCGCAGCCAGTTCGACAGCAGCTGAAGCAGCAAAAGCAACAGCAGTCGGAGCAGCAGCAGCAGCAGCAGCAGCAGCAGCAGCAGCGATTAACACAAACAGAGACAATGAGAACGCGGAGAGGAAGCTATTCTGACTAGACAGACACCCGTGCCAAGGCAGAGTTTCAACCGAGTATTTTTCTGTATCTTAAGCCAAGGAAGAGCTGATGATAATACTCATTTATTTTCCTTATCAATTTATCTACTTTCTTCACTTTACTACTCTTAATGAACATAATTATTATTATACACCTTTTAACTTAATTTAATTTTTGATTTGTTTTATTTAGGATCTGAGAAGAAAATATAAAATGTCACTCTTTCATTTTTTAATCTGTTATATTTTTGGCTTCTCTTCTGGTCTGTAATAAAGGTCTTTTACTTAAATACTTAAATTTAAGCGACTTACTGCTGGCGCCATCTGTCAGTGAGTAGTTTTCTTAAGCATTTACTTCGCTAAAGAACATAAATAAAAAAATAAAAAAATACAACAATATATCGTTTTTATAATTACGCGAGCCGAGCAGACCCCAGCATCTAATGTGAACGGGTATACAAAACTGAGAGCCCAGACCCGGAGAGCGTAGAGTAGTTCTATAGAGCGTAGAGTAGTTCTACAGAGCACGAAGCGCGGAGCATGGAGTCAGAAGCGCAGGCGCATTATGCCGGCTGCTGCAGAATTGATGCTGCTCGCTGCTGCGTCGACGCGGCGTCGCTGGTGCTGGCGCTGCTGCTGCTACACCTGCTGCAATGTTTGGCAACGCGTAGGCCAAATATTTGGACGAGAGTGCGCTCTTACGGTACATCATCCAGCATCCAGCAGCCAGCATCTGTCGACGCAGCATGTAAAGCGGTACTCGCTGATTGGGCTCTGCACATTTACCGTTCGCCATGGCGCACAGTGCGACCACAGCTAAGTCATTTGTTGTAACTCAAGTAATTGATTGAAAAACAAAGCAAATAAATACAAATCAAATGATCGAATAACTCTTGCTAATGTTCAATCACTTTACATGACAGCTGTATAATTGCTTTACAAAATAATAATGAGTTAGAAAATGTTTTTTCTCTATTTTTGCATATTGGACTTTAAGCCGTAAATTGTTAATATCATAGAAAGAACACATCTTTGATTCACTCTGAAGCGCAAACAGTTCTGAAACAGTAATGACAGACAATAGAACAATTTAATGTTATAAAAATATATATTATAATAGATATTTGATAAAATATATGTGATTTTGGTACCACTGTGCACGATGTACGCTACAATAATTTAAACAGCTAAGTGCACGTGCTGCTGCAGACGTCGCCGTTGCCGTCGTCGTTGACAAGTACCGGTATTATGGGCAATGTCAGTTGCAGTTGCAGTTGCATAACTGCTGCAAATTTATGCAGCTTAGCAACCGCATCCGCAGCAGCAGCACAGTGTGTGCATGTCTGTGTGTGTGTGTGTATGTGTGTGTAAGTCATTGTGTGTGTGTTTATATGAGCAGATATTTATTTTTATTAGCACTGAGCGCGTGATTATCACAGAAGCCGCAGTTCACACGGCGCGACGTTGGTGTCGACGGCGACTGCTGCACTTGCCGCTTGACCGAGATTCGCAGGCTTCTTGCACAAGTCAACAACAACAACATGTGCATCTCCTCAAGCTCCTCCAACAGATGTGACAATAATGGTAATGGCTAAAAAGCCGTTTATCGGGTTGGTTTTTTATTGCGTGTTCTTTTTTTACTTCCTGTTCTTTTATTGTTGTTGTTGTTTATTTATTTATTGAATTCCTTTGCAGCAACGTTGGTCGTTTTTTTTTTTTTTGGCATTTATGTGGCAATCAGCTGTTAATCAAGAATTTAGTTAAACATGGCAACTTACTTGGCTGGCATTGTTTGGTTTGGCTGGGAGTTAAGGTACTGGATATGGTATTTACTTGAGCTTACCTGGAATCATAGAGAAATCAAAGATTTAGTTGAGATATTTTTTGGTTTCATAATAGACATGTTAATTGGGCGAGTTATTAGAGAAACGATAAAAAAAATCCATTACCAATGCCGGCACCCTTGAATACATGTAAGCGTAGAATCTTATGATAATACTAATTTATTTTCCTTATAAAATTACCTACTTTCTTCTCAAGGAACATAATTATTATCATACACCTTTTAATAAGCTCTTTTAATTAAATTTTTACTTTTTAAAAGAAAGTAGAATATTAATGTGACTATTTCGCTTAGCAGAATTTTTTGTATTTCCAGAACAGCTATTCTTTTATATTTTTGGCTTACATCTGTCTGTAATAAAGGTCGTTTACTCAAAAGACTTCAATTTAAGCGACTTACTGCTACTACTACACTTGCGCCATCTGTGGGTGAGCTTTTCACAATTGAATTGTTGGTATTGAAAGCTTGAAATATAGCTTTTATGCTTGATTGGCGCTGTTGAGCTTTAAGCTAATTAAATTCAAGTTTTACACCTGCGCAGACAGCTCATTAGCGCTGGTCATTAATAGCGATCAGGAGGACCTTGCAAATTATTAATTTGCACAGAAAGGTAAAATGTTTGTGTGTGTGTGCTGTGTTATCTGTGGCGCAAACTTTGAGTGGAACTGCTTTTGAATAAGTTGCACTTACTTGCTAAACACGGACCGGCTGGCAAACGAGTTTAAAAATAACATAAAATCACACAAGAAATGCGAGAAGAATGAATGCGGTGCAGGGGTGGACATTTGGGTTGCCATGGCGGGCATACGGGTCCATGGGGGGCATGGGGTAGTTTTGATTCGATGGCTGGGGCAACACATAATAAAATGAATATCCATTAATTGACGCGACGAGAAGTTGAGTTTAGTTGAGTTGAGATGTTTGTTTGATGGTAATTGGTTGTTTGGTTGTTTGGTTGGTTGATTGGATGTTGGCGACGTATGGAGTTTGTGATGGAACACACGTATGGAAGCGACAAAGGAGATCGAGTTCATCGCTTACCTGCGCATTACCCATTAGAGCATCGTCTTCAACTTCAGCCTGGATGAGCTCTTCAACATTGGCATATAACGCCTCCACCTGTTGTTCTGCTTGCTGTTTTGCTTGTTGTTGTTCCTGTGACTTTTGATTCTTCTGCTTTTGTTTTAGATTCGCATTGAGATTGATCGCCGATTTGGATTTGCTTTTTGCATAGCGAGCAGAGCAGCGCAAGCTTTTAAGCACGCCATATGAGCGTGCATTCGCGAGCTTTTTATAGATGGACAGAGAAAGACACAGAGGGAGAGAGAGAGAGAGATAGAGATAGAGAGATAGAGAGAGAGAGAGAGAGAGAGAGGGAGTCCACGTTTGGGTTTGCACGTAGCAAAGGGTGTGTGGCGGGGTTTGCTCAATTTAAGTATCATCATCATCTTTACATAATACACAAAATATATAGGCAAATAGATATATACATATACATACATATATGTACGTACATACACTTAATAACTAATGTGCAAATTTAATGTGTTAAGCTTGATGTTCCCTTTTGTATCTGTGAGTACGACTTTCAATTAGTTATGGTGCAGCTGGGTAGAGCGGGTAAAGGCTGGCAGCACACTTTGCCACTTAAAAATTACTAATTAGTATGAGAAAATGCAAAAACGCCTATTTTTTTCTGTGCTCTGTAAATGTGTGAAAACTCAGCAAAAAAAAAACAAAATTGATAAAGAGCAAGAACTTTTTTGCTATTGACAATTTAGTGCAGAATTGAATATTTATGTTTATTTTGTTTTGATTATATATGTGTGTATACGAAATTTTTGCTATCAATAAAAACATTTGTGTTGACTTTTTGACTAATGAAATTATACAAAACATTTTTAATAGGTTTTGCTCAAGATTGCATCTTTTCCTTTATACATATAATTTCTGGTGTAATAACTATTATTCATGAGTAATATATTAGTGATGAGTAAAGCTTGAGGTGCATTTTAGTTAATGTTAATGTTAGAGGTATGCTGTCCACTTTCTATTGACGACGTGCCGGCATTTGGCATGCACATACGTACATATGTACGTACATACATACATCCATAGATACATATAAGCATAGACATGTCCAACTGGTGTCAGTTGTCGTGTCTCTGAACCCAAGTGCGTTGCCCAAAACTATGGCATTGCCAACTTCCGGCACAAGTCAAAACAACAACAACAACAATTACAAGCCACAAATAGCTGCTGTCTTGGGTATGAATGGGACGCTGCTGCTGCGATTGCCATGGAATGATGATTCAATGGGCTTAGTTGCAAGCAACGTTCGCTTTCTATATATAGACACATGACCGATGTCGACTGCGATTGCAAAATGTTACCGTGGCGATAAAAGCATTGAACTAAACAATCAACAGCCACAGCAACTTGGCTTAGTTGAAATAGCTAATGACTTGTCAGGCACTGCGCATTTACCAACACAATTTGCAAGTGTTCAGCACCAGCAGCAGCAGCAACAGCAGCAGCAGCAACAACATCATCTGATGGCAAATGTTGCGCATACGCCGCGTATGCTTTTGAACTGGGCCAACCACTAAGCGCCATCAAAGAAAGTTGTGTATGTGTGGTAAACGGTGGTGTTTTGTAGAACAAGTCTAACCAGAACTAGAACGAGAAACAGAACTAGAACCAACAACACCAACATTCGAATCAGAACCAGATTCACTTGCAACCAACATTCAACATTTTCAATTGCACGCCAGCAATTAACTCTGTGGGACAATGCCTCGCAGCTGAGTATTGAGCTCGAAGCTGGGTGTTCTCTGTTTGGTGCTAGGTTCTCGGTGCTCGGTGTTCGGTGCACGGTGCTCGGTGATCGCTGCTCTAAGCCCAATGCACGTATTGCGCAAATTGACGCTTTGTGCGAACTACAAAAATAAGTCATTGACGAACTGGCGCGGAAAACTTGTTAAGAACTCGTGGCGAGGGTCGCTTGTGAAGTGCAAGACAAAAACAATTGCTATTGTTGGGTAAAAATGAAGGATTCGTCTTACATTAAGCTTTAAGCTGTCTCTGACACAAATTAGAAACTTACTTTGTTTGTTATTTATTTTCGATAATATGCGACTTAAATAAAGTTCACACTAATTATTAATTGGCGAAATATTTTTTGCGATAAGTCCTGACACTTGCAGAGCTGATTTGACGTTCTTTGATAAGCCGAGTGAATCCAAAGGTTAATTGCGATTTTTGGCGAATTTGAGGTCGCCAGTTGGACACATTTTTGTTTGACTGAGTTCACAATATATTTGAATATTCAATTAAATTGATCTTTAAACCAGGCTTTTAATAGACGTTTTGTTTCACACAAACGTAATAAGCACCCCTCGCTGGGTACACGGCCTGGCATTGCTTAAATAACATTGTAATTTCCACTTCACCGGGCTTTCAATGTGTCAGCCTTTGAATGTTGCTCAATGAAACTTGCTCGATCAATTAGGGCCGGGGAGCGAAAGGGCAATGGGAAATGCCCGAGTTTCGATTCATCACCAATTCTGACACAATCGCAAAGCTGAATAATGAACTCAAATTGGATTGTCACATTATCGTTATCATTCTTAAGCAATTCAAAGTTCAGCAAACTTTCTGTGGCACAAGGAGAACTTCATGAAATACCAGTCTGAATTAAGGAAACAAAAACCAACAACATATTTTCAAAACAAACATTTAAACAAATTCTAGTTCTTGCAAAAAGAAGAAAAAACTAATGAAAATGCTGTACTTGAGAGAGCTCGATCAGGGGATACTCTGAGCCCAAGTGTTTACCTGTTCAGATACCAACAAGTTTCGAGTTTCTCAATAGATTTTCGATTAGATATATGTTTTTGTGTTATCCAATGCTATAGGTTATCAATTTGAATCAACATTGTGGAGAAGGTGGACGTTATCTTAAAAATGAAATAAACTTGATAAGCAACTGGATATAGCAACTGATATAGCAACTGGATGTCTGTCTGGATGCAACTCCTTTCAATGTTCAGGGTTCAGGGTATCAAAATAAACCTCATCTCAATGATCTTTAATCTGAAATGGAAAATTAACATATTGAGTCATGTCTTCCTTCCACAATTGGGCACAACAAATTGAACGCCCTGTGCAAAAGATATAGAAACTAAATGTTATTTATATACAACCCTTGATTTTGGTTATACATTTTATTGTTTCGTGGGCGGATATTTTGGAAATGTATATGACTTTGATTATATGGGGTTTCCACTAATACTATGATTGTAAACTTTTATCATCGCATGTTGTATACTATTGTCGACACTTCGAATTGCGTTATTAGTTGTTGGACAATTATCAACAATTGTTTAGCGATGTAGGTCAGTGACGGCTATAGTAGTGGCTAACTGCGTGCCACGCCCCCTGCTAGATTCGTAAGAATTTTACATGTAGCTTGGCAATAATTACTGACGCACTTGAAAATGTTGCTGCGAGTATGACAAATGAGTTCAAAAGTATTTCGCTAATTTTATGTTTACCATTTTAGCAATTGTTTATCAGCAGTGAGCAACAATTAAAACCATTCAGTTAAAAAGCGAACGACGCAAAATAAATACAAATAACCCAAAATGAGTACGAGTGTGGGCTGAACAAAGCGGCTTCTCATTGCATAGAACTCGAACGATTCTCCAATCGACTCATCGGCACTGTGGCGAATTTCTTTGAAATCGTTGTCGATTAGCGTTCAGCATGACACATTTCAGGTCTCTAGAAATACCCTTTCCAGGTTTAAAAGAACAGTTATCTCAGGCACGCCGAAGTTTATATATCCTTCAGCATTGCTCTGTTGTTGGCAGTGCTACGTGGACGGAGCAACAGCGGAGCCAATAAAGTGAAATAATTGCTCTTTTGCTCCAGCAATAGCAGTAGCAAGAGCAAACAGCACTGCTGCTATCTGATCTGCTACCTATTTAACTGCTATTACTATTTAATGGCGTCATTTTTTTGGATGCCTTTTGCAGTTTCTAATTTGCTGATGTAATCTGATATACATATATCTGCTTATGTTGCTGATCAACCATACTTGATGGGGCCGTAGACTGCTCTACTTGAAGTCAAAATTATAATACCTTCAGCAAGAGTATACAAATAAAAGCCAACTCATGGGGGTGGAATGATCAATTTCTAGTAAGAAATTTCTAATAATTGTTATTGTTAAGAATCTGTTGCTGCTCCTGTTGTTGTTGTTATTGTTGTTGTTGATGTTGCATGTAACGAGGTCAGCCGTCTAGTTCAAAGTCTAAGTCTGGGCACGTCTTTGTTACAATTTCAATTTCAATTTTTGGTGTCTGTCTTGAAAACCAATTAACATTTTAGTTGCCACGGTGTCTCAAGACTCGAGTTGGAGCTCTAAGCTGGTGTTGTTGCTGTTGCTGCTGCTGTTGTTGCTGCTGCTGTTGTTGCTCAGTGGAACGCGTATATGGGCCATTCAGACCTGATCGTAGCATTGAACGTGACTTGGCTTTAACTCTCATTGGTCTTTGGTTTTCGGTCTGTGGTCTGTTTCTATTTCTGTTGTCTGCTGTTGTCGTTGGTGTTGTTGTCGTTGCTGCTTGGTGTGCCTGTTGCCCCCGTTTCAAGGTCGAAGCAAAACGTTGTTGACTGCATTTTGTGGGCCACCCATAACTGGATTATTTTCAGCCAGATTTCCACAGTAGCTTTCCATTTAACTTAACTCTCAGCCATATCTTGGCGCATAACCATCTTGGCTGTAATTGTTGTTTGGTTTTTTTTTTATTCAAAAGTTTTTTAATTTTTTTTTTTGCTTCATTTCTATTATTGCTTGCCTTGTTAAGAGATAAAAAACCGCGCTCATGCGCCCCGTACTCTGTCGTAAAACCTTAAAAAAAAATATATGAGCATAAATATAATAAAAAATTATATTTAGCACATGTTTTTGCATTGTTATTGCTGTTATTGTTGTTGTTGTTGTTGTTCTTGTTGTTGAATGCGCACAGTTTATCGTACAATTTGTGTTGTTTGTCATTCGGTTTGTTGTTGTTACCATAACAAGCCACCTCCTCCCATCAAACACATCATCTTTTGTGTTGGACGCATTTTGCAGTTAACGTTTTTTACTTTGCTGTTTAATCTGACTTGACAAAAAAAAATCAAATAAAAATAGTAATCATACAACAACAACAACAACAACAACAACAACGATCCATTTTGGCACTTTCACTTCTTAATTGTCGCAAAATTTCTTTGCGCTACCAGCTTCCAACTTGCAACTCCACAATAAAGTGCCAACTAAAGTAGTACATATGTAACTGTATATGTATGTGCATGTGATCTATGAGGCAACGAAATCAGATACTGGCAAAGCCATCTCAGCAGCTCAAATAATTATGCAGGAAATGGAAAACCTTAAGCAGGCAATAGCTCAACTGTAAAATATCTGTCGAGAATTTCAGAAAGATTTTTTTATGGACTTTCATCTCTATTTTCCATTATTAAGAAATATATTTGTGAAACATTCAAAAACCCTTTCTACTTCTAACACTTTGTTCTGCTTTTTTCTTTATCCGTCTTTATCCTTTCCATCTATATCGAATAATATCTATAGAAGTAAAGTTCTAAGTCTGTTTGGAGCAATCTTTTGATAACCATCTAGTTAAGGCTTTGGGCACATTCGATTAAAATGAATGATTTTGGCCAATTTACTTTCTTCAATTGACAAAAATCGATCGAGTTCAAATTTCATGATTGGAGGGAAAAATGCGGGAAGCAGTTTATAATGGCCATTCACGATCCACTCGCTGAAAGCTATTTTCGATTTCGAATTCAAAACAGAAAATTGGCAATCTACTGCGAGTATTTCTCCATTTGGGGCCACTTACAGCGAGTTAGTTAGTTGGCAACAGCAATTGGACGAGTCATCGATTTGGGTTGCCATATTTATTTTTTATCTAATCACATGCCGAGTGCAGTTGGTAATATATGCAGTGACAGCTGACAATTTTGAGCCAGTCAAATTGCGCATCCATCAATGGATGGGTTGAGTTGAGTACTTCGGATACTCCTCTTCCTTTTCCCAAATATTATATGGCAGTGGCAATGGGATCGGCATTTGCACATCCGGTGGCCAAAGTTTTCCGCACTCTCTTTGTTGCACGCTCTTTTTTTTTTTTTTTGTATTTTTGTTTTTTGTTTACCAACAAGCTCTTTTTTAATGGGTAATTTAAATATCTTTTCCTTTTCTTTACGAAACAAGTCGGGTAATTAAAAGTTCATTGTCGTGGTTGTTTATGCATGTTGTTGTTGTTGTTGTTGTTGTTTTTGTTTGTCTTAGTTAGCTAGCAACAATGTGGAAACGATTTTGCAATACGCCTGCCCAAATACAAATACCAAAAAAAAAAAAATTATAATAATAATAATAAAAACAAAACAAAAAACAGAAACTGGAAACCCGCCCAGCAAACCTGTTGATGAGGCTTCCACACACAAAACGTTTTCAGATACTCGTATCCACACACAACCACAAATTTTCCCACATTGAAAATTATGACAAAATGTGCTGGAGGCATCATCAAGTCATCGGCATCGGCATCGCCATCGACATCGTCATCGTCATTGGCACTCATGATGCTGTTGCTGCAAGTGGCAGGAAAAAAAGCATACGCCAAGATCACGTACCCAAGTTCCATGCTCATAGTGAAAGTTGCAGCAGCTGCCCGTCTATGGCTCTGGCGCTGGCTCTGGCTCTGGCTCTGGCTCTGGCTCTGCCTCTGACTCTGACTATTGCCTGTCTTGGCCATGGCCCGGCCTGCCCCCGGGCCGATAGCCCCGCCGCTGGCCAATGGCTGGCTAGTGGCCAATGGCTTGGCTAAGCTGATGACAATTTGCCGTAATTGAACTTGAAGTTGACTCTAGGAAGCAAATGCACTCAATGCAGCTGCAGCTGCACCTGCACCAAAGATGCGCCCACCAACAACTCAGTCACGACATTTGCGCAATCAATGCGTCTGCCTGTCTGTCTGTCTGTCTTTCTGTCTGTCTGTCTGTGTGGCAGGCTGTCTGGCGGCTAACGAAATTAACCGGCAGTCGCGTGGGGGCGTCAGAGGAGTGCTGCTTATCACAAATGCCAAACCTTTTTGGGGGGCCATAATATGATTAGCGAATGGTTTAGAAAGGGGGTGGGGGAGGGGGGAGAGGGAGGGTTGGAGGAAGGGATTCCCAATGATAGCAATATGATCTTTATTGCGAGTATTATTTTGTGTGCGAGTGTGGGTGTGTATGTGCGTGTGTGCGTGTGTGGATGTGTGTGCAGAGAACATTTGAAGCTAGTCGAAAGTGGGCCCATTGTTGGCTCTTTTTGCCTGTTGCTAAACTTGGAAAGAAAGTGGCGCAACGCGGCACAGTGGACAATGGGTAAGAAAAATATAAAGTAAGAAAAAATAAAAAAAGGTTAAAAAGCAGAGAAAAAAATACGTGAGCTTGGAACGCAGCGTTAATGACAGATGAGCGACGAGAAAGAATGCAGCACATAAACTAGATCTTATCGCGCTGATTGCTTACAAAAGCCACATGCCACATGCCACATGCCACATGCCACACACATACATCATTGAACTGTTGTCAGATTGCGACTGAAAAAATGATGCGAACAAACGTTTTACTAATCGTATGCGATTATCTAGCAACTTTCAAACAAATCGCACGATGAGTTTGATTTAAATTTGGCACAAATGAGTCAGCTCGATCAGAATTGGATATATATGTATGTGGTGTATGTGGTGTATGTGCTCATACGCCTTATATTTGAATACGAATTCGGAACTGGGTAATATCTCACAGCCATAGTCATTCTTGATTTACTCGTATTTAGATAATAATAATCTTTAAAAAGTTGACTTGCTGCAATGTATTCAAAATTAAGCACACAGCACTCAAGACATATTTCAAAACAAACACAAAACAAGAATGAAGAAGAACGATTATCTTTGGCTTGCTAAATATTGTATACCCTTGTAAGCCGGGCCGTTTGTAATTTTTGATACTATATGATATAGCATATCGATATCGCTGATTTTTTCCATTTTTCCCTATAAAAACCGATATTGTCGTCCGATCTCGATAAACACTCAAAACACTCAAATGTGAGAAGAACGTATTTGGCAGAAGTTTGGATATCTTTTTATGCAGAAAAGTTTCTTACGCCAGAACTCATATTTTCACCAATTGTTCGTATATCAGCTAGATGATATAGTATGATATGTGGCTCACGTACTGCCTGCACCAAAAATATGGATATATGTCAAGTTATGCGCAGATAGTTTCAAAACTGGGGCACTAGTTTGCATAGAAAGAGATGGGCAGGCGGACATGATCAGATTATAATACCCTCTGCTAGGGTATTCAAATAAAGTTTGTTAATTTCGACGATTATTAATGTATGCAGTGACCTCAAGCTTAAAATTTCTCGCTGCGCATTAATCAACGAGCAATAAAATTTGATTAGCATTTGAATTTCAGTATTGATAATATCTTTCCATTTCATTCAATTCCGATTTAGCACATATATGTGTATATGTATGTGTGTGTGCATGTTCTTTCATTTTCGTGCCACTGTGCGCGTAACGGCAATTTCAAATGCCAATGGAAACACTAAAGTTACGCACAAAAAAACAAAGACACAAAACATACAAAGTCGACCAGAGCTGTGCATCATAAATCATAGAGCAGCATCTATCGCAATTTTCGATCAGTTGAATGTTTCTTGTTCGTTGCATTGTTGTTGTTGTTGTTGTTGTTGTTGTTTGGGGAACGTGCGACGATCCGCAAAGCAGGTCAGATGCAGATGCGTGGGGGCCAATTGGCCAATCGCGTCATAGATGGCAAGACAGGTTAATTAACGATTTGTACTAATTAACTTGCGCATCTGCGACAAGGCAAGGGCTGGGTGTGTGTTGAAGAGAGAGGGAGAGAGAGAGAGAGATAGATAGAGAGCGAGAGGAGCAGTTAAAGATGTCGTTGCACGCCCAAACTGTCGTAAATTGTGCAAAGTAGGGTTGTTATGGGTTAATTGTTGGTTGCATGCATAACTTATTTGTAAGTATTTGGAGTAAGTGCAGTTAGTTAGTGAGTTAGTTAGTTGGTCAGTTAGTTGGTCAGTTGGATTGTGGTTTTGATTAAGCTAGCATGCGTTGTCCATCATTTGGAGCTGAGACTCACCCATGAATTATCTCGGAATTGTGACATATTTCGCGTGGACATATGGGCGGCCAGTGCCTCCCAATACTAACGACGGCACACTATGTATTGCTAGCAGTTCGGTGTTTGCTTGGTATAAATGGAGCTGTTGGAGAATATATATATATATATATATATAAATATATATATATATGTATATGTACATGTATGTTTGCTGTTATTTTATGCATGAATGTTGCCGTCTTCGCCGCGTTTACTTTCAATTTCGTTTGCAATTTCTCGGTATTTTTTTAGTTTTTGTTTTTTTTAGCAGTTTTCGATCACTTTTTTTGCTTTGCGCTGTTACGGCGGCATCGGCTTTCATCCAAGCATTTTGTAAGCTAAGCTAAACTGGACGCACACACACACACACACACAGTCTCACAGATTGCAGTTAAGCGTAACGCATGGAAATGAGCGCCAAAATGTACAACAGAAATTGAAAAACACACATTGAAAAAAACGTTCGAGATACATTAGTATCTATGTATCTATATACATATATAATTATAATATATATATATATATATATTTGTGTTTTGTGTTTTTGCAAGCACTCAGCCGAAACTGTGCACAACGATTATTATGTTTTATGTTAGGGCATACAGAGCATGTTTGTAGCGGAGACAGCACAATGCGGACAAACACACAATACACACGACACTTGGCCACAGATGCAATTGTTTAACAGCGACTGGTTTGGTTTCAGATACATTTAGGCCGCACTTGAAGCAACAACAGTTACATACATACTGATGGGCCACAACCTTGCTGGCTAAAGTAATTTATTTACATTTGGCAGTTGCTGTTGCTGTTGCAGTTGCAGTTGCAATTTCAGTTACCCGTTTCCAGTGGCAGTTTCAGCAGATGTTTTAAACGATAAAAAACAAATACAAAAAAAAAAAACAACACAACAAGAAAAACACTCGCCGAACGTTGGCAAATAATACGAGCAGCAAACTACAGAAAAAAATGAAGCAAAAATAAGCGCGATAAGCAATTAGCCGAGCGCGGGTTTTGCCCTCAAACGCTCCGAACCGAACTTGTTGACTCTGCGCCGCTTACTAAACAACGACTGCCCCAGTCAGATACTCAGCCCGATACTCAGTCAGTACCCCCCTCATTGCCCCACACCCCTTTGTCCAACATCAGCAACAGCTACGAACTTTCTAAACGCTTTTGCGACGCTCATCGCTCATCGCTCATTGCCAGCTCGCTCGTTGCTGCCGCTGCCGCTCTTCGGACTTGATTTTCTTTTAGCAAGTGCTCGCTCAGAGCCAACAGGTGAGCCAAAATGAAACCAGGTTCTCGCCATCGCTTAGCCAATACATCCACCCAACTGCAATGTGAAACGAGTTTTTTTTACCTTGCAAACAAAGCTTTTCGGATGAAATCCAGATTCGAGAAAAGCCACAGAAATAATGACGAAGATCGGCCGTAACTTGGCCAATTCACGGACCACAGACAGTAATTGGACCAACGATTTGAGTAAAGTCTTTTAAGAGGGAACTTGATTACAGGGAAAATTTCTGTCAGCTCTGTCATATCCTCGTAGATCCTACCAAATCTTGTGTCAATCATTTTCTTTTGATCAGGTGGTCGTAGGCCATCCATTATTTGAAAAGTTCACTCTCCTGAATATAATGTCCTTGATTTATATTCTGTAAAATAAAATTAAAAAAATTGTCTACATTTGAACAACAAAACATACAAAGTCCTTTATTAGCGGGTTTTTTTTGTGCGTGTGCTTTTTGCGTTTACTCGTAATTAAACAAAATTATTAACATTTAATACATTTGTTACATTGGCATTGAATTGGAAGCGACAAATTTAAATTTAAACATTACTTAAGCAGCCCGAAACCAATGGGGCGTAGACATTATTAGACATGATTATTCCTAATATATTTTCATAAATTTATTTCAGCTTCCACATTTTATTCAGTACATAAACACTCATATACATATATCGTTTCGAATGAGATAGATAAAGATAAAAGAGAGAGAGAGAGGGGAGGGAGAGATAGAGCTAAAGCTAGAGAGTTGGCACACCTGATAATAGTATGTAAATGCAAAGATTGGAATTGTTTGCTAAAAATAAAATAGATGTGCACAAAATAAGTATGGTGGTGTTACCAAGATGTAGAAGTTCAGTTAAGTTAATCACGTTGAAATTTGAAACCATACACACAAATACATTCACAACAAATATACTTTTACTAAAGTCAGAAACCAACAATTCTTATTCATTTTAAGTCCTGCTGGTTGGCAGTTGATGTCGTTGTTGTTTTTTTGTTTGTTTTTCTTAAAATTTCTTTTCTTTTCTTTTTTGTTAATATTGCTTGTATTGCTTCAAGTGGTGCACTGTGCAAAAAGATCGGAACGTAAATATTTGCTTATTGTTGTGTCAGAAGGTGATGTGAAAATAATGTATATTGTTCTTAATATATCATAAGTATGTATGCATATGTACATATAATATATGCTCATTTCGAAAATATTCATTAACTCTGCTATATTCGTTGGCTCTAGGTAAACTATATGTTATTTTAAAATATGTGTGTGTGTGTTGTCTGCATGCATATAAGTGAGCATGTACGTGTTTATATGTTTAATTGTTTCTTTGTTTGTTGATTTATCGTTATATCGTCATTTTCTAAAGCTTTCTGTTGTTGTCGCACAATTTGTTGCTACTTTGCTTTCGACCTGTTAACATATACGATCCGAATTTCGAACTATACATACATCAATTTAATACAATATACGTATAACATAAAACGTTCATTACATATGTAAGTGTATATAAATATATGTAGATATATATGCGTTATATAGTAGTATATGTGCGCTTTTGTATATGTATATAAAGTTTAAAGCTTCTTGTATGAAATGCCGCACAGCGCATTTGTTTATGTATAACTTTTGTTTTTCTATCATTCTTTTATTCTTCTTTTCATCGATTTCTCATTATTTTGTTACATTTCGTGTTTCACTCAATTAAAACACGCAGCGCAATTTGCAACAAAATTGTTTGGGGAAGGAGGGATTTTTGCGGGAAATAGTACACATTAAACTTAATTAAACGAAACCGTTTGGAACAGGCCAATACAGTTTACGCATGCTTACATACGATATATATATATTTATATATATATATTGCAAAATACAATTAGTTAAAAAAAACTTTTCAAATTTATACTCGTAGAACATTTCGGGATGCATTTCATAATTGTTCTGTTGTTGGCACTAACGATGCGCGAAACGCTAAGTCAAATGCTTAAAAAAAAATAATAATAATATATATATATATAAATATATGAATATATATAGGAAAAAAAATATTTAATTAAAAATAATTGTTTTGTATATTTGAACTAAGTGCAACAAATATCGCTTCCTCGTCATTGTCATCACCATCATTATCTTATTGTTGCTGTAATTGTTGTTCTAACTGCAGGTCCTGGTATTCTTGTTGCTGTTGCTGTTGCTGTAGCTGTAACTGTAGTTGTGAATAGGTTCCTCATTTGTTGCTGCCACAACAGCAGGTACTTCAGCAATGGCCGTTGTCGGTGTGCTCGCGTTTGATGCAAAGTATACCTCATAGTTGTAATATCAAAGCTCATCGCTAGTAGCTGGATGCTCCTGCACGTACTCCTTTGGAAAATAGCCAACCTATGGACAGAGTTCAATTCAATCAGTTGACACGAAGAACAAGTAAGAAACTTATATATATACTTATATATGCCCTTTGAAAATTCTGCACTTCTAGCGAACTAGTAAATTGTTACTGATTCTAAATATAGCACACGGATTGTGGATTGTAAATATATTAGCCAGTTCTTGGCGTAGAATTTGTACCTGAATTTCAAGCAAAAGCTATTTTTTTTTTTCATTTAAATTATTATTTGAATGGTCAAAGTAAAAGCATATCAATTGGACAGACAGCTAGGTGGACAGACAAATGATGGACAGAAATGCTGATCAAGAATATATGCTAGAAATGCCTTCTTCTACGAAGTGTCAAACATTTGGACAACTTCGTAATAGCCCATTTAGGAGAGCTAGATTATATTATAGTAGTAATAGTATATTGAATTGCTTTTGGGCTCACCGTATCACCAATTTTACCACGCCACCAGCCTTTGCTGTCGCCGTCCTTGCCAATTACAAGTACCTGGCAATCGGTGCGCAGCTGCAGCTGATTGCTGCCCGCCTTCGGATCAAAGTCGTAAAGGGCGGTGGCGATGACCTCGCGATAGGGCCACTGCAATGACTGATTGAGCCTGATACCACATTGAAGAAACAATGTTAATTCGAGTTGTTTAATCAAAGCTACTGGCCAAAGGCCCACTTACCCGGCAAAGTTTTCACCCAGATCGTTGCGCTCATAATAGGAAACCAGCTCGACGATGGTCTTGAAATGGCGACGGGAGGATAAACAATACAGCATGGACTCGCCATCGTTTTCCTGATTGATTTTCATGTGCTTAATGACATGATCATCGGTTCTACAAGACAATGAGAGATAAAATGGGGCATCTGAGTTGAGCTGATTTGCACTCACTTCAAACTGAGCGCATACATCGTCTCGTGCGGCGAGGAGGCACCCTGTGGACGCACACGGAGCAGATAGGTGCCAATGCGTCGATTTTCCAATCGATTGGCCGCCGTCTCGCGATCCATGTTGCCCACGAACCAATTAAACTCGGACAACTGGCGATCGCAGACGGGCGGCGGTATGCTAACCGGATTCTGTTTGCAGCGCCCCGTCGATGAGATGCAGCCCCGATGCACACTTATCTGGCACACCTTGCACCGATAGCCCTGATGGATGCGACCCTTAAGAAACTTCGAGCAATGCCGGCACGTTGTGGGCGCATCAAATGTGTAGATTTCCATTTTATGATCCGTATTGCGACAACCAGGCGGATCCAGGCTTTCCCTGCAACATAAAAAATAGTTAACTTAAAAGTGGTTGCCAAAATCTACATGCATTAAAGCTTAAAAGTGTTATTTGAGTCTTTATGATATTTGTTTTAAGCATAAAGTTTTGGTAAGATATATTTGTACTACTGCTACTGCTTTTTTCAGTTATCATATCCTAATATTTGCTTACATGGCTTCGGTCAGTGCCTTGCGCCACTTGTCCCGCTCATGTTCCGACTTCAGGTATAGGGTGAAGGCAGTCTTGGCCGATTTGCGTGCGAGCAGCAGCTGATATTTGAAGCGCGTATCGCGCCCAAGGGTGCGACGCGAATGACTCTGCTCGACGCGATAGTCGGCGAGGTTGTGCGAGTCGCGATATGTGTACTGCATGTCGCCGGTTTTAATGTGGAGCGCCTTGACCAGTATGAGAATCTTGTCGAAGACAAAGGCGTAACGCATTTTTGTCTTCTGATCCTCGTGCGCCTTAATGTGCAGATCGCCATCGAGCAATAGGCGACCATATTGCAGTAGATCGTTGCCATTTTGCGGCAGATTTAAATCAAATATACTGTCCTTGACCTTTTGTATGATGACCAGGTGATCGGAATCGCGCTTAACCTCGTTAATGTATTGCGACACATCGATCATGGCATCTTTGGCACGCTCCAGCGAACGGTAGTCCTCGTGCAATGGCGACGTCTCCTTCACCAGCTTGTCCAGCAGCAGGTGGTATTTAAGTATGCGCTGCATCGGCACCGACAGGATATCCCGCAGCTGCAGCTTGCCCACATTGTATTCACGTTCGCATTTCTGCACCAGCTGGTCAATTATTTGATTCTTCTTGCACACATCGGCCAGATAATCAATGGCGTTCAGCAGGCACGAGCAATACTCGCCATAGATGAGAAACGGTTCGCGGAAATCAAGGAATACCTGTCCCATTTTATGTTTTGTGTTTGGCACCACCGACTCGTGTAGCTTCTCCAGAAACTTGGTGTGAATGTCAGCCAGTTCCTAGCATAAGAGAAATCACATAAATTTTCGTTATATGTACAGTATAAAACCATGGAATGCTCACCCGAATGCGCGGAAAGATGAGACGCAGTTCGTCCTGATTGAGATGACGTTCGAGTGGCAGCATAAATTTGGCCTTCAGCGCATTGAGCACATCCAGATAGTTGGACTCGGTGTCGATGAGCTCGCGTATGACATAATCGCGCTGCTCAAAGCTGGTTGCCGATGTGGTCTAAGAGAACGGGTAGGGAAAAGATGAGCAACCGTTAGTCAATTTGAGCAGAGATTAGGCAACAGCCTAGTCACAAGAGTCATGCAACAAAGCAAACACTTAACAATGTTTGGCAGGCTATTATGATGTTTAAAATTGAACCAAATTACTACCTGGCCTCTACTCGTTCTGTGCAGCGCACACAAATCTTGATAGACCTCCTCTTCCTTTGTGTTGATGTGATCATAAGCGGTTCCATTGCATGCAATATTGTCGGTGGTACTATATGAAACACAAAAAAATAAAATAAAAAAATAAATCATAAACGAAAAATAAAACTCATAACGGATGCAAAATCGTAAGCAAAAAAAAAAACATATTTCTAAATTCAAATTAAAATCATTTAGCGCTTACTGGTCTACAATAAATAAAATATATCGTTTACACAGCGAAATAAATATCGATAAGTCGATACAACACAACGTGCCTCATCGCTTGAGCACAACAGCAGCTCGATTAACAGTGTCAAGTTAACTTAACATACGACGAAAATAACCAGGGCAGGCAGCGATACGCAACAGCAACAGCAGCCAAGCATCAAATTTAGACTTTTTTGTTCGTTTATTTTATTGTGCACGTGCGTTGGAAGCGCTAACTTCGCAATGGATCATCACACATATGCAAAAAGTGGCTCCAAGAAGTGTAAGCAAAACAAATGCATTTGTATCAACTGGCTAAGCGTAAAAATCACAATTGCAGGGTCCGTGGAAGAGAAGCGTCTACTTGTTACCAAGCGCATCGAAGCCGAAGATTTATTTTCCAAATATTCATCCAAGCAAGTAGAGCCATGGAAGTGAGTTTCACATGTTGCAAAGCATAGAACATACATTTCCTTTGTTATTCTTGTTGTTGTTCGTTGCTCTTGTTTTTGCCTTGCAGAAAATTCAAGGACATGGCCAAAATAGGCGATTACAGTGAACGCGCGCTGCGCAAACAGTGGTTGAACATGGTGAAACGCTATCGCGTCCAGAAATCCAGTATGCAGGTCACGCCGCTGAGCAAACAGTGCATCGATGTGCTCAACGAGGAGTGGGAATTCTTTGGCGAGATTCACGCCTACATGAATCAGAAGACCACCGATCTGCACTCGTATGCGCTCAAGGGGCCCAACGTGCTACCGGAACACTCCAACAATGACCACAATGGCACCGGAAACAACAATTTGGCCATGCTGGGCGTTGTCAATGATCACAGCCTTTGTGCATCGATTGGAGCTGTTAAATCAGAGTTGAGTGAATCTGCTGTGGTCATTAAGGAGGAGGTGGACTCACTCGATGTGCCGGATGAGGCGCAGCAGGAGTCGCTGGACTTGCAAAAGACATACGGCAATATTATTGTATCGCAACCCCACCATGAATTCAATACGGTGGCCGGCGAGGGCTCACAATCAACGATGTTTAGC
This sequence comes from Drosophila cognata, assembly GCA_035041535.1. Lineage (NCBI taxonomy): Eukaryota > Metazoa > Arthropoda > Insecta > Diptera > Drosophilidae > Drosophila > Drosophila cognata. Next base: position 7,677,905 of record JAWNLC010000831.1, read on the forward strand.
GAATCTGAGTCGGAGGAGAGTTCACAGCCTTCTGATCCGGTGGCCGTTGAGGTGTCCGACTTGTCGGAGGTAGATTCCATCATGGGATCACCATTGTCAGGAAAATCCGCCTCAGATATATGTGAGGGCAGCACAGCGGAACCGATACCAGCATATGTTTCAAGGCCGATAACTACAAGAAAAGCAACGCTCCTCAAACAGGCGGAACGCAACGAGCGGATGAAAAGAAAGCGCAAGGCAATGAGCGAACGGGACAAATATTATAGACATCGACGCCGCTACGACCATCGCATGGAGTTGCGTGTGGGCAATCTTTGCGAAGTGGCCGCACAACTTTTGGAGCATTTGATGCCTGGCATGGATGTGACGTCCCTGCTAATGAATATTCATAACATCGACGAGTACAACTGCACGAGCAGCTGTGACGATGGCGATGACGACACCGAGGATGATGAAGACGACGCCGAGGATGATGAAGACGACAATGTTAACAACGATGGCCAGCAAAAAGTTGGCACCAAATGATTTTGATGCAAGCTTAAGATGCTAAACAGATCATGTTCCTCTCACTAAGAATCAATCATATGTATCATATGTAATCATATGCATATATGTATATACATATATATATATATATGTATATATGACTAAAATTAAGTAGAGTTTAAGTTTTTAAGTTATACTATTCGATGTTAACTTTTTAGCTGAACATCTCTGCGCCTATCACGATCCCATATATATATAAAAACATATATATATATATGTTCTGTGGGTGTGTGTGTGTGTGTATGCGTATGTATATATATATATATATACATACACACACACACCTACAGAACACTATTCTGGCTGTTATTTTCCCAAGCGTCTGAGCGATCAAGCTTAGATTGCTAAACGATTTTACTACAAAATGTCTGTCGTCTAGTCAAATTCGACATTCAAATAAAGACGTATTTATGAAGCTATATTGAACATAATATACCCAAGCCTAAAATGGATAAAGCCAAACACGAAACGTTTAGCAAGTTCCTCAAAATTAAAAAAAAAAAAAAACCTCAGCGACAAAAATCGCTAATCGCTCAGCCTAAGAGAGAGGATACACCCAGAGGAAACTGAAGACGGAGAGGGGCAGACGGGCACGACAGGTTAAAAATTGAACTGTATTTAAAGGAAAGACTTGAAAAGCACGAAACGCTCAGCGCTAGATAGTTCAAAGTACGATCTCCTCGAGGTCACAAGGAATTATTGTTAAAGGAAATCAAATTAAAAGTATAAATATATAAAAGACAAACACACATACACGGACACATTTACGAAATATGTATGTAAATAACAGCAGCCGCAGCAGAAAATAAAATTGCATTAATTGTTAAACTATTTGGTTGTGTTGAAAAACTGAAGATGTGGCAAAAATGAAAAGACTTGCGATTACAGTTTGTCATTGATTGTTTTAGCTATCACGGTTATATGCACACTCTGATATATATATAATTTATATATATATACATATATGTTATATGCTCGAGCTACTCAATAAACTACTTGTATTTGATCGTTCTAAGATTTGACATATGTTATGTTTGAAATGGACTTGGGATATTTAAGGAAGTGTACAAGTTTCCACAATTACTTGAGCTATGATGATATATAGTATAGCTATGTATATGGTTGAAAAGTGAATACACACTGTGCCTACTAAATGATGATCTCAAAATAAATACGGTTGAAAAAGTACTGCAAGAGTTGGAAAAGTGTTTGCTTGTAATAGAGATTATATGTCAAAAATGAGAGCTCAACTCAAATCAAAAGACAAATTCTTTGCGTTAAACCGAAATCAGTTATGAAAGTTAGGCAGATACAAGGTATATTAAGGGGTGCATGGGAGATACCCATTTGGTTAGCTGTTATCTGAAGCTGGTAAAAATAAAATAAAAAAAACAAAATTTTGGATCGATATCAATTTTGGGTTGTATCCGCCTGCATCGCTGATGACTCACTTAATTCGTGACCAGCATATACGCCATTATATAAGCACAAAACTAACGGAATTCGCATAAATTCGAATAAAGAAGAGGAATACGTTGCCAATTCGGCTTGTAGCGTTTACCATTTTAGCCCAAATGGTATTGCGTTATTTATGATGTGCTAATGGGGTCCGTTCAGAGTAAGAGGTAGAGTGACAAACAGAGATAACGAGAAAAAGAATCATGGAGAGCAAGCAAAGGCAAATAGAAAACAAGATGAAGGCCAAAACATAAACCGACATATAGTAGCAGTGCAGGTGGATCTTGTGAATGCTGGTATATATATGGTAAATGATAAGGGGTATGTCGTATATGGGATATATATGGGGAATGGTACAGTGGTCGCTCGCAATGTAGTACGCACATTTGAATATACTTCGCCATTTTTGAATTTCTTTAATTTTGATAAATAAAAAGAGGAAAACAAGTTCAATCGTTCGCACACATAGTAAATAAAAGAATAAAAAAACATCCGCATAAAATAATAAAAAAAAAACAGTTTTCATATTGTGAATGTGAAATTAACGATTTTAATATCTGAGTAATGTCGATTTGGTTGTAATTTGCGAGAGAGCACTGTGTTAATGGTATATGGTATGTACATATGTATGTATGTGTGAATATATATATATATATATATATATATATGTATGTGATTGGAGTGGGTTCGTTAGCATTGAAATAGTGTGGTATAGAACTGTGAAGCTGTGAAGCAGATATAGCCAGTTTGCATACATACATATACGAGTGGAGTCAAGGTGCTTCGCAATTTGCAAATTGCAAGTAGCAAGTTGCATGTTGCAAGTAACAAGCAAACGGTCGTGGTACAGGTACAGGTACAGGTAGGTATGGGTGGTAAATTGATTGATTGATTGATTGGTTGGTTGGTGGAATACAGAGTTTTAGAACCGAGTACTAGTATGTATGAAAAGAGAGATAGAGAGAGAGAGAAAGACAGAGACAGAGAGAGATTGGAGTATATGGCAGCACTCCTCTGGTTTGACTTTTGAATGAAACGTAACGTAGCAAAATAACATATTTCTAAATTCAAATTAAAATCATTTAGCGCTTACTGTTGTACAATAAATAAAATATATCGTTTACACAGCGAAATAAATATCGATAAGTCGATACAACACAACGTGCCTCATCGCTTGAGCACAACAGCAGCTCGATTAACAGTGTCAAGTTAACTTAACATACGACGAAAATAACCAGGGCAGGCAGCGATACGCAACAGCAACAGCAGCCAAGCATCAAATTTAGACTTTTTTGTTCGTTTATTTTATTGTGCACGTGCGTTGGAAGCGCTAACTTCGCAATGGATCATCACACATATGCAAAAAGTGGCTCCAAGAAGTGTAAGCAAAACAAATGCATTTGTATCAACTGGCTAAGCGTAAAAATCACAATTGCAGGGTCCGTGGAAGAGAAGCGCCTACTTGTTACCAAGCGCATCGAAGCCGAAGATTTATTTTCAAAATATTCATCCAAGCAAGTAGAGCCATGGAAGTGAGTTTCACATGTTGCAAAGCATAGAACATACATTTCCTTTGTTATTCTTGTTGTTCGTTGCTCTTGTTTTTGCCTTGCAGAAAATTCAAGGACATGGCCAAAATAGGCGATTACAGTGAACGCGCGTTGCACAAACAGTGGCTGAGTATGGTGAAACGCTATCGCGTCCAGAAATCCAGTATGCAAGTGACGCCGCTGAGCAAACAGTGCATCGATGTGCTCAACGAGGAGTGGGAATTCTTTGGCGAGATTCACGCCTACATGAATCAGAAGACCACTGATCTGCACTCGTATGCGCTCAAGGGGCCCAACGTCCTACCGGAACACTCCAACAATGACCACAATGGCACCGGAAACAACAATTTGGCCATGCTGGGCGTTGTCAATGATCACAGCCTTTGTGCATCGATTGGAGCTGTTAAATCAGAGTTGAGTAAACCTGCTGTGGTCATTAAGGAGGAGGTGGACTCTCTCGATGTGCCCGATGAGGCGCAGCAGGAGTCGCTGGACTTGGAAAAGACATGCGGCGATATTATAGTATCGCAACCCCACCATGAATTCAATACAGTGGCCGGTGAGGGCTCACAATCAACGATGTTTAGCGAATCTGAGCCGGAGGATAGCTCACAGCCCTCTGATCCGGTGGCCGTTGAGGTGTCCGACTTGTCGGAGGTAGATTCCATCATGGGATCACCATTGTCAGCAAAATCCGCCTCAGATATATGTGAGGGCAGCACAGCGGAACCGATACCAGCATATGTGTCAAGGCCGATAACTACAAGAATAGCAGCGCTCCTCAAACAGGCGGAACGCACCGAGCGGATGAAAAGAAAGCGCAAGGCAATGAGCGAACGGGACAAATATTATAGACATCGACGCCGCTACGACCATCGCATGGAGTTGCGTGTGGGCAATCTTTGCGAAGTGGCCGCACAACTTTTGGAGCATTTGATGCCTGGCATGGATGTGACGTCCCTGCTAATGAATATTCATAACATCGACGAGTACAACTGCACGAGCAGCTGTGACGATGGCGATGACGACACCGAGGATGATGAAGACGACGCCGAGGATGATGAAGACGACAATGTTAACAACGATGGCCAGCAAAAAGTTGGCACCAAATGATTTTGATGCAAGCTTAAGATGCTAAACAGATCATGTTCCTCTCACTAAGAATCAATCATATGTATCATATGTAATCATATGCATATATGTATATACATATATATATATATATGTATATATGACTAAAATTAAGTAGAGTTTAAGTTTTTAAGTTATACTATTCGATGTTAACTTTTTAGCTGAACATCTCTGCGCCTATCACGATCCCATATATATATAAAAACATATATATATATATGTTCTGTGGGTGTGTGTGTGTGTGTATGCGTATGTATATATATATATATATACATACACACACACACCTACAGAACACTATTCTGGCTGTTATTTTCCCAAGCGTCTGAGCGATCAAGCTTAGATTGCTAAACGATTTTACTACAAAATGTCTGTCGTCTAGTCAAATTCGACATTCAAATAAAGACGTATTTATGAAGCTATATTGAACATAATATACCCAAGCCTAAAATGGATAAAGCCAAACACGAATCGTTTAGCAAGTTCCTCAAAATTAAAAAAAAAAAACCTGAGCGACAAAAATCGCTAATCGCTCAGCCTAAGAGAGAGGATACACCCAGAGGAAACTGAAGACGGAGAGGGGGAGACGGGCACGACAGGTTAAAAATTGAACTGTATTTAAAGGAAAGACTTGAAAAGCACGAAACGCTCAGCGCTAGATAGTTCAAAGTACGATCTCCTCGAGGTCACAAGGAATTATTGTAGATACTCGCTTATTGTTAAAGGAAATCAAATTAAAAGTATAAATATATAAAAGACAAACACACATACACGGACACATTTACGAAATATGTATGTAAATAACAGCAGCCGCAGCAGAAAATAAAATTGCATTAATTGTTAAACTATTTGGTTGTGTTGAAAAACTGAAGATGTGGCAAAAATGAAAAGACTTGCGATTACAGTTTGTCATTGATTGTTTTAGCTATCACGGTTATATGCACACTCTGATATATATATAATTTATATATATATACATATATGTTATATGCTCGAGCTACTCAATAAACTACTTGTATTTGATCGTTCTAAGATTTGACATATGTTATGTTTGAAATGGACTTGGGATATTTAAGGAAGTGTACAAGTTTCCACAATTACTTGAGCTATGATGATATATAGTATAGCTATGTATATGGTTGAAAAGTGAATACACACTGTGCCTACTAAATGATGATCTCAAAATAAATACGGTTGAAAAAGTACTGCAAGAGTTGGAAAAGTGTTTGCTTGTAATAGAGATTATATGTCAAAAATGAGAGCTCAACTCAAATCAAAAGACAAATTCTTTGCGTTAAACCGAAATCAGTTATGAAAGTTAGGCAGATACAAGGTATATTAAGGGGTGCATGGGAGATACCCATTTGGTTAGCTGTTATCTGAAGCTGGTAAAAATAAAATAAAAAAAACAAAATTTTGGATCGATATCAATTTTGGGTTGTATCCGCCTGCATCGCTGATGACTCACTTAATTCGTGACCAGCATATACGCCATTATATAAGCACAAAACTAACGGAATTCGCATAAATTCGAATAAAGAAGAGGAATACGTTGCCAATTCGGCTTGTAGCGTTTACCATTTTAGCCCAAATGGTATTGCGTTATTTATGATGTGCTAATGGGGTCCGTTCAGAGTAAGAGGTAGAGTGACAAACAGAGATAACGAGAAAAAGAATCATGGAGAGCAAGCAAAGGCAAATAGAAAACAAGATGAAGAAGGCCAAAACATAAACCGACATATAGTAGCAGTGCAGGTGGATCTTGTGAATGCTGGTATATATATGGTAAATGATAAGGGGTATATCGTATATGGGATATATATGGGGAATGGTACAGTGGTCGCTCGCAATGTATTACGCACATTTGAATATACTTTTTGAATTTCTTTAATTTTGATAAATAAAAAGAGGAAAACAAGTTCAATCGTTCGCACACATAGTAAATAAAAGAATAAAAAAACATCCGCATAAAATAATAAAAAAAAAACAGTTTTCATATTGTGAATGTGAAATTAACGATTTTAATATCTGAGTAATGTCGATTTGGTTGTAATTTGCGAGAGAGCACTGTGTTAATGGTATATGGTATGTACATATGTATGTATATGTGAATATATATATATATATATATATATATATATATGTATGTGATTGGAGTGGGTTCGTTAGCATTGAAATAGTGTGGTATAGAACTGTGAAGCTGTGAAGCAGATATAGCCAGTTTGCATACATACATACATATACGAGTGGAGTCAAGGTGTTTCGCAATTTGCAAATTGCAAGTAGCAAGTTGCATGTTGCAAGTAACAAGCAAGCGGTCGTGGTACAGGTACAGGTACAGGTAGGTATGGGTGGTAAATTGATTGATTGATTGGTTGGTTGGTGGAATACAGATTTTTAGAACCGAGTACTAGTATGTATGAAAAGAGAGACAGAGAGAGAGAGAGAAAGAGAGAGACAGAGAGAGAGGTTGGAGTATATGGCAGCACACCTCTGGTTTGACCTTTGACTGGAACGTAACGTAGCACAGATCCTCGTAGACCTTCTCGTCATCCTCGCTGTAGATGTCATTGATGTAGGCGTACTCGTGCTCATTTTCATGCGCCGGTTCCGTGGACATTAGCAGCGATGAGCGATAATTGTAGACGGCAGCAGCGGCACGCTGCAAACGCTGGCTCTCGCTCAGGAACAGCAGCGACGACGATGATGAGCTGCTGGACGGATAATGGCGCCCATCAAAGCTATAATTTGTGCCCGCCAATGATGATGCTTCAGAGGATGCCGCTGCTGCTGCCGCTGCTGCTGAGGTGCTGGCCCTGGGCGAGTCCATTTGGGGTGTGGGCGTGACACAGTCGGCCGTGCTGCTACTGCTGGCCACGCTGAGCGTTAGATCGAAGGAGAGAGCGCGCAACTGTCCCTGGACGGATCGATGCACAATATCAACGTTGATGGCATCCGGATCAATTGTCGAATCGCACATGTTTGACAGTGAATCCTCGATATAGTCGTCGATGTCCTCGTTGCCATTCTCGATCGTTATGTCGCTATTCTCATCCTCGACGGAGAGCGAGCCGCTGTGCGAGGTGTGCTCGTAATAATCCGAGGATGAGGATCCAGTTGCATCCAAACTGCCCGTTGTCTTGAATTGATTGCTGCTAGCCGTGGATTGTGGTGGGTGGTGCGCGGTGCGAGCATGGTGGGGTGCAGACAGGCGTGCGGGCAAACGAAACACACACACACACACACGCACACACACATAGAGGGATGGGGAAGTTTTGCGATATTCAGTGAACATTTTTGGGGCAGCGAGTGAGTAAAGCAGAGATAGTGAGAGTGAGGTGAGAGTGATATATATATATATATAGAGTTGTATAGACAGGCGGAAAGAAAAGAATAGGGGGAGAGAGATAAGGAGATGGAGAGAGATAGAGAGAGAGAGAGAGAGAGAGAGAGAGAGAGAGAGAGAGAGAGAGGAAGAGAGAGAGAGAGAGAGAGAGAGTGTTAAATAAAGCTTGGGCATGGATATTATGTTGTTGTTCTTGTTGGTTTTTTATTTGTGTTGTTGTTGTTGTTGATAAGCGGTCAGACAAGGGCTTAAGCGGGTTCTCGGAAAAGACGTGAGCGCATAATAAGACTGGAGAGACTGCAGATTGGAACAAAGTGCTTCTCAAACAGGAAATGCGAAATACAAAAAAAAAAACCAACGCATTTCAACTTGCATCAGCTGCAAGACGACGAAGAGATTGGGTTAGAATGCGGGGTGGGCAGAGTGCCAGGGCGTCATGAGGGACACAGACAGGGTAAGCGGTGGGTCTGGGGCGTGGACGTTGTGGCATAGAAAACGAACTAATGATAACAAAAGCAAAAAAAAAGAGAGCAAGCCGGCAACGGCAGCAAACTTACGTGGAATGCAAATCCTTGTAGATGGCCTCATCCGAATGGGAACGCTCGCTGGGCGACACTTGCAAATTGAAGCCGCTACAAATACAAATAGACAAGTTAACACTTAATATTTGCCAGCTCAAAAATTGAAAACTTACAGCAATTCTGGATGCATTTGCTGCACCTTGCGGCACTGCGACAGCTTGGAGAGCGTGATGAGCACACGATGGAAGTTGGTTAAATCGTAGAGCATCGTTGGCTCAAACAGATCCGCATCACGTATATTGAAATGATTGTGGCACACATCCAGAAACAGTTTAATATTCTTGCAGCACAGAAACTGAAAGCAACCAATCACCAATAATTAAACATTGCTCTTATATATCGTATATATATATATATATATATATATATATATATATATATATACATATATGTATCTAATGTATATCTATTCACCTGGGCCATTTGAGGCTTGCGATTGAATTCGCGTGCATCCAGGCTGCTGGCATCCAGATGGATGATCAGATTGCAGAGCAGGACACCATCGCGCAATGTCATGGCCAGTATGCGTATCTCGGCGTCGGGCAGAGCGGCCTTGTGATCAGCGGGTATAACCTTGCAGCGCACCAGCCACGCAACACATTCGCGCCACAAATCTGCATTGACACCAGCCGCCGCTGCTGCTGCTGCCGAGGCAGTGGCAGAAGCTGAGGTCGAGGTCATCGCGGCTGCAGTGCCAGCAATGCTGCCAAAACTGTTGGTGGCCATCGTTTGTCACTGGATTTGGGGGGCTGCAGCTGGAACTAGAAACTGGGGCGTGTTGTTTGCAGGTGCTGCTGCTGCTGCGGGTGTTGCTGATGTTAAAGTGCTTCAACTGTTAACGGTTGGGGCGGATCGGGTAGCAGTGACGGTGACGGGGCGTCGATTAGGGCGTGCGGCGCGCGCATAAATTTTTCTTTTTTTTGCTGTTGCGTTTAATGAAAACAATTGAAATTCATCAGTTGGCCGTTGCGCGTTGCCGTCAACAGATACACAGTAACAACAACAACAGCAACAAGAACAACAACAACAATATGAACAAGAACAACAACACAGACTGCGACGGCGACGGCGACAGCAACGGGAAATCGCACTAAAAACAACAACAACTTGATGCGAACGCGAGCGGTCGGACGCTCATTTGATTTCTTCTCTATATTCAATTGATATTTGATATTCCACACTTCATAGATTGCACGGAGGCGCTTACAGACACATGCACGCACACATACACACCCACGCACACATACATTTAAACAAACATGTACGCATACAGCTGAAGAGGATGCGGTTTCGGTTGCTGTTAATATCGATTGTTTTCTTTTATTGCTGCTATCGATATTTCGATACTACAATTTAAATAGCTAAATGAAAGGTCGTTGCTTATGCAATTTTTACAAAATGTATATCAATTTTTTATTTAAATCGACTAATTTGGTTGATGGCTAAAGAGCACTATTAGCCCACATACCCACTGTGAAACTCAAAATGGAACTGTTTTACTCAAAATGGCACTGAAATGAATTTCATATTGCGATATATCGATATGCCGATTAAAATGGCAGCGCTGTACAAATGGCTGCATTATTGTATATCGTGGTTTATTTAAATTACAATTCAGGATTTTTCTAATGATAACTAAATAATGAACTGGAGCTTGATGAAAGATAAGTTAAAATAGTATGTTCACAAACCAAATGTTAGTGAATAATCTAAAGAGGTGGTACAAGAATTTTTTTTGGTTATTATGCTCTATATGTGTATTTCGAAAGAGAACAACTTTAAATTGGTTTTGAGTAATATGCTTTTGACGGTTGAAACAGTCGTTTTTATTTTGATATTATTGCAATCAATATGTCTTCAAATTTATTGTAAGAAATTTGAAAAATATAGGCAGCTCATTTCCCTCTTCTTTTTAAAACAGGAGCAGTATATTTAAATTACGCTCAAAGTATATTGTTTTCATTTACGACTATTGACAGCTGGACCAGATCTGAGCCAATTGTGAGCTGTGGGGGAACAAAAGCCGCACTGGAAGTATGAAATATGGTTCAGATGCTCTTGTCGTGGTATGGCCAGCGCAGCTGTATTTTATAGTTGTCTGCACTGGTCGTAAACAAAATATGAGCAGCAACAGCAACAGCAACCAAAAAATAAAGAAAACGACTTTAAGCTTCTATAAACAAAACTAATCCACAACGAGGTGGTGGCCATAGCTCGTGTGCACCTAACAACAACAACAACAAGGGCAAGAGCGACGTGGGTTGCATGACACTAAATTTTCATACCCTGCACCGAGCTCAAATGGGTATTAACATGTTGTGTACATTTATTTACACAGTTTACCCGAAGAATGCATCTCCGACCACAAATAAAGTATATCTGCTCCGTAGAGAGTCCTTTCCCTGTGCAGTAAAATGCTCGTTTTATATTCTTCGAAGTATATTCTTTCCACGTTGCGTCCGTATTTTAAAAGCTAAAATGCACAAACCAACTGAAGAGAGCAGAATAAAAATCGATGGCAAGTAAAATATAAAAAACCAATTGGGACGTGCAACTATCAAACACAGATTGCGATAAATTGATCCACTTGAATATTCGCGTACCGCTCACAATCGCTGTGTAATTGTTTTGTTAGTGTTTTCTGCTCAAATGTAGGTTGCAAGTTGGGCTGCTCTTCATTTTTTCGCTGCTCATTCTTGCCAGAAGAAACTAACGAGCAGATGAACTCATACTTCTGCCCACATTTGTTCTGTTATTGCAAATGAATGACGCGTGCTTCGAAAATGTTTATTTCATATGTATACATATATATACATATATTTTTTTTTGTTTGCATTTTAAATAAAGTCTAAAGTGCATTTTGATTGCATATTTTTGTGCTAATAAAAAATGTGGTGTTAAGTGAAGGAAGGAAATTGCTTTATTGTTGCTGCTACGAAAGGGCAGAGTGGATTTTTCTGTTGCTGGTATTTCACTTTAATTTCCACACACACCAAAATATTTAATAGGAAAATTCTTTTATCTCAATTGATTGATTGATATAATAAAATAAAGTTATGCCACTATTTATGTATGGCAAGAATGAGACAAATTTTATTTTGAGTATATGTATGATAGGGCTGGGTATAGGGTATTTTCTAGTCGATAACTCTCGACTCGATTAAGCACTCTTTTCTTTTCTTTTTTCCTTATTAATTTACAAATACCAGGCAAGGAAAAAAGGACGATAAATTATGAGCTTGAGATAAAACAAAATGGGCAAATTGAACTCGGCGCAAATTAAAAACAAAAAAGGAAGCAGCGGAAAATAAAATGACCACAGCACAGCAGACGCGCCAACACCTGTACAAGCATACATACAACTGCGGCATGGGGACATGCATACCTTAACATGACCAGGGGCACAAACAATTTGACGGCCTGTCGGGATGTTAGCCTGGAGCTGGCCGGCCGGGGCTGCGTGCCGAAATCAAAGATAACGACTCATCAACGTCGTCATAAAAACGTGACATCAATTTTATTGCTGCGGTACGTCAGCAACAGCAACATAAACAAAAAGAAAAACAGCAGCAGCAACAAAAACGGCGATGGCGATGGCGACGTCATCGTTCGCGGGTCGCGACGCAAAAGGTCACGTAAAAGGCAAAGCCAAAGGCAAACGGCAGAGCAGAGCAAAAATCTTTGCTGGGCAAATCAAAGGAATGGCAGCGACAGCGACGCGCGAAAAAGTATTGTGCCATAAGCTGCGGAGCAAAAACTAACATAACGCGACGCAAGCTCAACAGCAAAAAAGAAACACAGACCAATTCACACGTTTAGAACTGATGATTAAAATCATTTTCCCATTTAAAACACTTTGAAACTAACTGGTTTTTTTTGTGTTTTTTATATATGTATATACAATTTTTGTTTTATTTTCGAATCATGTATTTTCTTGAAAATATGGTTGCGATTCAAGCATTCAACGATATATAGGCGTGTGAGCAGCATAGTATTTGTACAATCAAATTCTTATTGATGTTTGTTTTTGTTGCTTCGATTGCGTAGCCAAAAGGGCGCCAGCAAAACGCACAACGAGCTGCCAAAAGTAATGGAAAGGCGCAGGCGACAAATGTGTTGCTTACGTAAACTATTTAACGCAGTAATCGAAATACGCACACAATTGCACACAACTTAAGGGCAGTGATTTATTTTCATTGCATATGTTGTTTACTGTTTCTCTCTTACGCAGCTAGAAGCAACCTGTCCAATTATGTAGCAGCAGCTGAATTGCTTCAAGTATTTGGAGCGAACGATTGTTATGCGTTGAGTATTTATAAAAGGGAACTTCTTGAGAAGTTATCTACCATTAAAGTGCCTTTAATACATCCGTATTCTTAGTTTAATGACTCTTTGTTTCTTTTTTTATTATGTACGAAACTCAACCTGGTGGGGCCAATTAATTGGTCTAGAACTCCAATTGCACAAATACAAAATTCCTTTCACAAAACTAACAGAAGAAGTAGTAAAAAGAAAAACTAAGAAATAAAGAAAGAGAGAGAGTGGGAGGGAGGCTATAACAATGCAAACGGAGTAATCTGTATAAGAAACAACAGTTCATTCTTCACTCTGTCCATTTGTCTGATTAATTATTGAACGTTCCCCAGGCGCGCATTAAAATTCATTTGATGCGTTTCTTGTCGCCTGTGCCAAATTTTGTTACTCTGCCACATTCTTTTGCTTCAATACACTGAACGAAAAAATATGTAACGAAGTGTATATATTGAACGATGATAATTTAAGTTTCTGTATTTTTATTTATTTCTTTTAATATTGCATATTATATTTATTATGGCTGCAGGGTATCTTCGTTTCCAGAACTCGCGATTGGAGTTGTTTTTTGCTTGTTTTTATGTTTTCTTTTTTATATATTTGTTTTCTTGCTGTTTGCTGTTGTTTTGCGATAGTTGGTTGATGGAATGCTTGGGAATCGCTGAAAGAAGACTGCGCACAGCGAATATTTCAAGTATTTAGACAAGTTTTTTGGTAGTAGCAGCATAAATAAATAAATGAAATCAATTCGCTGTTCGTTTTGGGGCAACGCTTGCGATAAGGGTTACGTATTGCTCATAATCCTGAATAGAGTGGAGTGGTCTGGAGCGGAGTGGAGTTGCTGGATGGTCTGCAGTGCTGACGAGTGGAGTGGAGAGGGCAATTGTAGCGTAGGGGCTCCCAGTTGCTGATTGCCATCGGACGCTCCCCGACGTTTGACTCCGTTGCCTGCTATCGAGCACCCCGTCACACCGCCCACGCACGCACCAACTTGATTAATTGTCGTCGCTATACAAATACAAACACAAATACAATTACAGTAGTCGCTTGGCGGTCCGAACTTGACTTGACATTATCATTTTTAGCCCATTTCAAACGGGTGCGTTTGGAGAACATGTTCGCTTATCATACTGATCCGCATGCAAAGAATTAACACGTGTTCAGTATGAAGAGCAGCATTCGCATTAGCGAGACATCACTGTGGCCCAGGCAACAAAAGTGCCTCAAATCACGTACAGCAACGAATGTCGCAGCTGAAACGGCTTACAGAGGTCAACAGTGGTTGGAGGCAGGTTGATTGGGCGTTGCTCAAATGGGCGTCAAGTCTCAGGTAGCTACTTAGATTTCGTTTGTGGCTGCTGCTGCTGCTGCTGCTGCTACTGCTGCTGCTGCTGCGTTGTTATTGTTGTTGTTTTGTTGTTGTTGTTGCTGCTCGCATTAACATAAATAAATCACTTGGCGCCATCAATCAGTCTGTTTGCATTTGGCCACAGAAAGCCAAACGCCGCCAAGCAGCACAGTGCATACACACACACACACATCCGCCAAGCCGCAGAGCGTGTAGTTGCCCCTGCTTCTTGAGATCTGTGCCACCGCACAATTTGGCTTTGGCATTCATTGTGCGCGTTCTTGTCGCCGCTTTGCTTTATGCTAACGCGCATATTTCTTTGATTTATCGATGTCTCAACTATTAAGCAATTAACTTTTGGCGCAGCCCTTGCGTTGCGTGTCCCTAGACAAAGACCAACCATCCTTAAGGACTTTACGAGCGCAGAAGTCGCCAAAGCAAAATCGACAAAAGCAAAACCACAAGAAAACGAAAAAACAAAACTAAATAAATAATGTGGCAAATGCAAAAAGTTTGTTGCAACCCTGCGGTACAAAGTGCAAACAAGCAATGGACGTAGCGTTGCGGTCATTTTTATTCATTACTCCCCACTTGCCTCGAGCGGAGTGTGAAAGTAGCAGCAGGAGCAGCAGCACCAGCAGCAACAAGGACAACGTTGCCAAGTAAATAGATAACCCTGAGAAAAGTCTCTCTAGAAAAAAACTACACACGAAATATGTTTGCATCAAAAATTATGTTGCACAATGAGCAAAGTTAGCTACGAAATTAAGCACAATTTAACTTTAGTTGTAGTTTAAATTAATTCACCCGAAAGCTGAGAAGAGCCCCCAATTAGCCATGCTTAAACTAATATTTAACTAAATTAACGCTGTCGAAGATAGCTGAGCAAAATGATTGTTCTCAAGGTCTGGCGCATGCAAATAAATGCTTAATTATGTAAAAGAACAATCCCAATGGTATATTTTGGTGCTCAGCTCGTGGGCCGCATTAGTTCTTGTTGCCAATTCGGAGCTGATTTATTGGTGAACGCCATCTAGCGGACAGCAGCAACAACAGCCACTACATACTCCCAGCGCAAGTAAAGCCATTACACATACGCCACGTGGATGGCATTCACACACGCTCGTATTTACTTATGTGTCCATGTGTACAGTCATGTGTGCGTGTGTGCGTGTGTGTGTGTGTGTGTGTGTGTGTGCAGAGATGCATAATTAAATGCCACAGAAATGAGCTTAATAATTACTTAGTTCAACCTAGCAAAAAAACGGCACAAAAAACCTAATAAATAATAATAAGCAAAGCAAAGACCGCAACAAAAAAAGAAAAAAATGAAATTAAATGATGAAAAAAAAGACTGCGAAAGTAAGGCACAAATTAATTGAGGCAACACACGTTCATGTCTGTGTGTGTGTACACTGCTATGTAAGTGAGCTTATGTGTGTGTGTGTGTGTGTGTGTGTTGTAAGTTGCGCCTGAACAAGTTTGGTAAAGTTTTGTGCTTTTTGTGCCTTTTAGTTTTACTAAATTTTTAAAACATTTGAAAGGCAGCTTCGTGTTGGGCAACCACTACATTTTTATATATGTATATATAGATACATACATATGTATATATATTTATGTACATATAGAATCACATTTTACATGGACATACACACGCATTTGCGATCACATGTCAGCAGTTCAAATCAAGCTCATTTAGAAAATGCGACAACTGCTATCTTTGGACAGTCAAACTTTGAAAATATCTTGAAGCAATCAGTACAATTTATTTTCGATTTAGAAAATTGTTTTCGTACAACAATTGTGTTTAAGAACGATTGTTCGCTGTTTAAGAATGTATATTTAATTCATTTAATTCATGGCTTCTGCAAGCCAAGATCATTTTTGGGCAACAACTTGTAAATATTATTATAGCAAGACAAAAATTCCATTTTTGCAGTGCGCATACTTATGGAACACACTATGGCCACGGGGCAAAGACTTTAGCATTGCCGAAAACTTAGTTTCAATGCAAAAACATAAACAACCAACAATTTCAGCTTGACTTTTGCAAGAGTGTCCAAAATAGACAATGGCCACTTTTTCAAAGCAAACGCGCCCCCAACAACTTAACGACTATACGAAAGCAGGAGGCGGCAACAACAACCAACCACAACAACAACAACAACAACAACAACAACTATCAGTAACACAACAAAGAATAGTGCAACATTTTCAAGGCGGGTAACAAAACGGAAACAAAGCCGAAAAATTGCCTAAGAGTCGACAAACATACAAAGAGAAGTCACTCGGCCAAAACGTGCAAAAACTATTTTCAAACTTTGGCAACTTGGAAAGGGCAACAATAATAACAATAACAACAATAACAACACAATGCGCCAGGAGCCAGTTGTTGGCGACGAGGCTGCCAAAAGTATTTGCAAAGTGAGCGCCAGGCAAAAGTCAAGGGCAGCTAAAGGGACCAGAACCCCCGGGCGGAGAGCCTCAAAGCTAAGGCTCTGGTCATAGCGAACAACAAATAAAAAAAACCCATAAAAACAAAACAAAAAAAAAAAAACCAATCAATAAATGCGAAAAATTGCCCAAAAAACATAAACAACAAAACACATAACAAAATTTAAAAAAAAAAAAGTCGTAAGAGGAACGGCACAACTGCAGCAACAATAACAACAACAACAATGGCCACAACCACAGCCAAAAGCAAAAGGAAAGCTGAATGAAATTCGATTTGGAAAAAATTCAACTGAAAATTCGTTTGCATACTCTATAAATGCGGCACATAAGAGATGTTCGTGGCACAGATTCACAAATTTGAAGGCTACAACTGCTTGAGAGACGAACTGAGTGATATTTGTGAGTGACGTTGCGTTACAGTGGAAAAACAGAGTATTCTGCAGTTGTATAGCTGCCGACGGCAACGCTCCTCCATTTTTATTGTTTTTAATTGAGCGCAAACGGCTTCAGGACTCAAAATGGCATTTACTTTTGGGCTTGGCTGGCATATAAAAAGCAAAGTTATCAAGCAAATTGCTTGCGAAACTGCAAATAAAGTTTCAGTTCCTAATTGCACATTAATTGGATTTAAGTTTACCAACTAACGGTGTTCCAGTTAATAATATACGAATCTAATGCTAGCAAAATATTGGTGTGGAAAGACATTTTGTTGAAGTAGGCCCTACTAAATGTTTATCTATCTAATACGATTTAGATACATTCTGGAATTGATTTACTTCTCTTAATTTATTTGTTTGTTGGCTTACATATTTTGTTCAATTTGTTTTTATTGATTTATGCCATTTAATACCAGTCGACAAGGAACAAGCCAAGTAGCCAAGTATCAAATACTACATCTATGTAATTTTGGTTGATAAAGATGGAATATTTTATATATTTGTATAGTTTATGTATTTTTATTTATGTTATTTATTTGATTTACTTTTTTTTTAAATTATTTTATTTCTTGCATTTATTTGGTTAATTTAATGTTATTTGATGTGGGTTAATTTCCGTCGACACAGAAATGATGGACGTAGTACGCATAGTACATTCCCTGGTTCTTGAACATTTTGTGTCTGTCGTATCGTGTTGGCAATGTTTTCATAGAGCAAGCATATGAAATTCAATTCGAATATATGAGTATTGCTGGCCACTAAGCACCAGAGTAAGTCAATAACTCTAGGATCTAAAGTGATTAAACTTGATATGCGATGACTAATAAACGTAACTGAAAGTCCTTCTTCCCCTAAGCACAAACTTTTGAACGGATGTATGTATCCTTTTTGTGCTTTTGATGATATCGCACAATCTCTCCTATCTCAGCCAAGTGACAGCTGAACCTTATTCATGTTATTGTTACTGCAACTGTTAGAAGTCATGTCCATGTCCATGTCCATGTCTATGTCCTGCTGCTGCTGTTGCTGCTGCTGCTGCTGCTGCTGCTGCTAGTGCTAGTGCTGCTTTTGATACTGCTCCTGGTTCAGTGCCCACTTACAAATTGAGCAACACACCAAAGCTAAGTGATGGATGTGTTGCCTGTAGGGTTTCAGGTTTCACAGCTTTACAACATCCACAAAACGAAAATCGGCAAGGACGAGAAATAAAGAGAGAGACAGAGTGAGACAGAGAGAGAGAGAGAGAGAGAGAGAGAGGTGGGGGAAATTGAGAAACTAAGCTTAGATTTTGGCTCTTCATCAGTTGCTGCTGCCACAAAACTTTTGGCACAGTCAATTGCGGCAAAATGTCACTCAATTTAAAGTTGCCAATACCAACTGACTATCTGACTATTGACTATTCTGTCCTTAACCATCCGCTCCACGCCACCACCACCACTACCACCACTGGCATCACACGGCAAGAGTGACCAGCCAACGTACCTTTTGAAAACACTTGCGACTTTTGTGTGCTGCAAGTTGGCGCTGCCCATTGAAATGTTGAAAACGCAGCAAACGTTGTCCTCGTCTTGCACAATGGTCGAATGGACCAATCTTGTTAAGTGTACAAATTGCAATTTGCAGTTTGAGCAGTGTGAGCAGCAGCAAACTCGAATAAATACCCTCTTATGAGAAATAATACTTGGCAGTCTGACGAACAATAGGAATTCTACGAATTGATAAATATGAAATTATATAAATACTACACTATAATTCTGCAGTAAGTGAAACAATATTAAATTATTATATATATATATATATATATATATCTAGCAATCCAATTGTAAGTTGGGTCAGTTTACCCATTGTGCTTAGAAGGCAATTCACTAAATCGAAATTGAAACCAAAATCAAGCGTAAAATTCATTTGAAATGTTCGCAGCAAGCAGCCATTCCAATCATCCTGCCGCCTTGCCAGCCAACTGGCAACACTGCAGCAAGTGTTAAAAATGAAAAAAAAAAATGAAGGAATTTTGCCTTTTCTTGGAATGCCAGGGCTGAGTGAATGCAATCATCGATATCAGCTGTTTATTAGCCAGAGAAGTTGACACATTTCGTATATACAGTTACTGTTGGCCATTGTAGTTGATGCAGCAACTGTGAGTCTTGATTACATTGATGGATCTGAAGTATTTTTATGAGGATTATCGCCTGTGTTAACTTTCAGCATGTTTTGTTCATTAGAGTACATATTTAAGGCGCTTGTCAAATGGAAATTAACATTTAACTATGTCAAAAATAAATATTTATTGTACTATAGTCTGAACATAACATTTTTGACAACACACACACGGAAGTGGGAGAGACACATTAAGTTTTGTGCTTTCAATTGGCGCGTAGTGATGATGGCAATCTAATTACGATTATGATCGAAGTACTTGAATCTTAAATCGAGACCAATTAGAAGATAAATCGAATTACTCTTAAGGCTTTGGGGATGTTAAATGTATCTGCTTTGAAGCCGATTTGCAGCCCTGTATTTGGGAATTTAACCTCTATTTAGGTCCGGGAACGAGGGCAGAGGGTTAGAGAGTTTCGCACCGGGTTCTGCGGTGCTGTTTACTGTGTGCGGGTGTTGGGGGCTGGGGAAGTGTGGCGCGTGTATGGGTAATTGTTGGAGCGCTTGATTTGATTGAAAGTCGTGGCAAGTGTCGATATAAGGGCAGAGAGAGAGACACAAATAGAGAGAGAGAGAGAGAGAGAGAGAGAGATATAGAGACAAAGTGAGAATGAGAAAGAAACGGTGTGCTTGTATGGGGGCGTAGTTGAGGCGTGGTGCCGAGCTTGGCATATGATTGTGTAATTGATTTTATCAATAGCAAGGCAACGCAAGGACAAAGGATGCCCATCGAAGTGTAGATAGTAGTGCAAGTGTGTGTGTGTGTGTAGGTGTGTGTATGTTGTTTTTCGGTAAAGTTGCTGTCTCGGCTAAAGTTAAGTATTTTCTAGCCAAACGAAAACCAATTACCAGCAGCAATGCGGCTCAGCTGTGGTGGGGTGTGTGTGTGGGTGTAGGTAGGTGTACCGGTAGGGGTAGGGGAGGGGTGGGGTGGGGCGGAGAGGTGAGGCACGACACGCACGTACGCATTGTAATTTTCCTTTTTTTTTTTTACATTTCATTCTCTATTTTTAGGGCTTTGCGTTGGCGCCATTAAAAACCATCAGCCAAATTCTGACCATTGCCCGCCGACTGGCGACTTTTGTTGTAGCCCTTTTGGCCTTCCTTTTCACTTATGCCAACTCCTTTCTGTTTGTGCTTTTGATTTTTTTGATTTTCCTTGGCATCACTTCCCGTGTAATTTGTTCTAATACGATTTCGCCATTCACAAAGAAAAGACGAAGAAAAGAAGAAAAAAAAGAAAAACAAATAAAAGCAGCCCCAAGTAAAAAAAATTGTGGCCAAGTGCAAAGTAAAGCGAAGCAAAGCAATCTTTGGCCCCAGACCATCAAGCTCATTGGCATCCACATCGATTTTCGCCTCGAAAGTGGATTGCTGGATGGCATAGAAAAATCCGCATTGAAAATGGGCCGCGCATCTATTTCCATATAAATTGGCTGTCGTGGAGCATCCAACGCTTCAGGCCGTATCGCGCCAAGCAACTTTGCCAATAATAAAGCGCCATTAGTGCTGCTACATAAAGTGGAGTAGGCAAAGGGAGTGGGTATCCCTTTGGGGGCAGGGTTATTGGGGGAAACGATGACTGGTTGCCACTAGGGAGGGGGGCGAGTGGTGCCTGTAATGGAGCCGACAGATAAGCTATACCAGAGGTGTGCCCACATCGCACGCAGGTTTTTTTGAAAAACCACTAAAAACACAGCTCAAATTCGACTGCAGAAAGCAGCAAAGCCGATGCTCTTCAACGGAAGAACAAAATCGATAAAAATTATTTTATTATTTAATTGAGTTATATCAACCATTTTGCACCATTTTGTAGAGTATTTTCATAGTAAATATATAAATATATATTATAAATGTCGCATTTGCTATAATTTGATAAATAAACGAGAGCTGAGATATGCTCAAGGGATCTAAATAGATCCACTTGCTGACCCGAAAGCCTTGGCAGCTAGTGCTCCTCCAATTTAACAGTACACTTGGCAAAAATATCGCATCCTACATAATATATAAATTCATACTAAGGCGGACAACAGCTAAACTATAAAATGGAAAATCTGAGTTTCAAAAAGTATTTTTTTTTGCACAAATGAAGATTTGCATTTCCTCTTTTTGGGATTTGGATTTTGGGATAATATTTCAAAAATTCAGATAGGTATTTGTCTGCAGGTTAAGCATGCATTTGGCTAGCTTCTTTCAACAATAATCAATGGAATAAACCTACTAATTGGAATGTGATATCTTAAAGTGTACGCAAACATAATCTCCGACTTTTTGCAAGGCAACTTTGCGTTACGTGTCTTTAAAATAAAAGCGGAGGAAATGTTCTAGATAACTTAGACAATTGAAGTACCGCAGCAATTTATGTGGAATATTGTTTATGTACGCCAGTTTGTTATCGGATCTCTAAACACACTTACACACACACACACTTACACACACACACACACTTACACACACACACTTACACACACACACACTTACACATAGCGAGTGTAGCATACTTTTTGGCACGCTCAGCGCTGAGGGTGCTGATAAGCAGAATCGTCATTGTAGTCCTCGTCGTCGTCATTGGGCGTCTGGAGCTTGTTATGGTTAAAGTTTTAGTGGTTGTTGTTGTTTTTGGTTTTGTTTTTGTTGCTGTTGCTGTTGCTGCTGCTGTCGAATATTTTATAGCTGTCCACTTCCGTATGTAGCGCTGCGGGTATTTTACGTTTGCCTGCGGCCTCCGCCATCTGCCCCCAACCACAAGCCCCATTCGCATCCGCATCCGCATCCGCATCCCCATCCCCAAATCCTCATACTCGAAATGCCAGTTACACTCGGAAACATTTGCCCAGGGGTTGCTGTTGCTGGTAGTTGTGGTGCTGCTGCTTTTGCTGTCGTCGTTTTTGTTGCCGTAACGGCAATCAAGAAAAGTGTTGCGAGATTTTTATGGGGATCATATGAAATCATTTTGGACACAAAACTCATAGCTGGAGTGAGCATATTTCGACCCTATAGGCCCCATAGAAGGCCGCAAATATTTTATAGTGCTCGCCCACGCAATTTTTTTCCGCTTCTGTTTGCATGTACATGGCCAATATATGAGAATGTCAGACGTTATGACGCGAAAGGTAATCAGTTAATTTAATTTGCATATTAATTTGTGTTAGTTTCATGACCACATTAAAAATGTGACAAATGGCATAATGAAGTTGAGCAAAAGTATATAACAAGCAGAAAAATGCCAGAAGTATATATGTATGTTCGTGATTAGCATCGACAGCCGTGTTTATATATAGCCATGTCCGTCTATATGAACCAGTCGATTTCACGACTATACCATACGCAAATCAAATTAATTTAAATTTATCGATATGCGAATATCGATACAAATCCATAAACAATAAAAGACACAGACACAATTGTAAAGATACCGCCTTCCAATTTATATATATGAAACACAGACATATGTTAGATCAACTGTAAATGTATTATAGTCTCGACTACAGCATTCTCACTCGTTTCTCCATATTTAATTCTCTCGATATCATATCATATCGACAGCTGACTGCAATCAGAACTGTAATCAACTGTCATTCGTGGAATAAACATGAAATCACTTTTATGCTTATCGGAAACATGTTTATCACTATCATGCCCCCGGCAAGCACATATGATAGTGGATTTTAGTAATATAGCATTCGATTATCGGGAAAGACGGAAAGAACCTTGTTTGTTCTACGAGATCCGAATCCAAATGTAAGCCAAATCAAATGGTTTGATTACAGTTAAGAGTGAAACTTGTATCTGTTATTTATGACTTCCGATTTCTCATCTAGTGATTAAGTATTTATGTGTCTAAATGGTTTTGTTTTAAACAATAGCAAAGCATTTGCATAACATGAAGAGGGAACAAAAGGAGAACAAAAACTTTTGAACCCTCTTAAATATATACTCAGAATCTACCATATACAATTTATAGAATGTAATGTTTATTACAAATTTGCATTATCATAAGATAAACTTTGGTATTCGCTGGGCACATTTTCAACGCTTCGTTGGATGGGTGTGGGTGTGGGTGTGGGTGTGTGTGTGGGTGTGTGTGTTCGTGTGTGTGTGTAAAGTGTAAAGTAATCATTGAGCATTGACTGAAAGTGCCCCGTGGCCAATGATGCGGCACTTTTGTGTAAGACACGCGCACACACTTTCGCAAACTGTGTGCGTGTGCGTGTGCGAGTGTGTGTGTGTGTGTGTGTGTGTGAGTGCGAGTGGGTGTGTGTGTGTGTGAATATGCTCGGCCAACGCTTTACACATAATACAAACTCAATTAATAAAGTTTACGACCGCAACCAGCGGAAAAGTGCGTTGATGAGGCGTAAAAGAGCTTAACCTTTAACCCATAAAAACCTTAACCCTTAAACCAGGCTGGACGGGCACCTTGCTGTGGCATAGTAATGCCAATGGCATTTGTGGAGCGTGTAATCGATGCCAGGCGACGCCACAAATGGTCAACCTTTAAAACGGCTTGATATTTGATTAGATTGCCCATTGATGAGGCACTCAACTGAAAAGCACAACAAACAAACACACACTCGCACACGCACACGCACACAAATCAAATTGCGTAAAAATTATGTAAATAACCGCAGTTGAAGCTGAAGTTCCTTCTCGAATTCCATAACTGAGGATCTGCTAACGAGCCGACGTTGTCGCTGGCCGCAAAACAAAACAAAAAGCAAAAGCAACAATGCAAATCCTCCACAAACAACAATTCACTGATGATAATCTAAGTCAGGTAACGAGCCAGCCCAGCGCTTCCGACACGCACCAGGAGACCGTCCTCCTCCTCCCCCCCCCCCCTCCACCCATCAACCATTCAAGATACCCAACCACCCGTTGTGTTTTATGTTAATGAATTTATTTATTATTATTTCATTTTTTCGTCCTCGTCTTCCTGTTACATTTTTATGGAGGTCTTGCCTTAGACGTACACCCGCACACTCCTCTGGATCGTCCATTCCCATCCCTAATATGCTGAAAATTAATTTTGTGTAGCACCCGAGTAAAACCAAAAATGTAAGCCATAAAAGCCAACATGCGGCAAACAATGCGCATACGCCATGTGAACCGCCTTATCGGTCATAAACTACACACACACATATGTACACACGCACACACACACACACACTTACACACTTACACACAAACAATACACTTGCTACGTGTGTAGCTCAGGGCTGGCGGTATCAGTTGCCTTTACAGTTTAACGGTATTTCAATTCACAATTTGAATTGTGCCTTCGATAGCCAAGTTGCCTGTGAAAATAATAATGGGCCAAGTTCAGTTTTTGAGACTTGAGTTAATTAACCGATCTGCAACAGCCCTGGCAATACTCTCTCTAATCCGTTGTTTCATCATCAGCAACAAACAACAACGGCAGCAGCAGCAGCAGCAGCAGCAGCAGCAGCAGCAGCAACAACATTTACAAATGTCTCCCTTTGGACGCCGCCAGGCTAATTACAGCCACTGTGCGCGCAGCCACGCAGCCACGCAGCCACGCAGCCATGCAGCCACGCAGCCACGCCTCCTTGCCGCCCTTGCCGCCAACATTAGCTAATTATTTAAAATGCTCACAGACATTAAAAAGCACTTTCACCGAAAAACTGGAACGATAATCGCTGACGTTACGTCTGCGTTACGTTGTCTTTACCTAATACTCCCCCCCCCCCCCCCCCCCTTGCCAACCTCCTTTGTTCCGCCCCCTTCTCGCTCCGCTGTTATTGTTTTTGCGCTTG
Organism: Drosophila cognata; assembly: GCA_035041535.1. Taxonomy (NCBI): domain Eukaryota; kingdom Metazoa; phylum Arthropoda; class Insecta; order Diptera; family Drosophilidae; genus Drosophila; species Drosophila cognata. The sequence continues at coordinate 7,703,001 of JAWNLC010000831.1, forward strand.
TTAGGCCGCTGTTGTTGCTTTCGTGGCTTTTTTGATAATGACACTGATTAGTCAGCGCTTACGACAACTTCACGACGTTTTCTTACTTTTTTCGTTCTTCGTTTTGTTTTTTGTTTTATTTTCATTTGTTTCGCTTCTTTTTCTTTTTCTTTTTCTGCTTCTGATTCTTTTACTCTCTTTATTCTCGTAGTCTCGGCCTGTTTCTTATCTATGATGGCACTGCTTGTCGTCTGTTAACGGTCGCTGGCACAGCTATCAGAGACTTTAAAGCCTCCCATCTGAATGACGCAATCATCCAATCCTCCCAAACTCTCTGGCTTGCTATTACGCTCATATATCAGCAGGAACGACCTTTCGCACAGTTTGCTAATTTTGAGCTGTCTATTTGCCCAAGTGACCTTCCGGTTCCCCTTCCCTGCACATATGCACAAATATCCACAACAGCCGTGCCAAATTTAGAATTAATTAATCTTTTATTCCCGTCTCCACATAATTCTTATATACTCGGAAAAAAATCGATCGGATTTATTTAAGACTACAATTCTAAAAAAGAAGGTTGTGTCTTTAAAAAAAACACGGTTTTTCTGTACTTAATCCAGGGGTACAATTTTCTCAAAGTTATAAATTTTCTAGGTGTTTTTTTTTTTTTGGATTTGTTTGCTAAATTTTTTTTTAGCATATTTAGAAATTGTAAATAGAAATTGATAAGACCTACAAAATTTGTATAGATGTATTGGTCAATTTTTTTTTAAGTATACTTTTGACGAAAGCAACTTTATTCCCATGTTTATTGTTACTACTGTACCAAATAAAGTATCTGATCCTGAGATTGCTACCATTGTTGATTCAATACACTCTATTGCTAATATATCAGCCGAATCAAATGGCCATTTAGCCAAAGCTATAACTCTATTGGATGCTACTATTCACGGTAATATAACTCTTTGTGTTCCATAAAAAAAACAGCAACAAATATTTGTGTCACTTCATAAAACATCTGATGATGTCAAGGAGTTTATTCGGGTTATATCTAAAGCCAATATTACTTAAAGCTCTCAACTATTGTTAGGCTTAATACTATCCATCGAATATCTGTCATATAAATTCTTGATTTGCAAAAGTATTTATTTATTTCGTTGAAAATGAAATATTTATGTTCCCACCTAATCAGCTGCATTCATGGCTAAGATTTTCGTACATTTCGATTGGCACCCATGCATACAAAATGTTTATTTTGCGAGTATGATATATGGGATAAATAATGAAATGTACCAAAATTAGCTAGCGCTGTATTCCATAAATGATGTGGGCTCTCGACTATTTGTATGCCTGAGCATAAACATTTCCATCATTTCAGATGTGTATTTTTGGTATTTGCCGTTGAAGTCCTAGGTTTTGCCTGCATTGTGCAAAACAAACCAAATTAAATGATGTAAAAACGAATAACTTGGGCACACCGAAGTCTAGATACCCTTATACTTTCCCCACATCAACTCAGAGCTGTGATGCTGACCAACAAGATTTATATACCCCGCACAAGTGTATCACAAACAGACAGGCCGAAATTGTTGTGAGCTAATTTCAATTACCTAATTGCTGCTGGTAAACTTAAATCCGTCTTAAAATCAAATTTGATAAATTGTAATCAATTTTGGGAGTAAACACAAGTACAAAATAAACAGCCGAATCCCAAAATTTGTTAATGAATAATGATATTTCAGTTGTTCTTTTCAACACAGTGCGAAGACCAAATGTGAAATGCACATTCAAAAAATCTGAATGGCGCTCATTAAAACATACACATAAGATTATTTATTGCGCAATTCATTTATAATTTTATGGTTTTTATTCTCGTTTATTGGTATTTTTTTGGTAAACTTTAAAGCGTTAAGCGGCAAAATGAACTGAAGACTATAAAACCAAAGAGAGCGTGAAAGATTGTAGAATTCAAAATCAGAATTGCCAACTAAAAATACAACATTCTGAACGTCTTGGAATGTATCAAAATATTGTATTTTCTACTTTTGACTCAGACTCAATTTGGATTAATTTGTTCTTAATTTAAAAAATGAATGATTAAGTTTTTTAATGGTACTTTGACATATCAGTAAATAACTTATTGTTAAGGGAATTTAATTTAAAGTTTTAAAGTATCAATGTGCTTCACATCCTCCAAGTGAGTTTTCGGAAAAGTGTTATTCCTTTGCTTTTAGAAGAGGTAAATTATTCAGTGCACGTGCCTTGACTGGTGAATTTCACCTATTCCGAGAGCAAATGTGAGAACTCCCAATTTTTATATATACAAATATAAATACACTAAACAAATATTCAAAAAGAGTTTTGAGGAAGGTGAAGAATATATAAATAGAAATACACTAAACAAAAATTTAATAAGAAGAGCTCTTAAATTAAAACAATAAAAGAATCAGATTTGTGTTTTGATATAGATTTTTTGCATGCCTTTTTCATGAGTGGACACAATTTTGCTGCCAAATTCTATTTGGACTTGGTGAGCAGGTCAAAATTCTGTTGATTTTATTACTGATGTTCCGTCTCTCTTTGTCTCTCTCTCTCTTTCTCTCTCTCTCTCTCTCTAGATAGGTCTAGCTATTTGGTCTCAGGCCGTCTCCTTCAAATTAACACTTATTGGCTGCTTGGGTCCGGCAGCTATAAAAACTGACTGGGCAATTAACAAGCGTGCCAAAATAGCAACAACAACTAAAACAAATGTAAAAAAAAACAAAACAAAATAAATGTAAATTCCTAACTGGGCGAGCAGCTCTCAATGAATGCCGTATACGGCAGGGCGGCAGGACACCCAGCCAAACGGCGAGTGGGGGAAGGGAGGGGGAAGGGAGCGGTTGCGGGGGCGTCGCGATGGTTCCGTGGTCCGTTATGTGTTTGGTGCTGCTGCCGAAGGTGATTACGTCATTTAAAGACACGCAACTTGGCAAAAGGCAAATGTTTTCATTATTATGTTACGCGAGTGCTGCTGCTGCTGCTGCTTCTGCTTCTGCTGCTTGTTGTTGTTGTTGTTTGTTGGTTTGTTTGTTTGGTTATTTGATTGACTGACTGACAGCAGTGCGTACGTCAGACCAAGTGCTCAATGCTTGACGCACGCGAAGTCCATTCAAGCAATCTGACATGCATTGAGATACGTATTTTTCTGCTTTTGATGGGGTTTTAATTCGAGTTTTGTTTTTCTTTTTGCTTCTCTACGATATTTTCAGCTAATTTTTTCTCTTATATTTTTATTTTTTTAATTTTAAGCGCCTGATATTAGGCAATGCTTCTTATATGTAGTTGAAGTTGTAGTATTGTTGTCGTTGTTGCTGTGGTTGTTGTTGTTGCTATTGTTGCTGTTGGTTGTTGAGTAAGTTCTTGTCCGTGGTGCAGCTTTTAACACGCATACAAACGCAGCTAACACTCAACCAAATGCGTCTGCTCTCAGCTCGTCGCTGTCGGTGTAAGTGTGGTGAAAAGCTTGCCGCGCCAGCAGCATGTCTTCGTACCATGGTGTGTTCTTGTGTCTCTGTGTCCCTGTGCGTGGTGAGTTTTTGCATTGGCCTGCGCTAGTGTGTGTTATATAAGTCGGCTATGAACCGCAACCCGCTGCTGTCCCCACATGTGACGTGCAGAACAGTAAACACTTACATATATATATATATATATGTATGTATATTCACCACAGGCTGAGTTGGCAGCTCTATGCAGCCATTCATACTGCAAGGGCCAGTACTTGTCTGTGTGTATGTAGCTATCACACACACACACACACACACACACACACACACACGCACACGCAGAGGGAACAGGATTGAGAGACTGGGAGCTGAGACACACGGCTCTCATCTGGCACACCATTAAATGTTTGCTGGTTGGTTCGCTCGTGGAACGTGGCAACGCTTTCAGTCGTTGATTTGACCGCCAAACAAACGCAACGCAACACGCGGGTGCCACGTCGAACGTATACAAGAAAACAACAAGAGCAGCAACCGCAGTCAAAACGCAGCCAACAACAAATAAGCCAACAAAAACAGCAACAAATAATAATAATAAAATATTTAATATAAATGGTTTTTTTTTTACATTTTTTTTTTCTGAAATTCCAATTTTTTGCACAATAAGTGCCTTAAAAAAATTGTTGTAAAACTCAATAAAGTTTCGAAATGTAAGGAAAACAAGTGAAAGTAAAGAGATAAACAAAAGTCCACAAAATAAACAATTCAAATGACAACAAAAGCAAACAAAAATATGCCAACATTGCAATTGGCAAATGAAAACATAATACAGAAAACACACTCAGCAGCAACAATTCACAATAACAACAATGATAACAGCAACAGTAACAATAACAATAACAATAACAATAACAAAAGCTAAACAAAAGTGCAGCTAAGCAGGCAATGAAAAAGCCGATTCACAAAACAAAAGGACAAAACGTCAAGTGTTTATTTGTTACTTGCGATAAATATGTGTATTTTAATATTCGTGTTTGTGTTTCTGTTTGTGTTTTTTGTGTTGTTTTTTGTTGTTTGTGTTGGTGTTGCATGCTTCTGTGCTGTGCCAAACCCTAAGACAGATGAATTTTTTTATTTTTATTGTACACATAACAAAACAGGGACCCCCGTCGAGTATATATATATATATATATATATATTTGTATACATATATGGCTCTAAGGGGTTGGCATTCGAAACGCTTACAAGACTTGACCCAAATTTACGTAGTGCGGTCCAGCCAAAGCAGCTCAAACGGGCTGCAGGTGGAAGCTGCGATGTGACTTGCACAGTCAGCCAGCTAGCACACAGACACACACACACACACACACACACACACACACACACACACACACACACACACACACACACACACACACACACACACATACACATGCAGAGAGAGAGACACAGGCATACAAAGAGACAACGTGCAAGGATTATGTAAACAAAAATAAGTTGATTCGCTTCCACGCAAACAGCAGGTGCTGTTGCTACTGTCTGTCTGTCTGTTTTATCGTATGTCCACCTGTCAGTCTGTCATATTGTAAGTCTGCCACTCTGATGATTTGCCTTTTCTCTATGAACCCTCTGAACCCGCAGCGCACTCTACCTCAATGGGTGCAATCACCCACACCAATGCTATGTAATCATAATTACTACAAAGTGAACAAAAAAAAAAAAAAAATAATATAATATATATATATATATAAAGCCTAGACAGGTGGGTGCGAAGGTGTGAAGGGGCTTAGGTGTGTGGGTAGGTGTTGCAAGTGCAAGTCAATCTGCGGCTGGATGCCATAATGCTTGCGTGCCGAGCGTCAATCGAGTGCTGCCCATTGTGGCAACAACAACAACAACAACAACAAATGCCACAGCCACAGATTCGGCGAGTGCCCTTTTAATTTACATCAATTACTAAACAATTGGCCGTGCAGCAAATCGCTTTGCATTCTGAATTTTGAATTTGCTAGTTAATTGGCAATCCGTTTACCACTCTGCAATTTTAATTCGATTAAATGTAATCGCTCCAATTTGATTACCCTTTGTCTAAGCTGGCTCAGAGCTGGTAAACCACTATGGCTTATGACATTCGTCGTCAGCTCTAATGACTTCAAATAGAATTTTTAAAGCGCCGTTGGCACACGATAATATCTAGAAATGCATATCAATTTTTCATTTAGTTATATAGTCTTTCAACCTTAATATGTAAAACGTGCAATCTGTATAAATATATAAATTCATATATATATAAATACATATATATATATATATATTTTTAAGGATCCATTTTCAGCCTATGTTTTGCGCATTTGCTGCCTTTACTACCCACTTCAAGATTTCACTGTGCATAATATTTCAAGAATGACAGCAGCCAAATAAAAATGAAATTATAGCCGAGGGGGCTCTCGACACAAGTCAGCGACTTGAAGATACCCTGTAACTCAGATAAGTCATTACTCACATGAAGCATGAACGCGTATTAGCTACAAAAATTGCTTTAACTGTCCCCATAGCTATATTTTATTGATAATTATATATGAGACCACATTGCACACACACATATGTGGAATATATTTTAGCTAAGTCGAATTGCCTTTTGATGTGCACAGGGTATTCAAATAAATGTGGCGAGCACTTTAATACTCGTATTCGGTATTCGCAATCGCATTCACAGAAGCAATCGCATTCATACGAGCATTTGTTATGACTGGTCGCCCATTCGAGTGCCCCACAAATATAATTTACAATACATTTAATTCAAATAACTCGCTGGGTTATGGGCATAGGGACTATGGGTCTAAGGGGCTAAGGGGCTAAGGGGCTAAGGGGCTTAGGGACTTAGCAGTTCAAGCGCCATTGCGACAGAGTTACCAGTGTTGGCAAGTGCAGAATGTACACGTTGGAACAAGAAAATATAAAAAAGTGTAGCATACGCGCAGGCTGCACATCTTTTGAGGGACCGCCCAGAGTAGATGAACACGAAAATACTGCAATAAAACTGCAATAGCATGAGAAATAAACGTTGCAGCAGAAACAAAAGTAACACTCACACACACACACCACGCACAAAACACACACACACACACACTCACACGCATGCAAAGTTAGATAGACATTCATTTAGATAAAAGAGTCGAGTTACACCTACGATTCAGCCAGAGGCACGGTTTGAGTGGGAGGCGGGGCGTGGAGGGAGGTAAAGGTTGGGTTATTGCTGGGCTGTGGGTGCTGGTGCCACTATCTGCATCTCTGTCTAACACTGCATTAGCAGCCAACTGTAAACGAAATAAACGTAAAAATATTTTTAGTGCGAAAAATTTTGTAAAAGCGGAAAGCGCGAACTGAAATACTGAGAAAACTTTTCGCACGGCATAACACACGACCGCACACAGACAACAGGCATATACACACACACACACATGCACACATACTCGACCATACGACCACCTGACAAGATAACGGACAGCCACACACGTACACCCATATTTACATACACACACACAAGGTAAGTCGGAAATGCCAATACCTTGTGTGCCAAAAAAACAAAGTCACCCGTGGGGAGTCAGTTAGGGTTGTTGTAAATGTGTGTGTGTGTGTAGGAGTGGGTGTGAATGGGTGTGTGTGTGGCAGGAGGGTGCTGTCACTGTTGCTAGTCTCCGTTGCGGTCAGTTTTGTAAACAATCAGCTACAAAATGAACTATAAGAATAATGGAATGCAATTTTCACAGATCGTATATGCAATCTTGGTTCATTTATTTATTGTTATCATTATTCTAAATCAGAAAACATCAAGCACTCAATAAACTAAGAAGCAGATGAAGTATTTACATGAACTTAAAGGTTTTTGAAAATGTCAATTAATATCCAGATATTTTAGATTCTTTGATAATTGAAATACTCACAAAAAGAAAGGTTTTTAGATTCAGAATTATTTGTATAAATTAAAATATTTCAAACATGTTTCTTAATATTCCGATTTATTTTTTTTATTGTGGTCTATGTATGAATCCAAAGACAAATTAAATAATTGTTTGTTTTATGTCAAGTCTGAAGAATATGTAGAGACTGCAGATACTCAAGATGCTTGTGGCACATCAAAGAGCGTTGCCTACTTTTATGGGCTAGTTAAATGTGTGGTTTTGATTTTTTGGCTTCTGGCCCGCACTTTGCATGCCACAACTTAGTGGCACAGTGGCAGCCTTGATAAAATAGTTGTGTGTAGTTGTTGTTGCTTGCGCTGCCGTTGTCTGCGTCTAAAATTAACAGCATTTATTTCATTGCATTTTTATGCGCCTCATTGTGGGTGACATTGTCAACATTGCCGTTGCCGTTGCTGTTGCTGTTGTCGACGTCATTGTCATCGTCACTCGTGTCTGTGCCAGGCAAAACAAAGGCAACTTATTTTTATGCGATGCGCGTCAGCCGCAGAGGCAACAGAGAGACAGCAGCAGCAGCAGCAGCAGCAGCAGGCACCAACGCCACGAACATTGCTGTTACCCACCCTACCCCGGTTCCCTTATCGTTCATCTTCATATGCAGGGTTAAGTTTTTGTCTTTCTTTTTTTGTTTGAGTTTTTATGCGCTTTTGTTAGCAACAGCTTCTCGTTCTGGCAAATTTTTAGTAGTTGCTTTTGCCGCTGGCAACTGTCATGAAAAGTTCGAGTCTAGAGTTGACCTGAAATGTGAAAAATGTGAGCTGTTAGCTGTGTGTGTTTGTGCATGTGTGTGTGTGTATGTGTGTGTCCTGGTATATGTCGTGTTCATTATTCGATGTCAGTTACGGCAAGGCTGTGTCTCAAATTGAACAGTAAGCCAAGCCGGCCACACCCCCTAGCAAGCTCTGCCAGACTCATCGAAATGTCGACTGTTGGCTTAGAGTTGGATATCATGCAAATTGCACAACTGGGCAAATTAATTGTCTCTCAACGAGAGAGAAAGAGAGAGAATCGTGATCCATTATGCTTGATAAATGCATTGCTCAATGGATCAATCTAAAGACCCTGTCATCCCGTCAATCTAGCTATATGGCCGCCTACTTTCGTGTTGACAATAATATATTAAATTCGGAATTGCTCGACCTTATGTACAAAATAGAGCAAAACAATTGCATAGCTGTAGAAAGCGTAGATATCTCATTCAACCGAATACTATTGTGAGAACTAAAATAATTAAATATATTTGCTTAACGCAATAAAATGCCAGTGAGAATTGGCTCTTTCCTTTGTTTCACTTCTTGTTATTGGCATAATTTTTGTTGTTTTTTTTTGTTTTAAATAAATATTATAAAGCAAATTAAAATACTTATGGAAAAGTTGTAAGCAACAAAACAACAACAACAAAGCAACTTAAAAGTTTGGCCCTAAAGAGCAATAGCAGTCAAGTGTAGTCAAGAGGTGCAGTAACAAAAAAACAGCAGCAGCAGCAACAACAACAACAGCAACAACACCATGGGAAAAAAGAGCTCGAAGTTGAAACAGGATACCATCGATCGCCTAACAACCGACACATATTGTGAGTACCCATCCATCAACAATTGTTGTATTTTTAACAACTAGATTATAATTATTTGATTGGCTATTTACTTCAATTAAGTGCACGCATCAATCAAACTACACAGTTTCAATAATACACACAACAACATTTAAATAGATACAGAAAGCGCAACATTTCTGTGGTTGCAAAGTGGTTGAGGCACTCAACCAGTCTGTCATTAATGTAAACAGCTTTGCTACAGTTTGTCCCACCTTTTTTTTATGTTAATTGTTAGTGTTATTGCTGCTGGCACTTCAGCATTGAAACGTTAAGAGCTCGTCTTTGTGAAACATTCAGTCGAGGCAATTAAAAGCAATGCACTTATCAATTAGCCTACGACACGGACCAAGTCCAATCCCTTTCCCTTTCCCGCTGGCAAGGGGCAGAAACAAGAGACACGAAACGGGTTGTGCATTGTTCTAAAAGTGTTGAATCGACATCATTCATGGCAGGATAACATCAGGACAACAACACAAGGCACGCAATCCAAATCCAAGCCCATCGCCGCCAGCCTTGTCCAAAACATCTGTCCGTCCGTCCGTCCATACATAATCCCGAAGCCAACTCGGACCAACTCCAACTGATTATGGTGCTAATGACCCCCTTTTTCCTTTTTGTCGCTTCCTATTTTGGGCAGGGTCTTACATTCACTTTACCAGGCTTAATTAATGTATTCTACCCTGTAACCCAAAGATATTCAGGTATATATACATACATACATATATATATACTAAATTGGATATAACGATTAATTTGCGCAGCCATTCCGCACCGTTTCAAAGTTATTAAAAGCAGGGTGTTAAGCCGGAACAGGAATCGTAATTTTATCGATTGAGTTTCAGAATTTGAACCGAAAATTAACATTTTTTTTGTAGAAACAGTTAATACACTGAAAAAAGAATTATCCGTTCCGAACTTTTACTCTTTTTTTTCGAGCCACTGTTTTCATTTTCCTAATACCAGAATAAATTTTATTCAAATTTAAAGAAATAACTCTAACTAAAAAATGGGCGGTATTCATTTTAGGGCAATTGTTTTTTTTTTCTGTGTGTGCAATCGATATGTTTAGTCCATTTAGTAGCATTATGGAACCGAACAACGAACAAAATGTGTAACCAATTTTGAGGTACTCTAACCGTAGCCGAAATATGATTCGGTTCGACATCCCTGTTTGATTAGATTGATTTGAGATGATGGGGTATGGACTAGGCTGTAAAGGGTATTCAGTTTGCCATTTGTTATAATTCGAGATGTTATTTTTTATGTATATCTTTATTTATATTCCTTGTGGGTTACTTAAAAATGCAAGTCAGCAACTTTTCGCCTTCAAACTTTGTTGACTAATTGCTTTTTAAAGTATTTTTCGCATTTCGTGCTCCGCTGATGCCTTTTGCGGTCCGCAACCAATGTTGAAGGCAACAGACGGCCATATAAATAATTACTTTGCCGAGGGGCATTTGGTGGTGCACCTGCTCGGGTTGGCAGTGGAGGGTGCTCTCAAAGTGTTGACAGATTACTGCCAAGTTCTGCCAGTTCTTAATGTCCTGGTCCAAGCAATTTGTCTTGGGCCTCTTGGGTCGTGCTCGCCTGTCGATTCCTGTACAACCATCTCTCTCTCTCTCTCTCTCTGCCTATCTCTCTCTTGCTGTGCAGTGTAAACACAGCCCTAAGAAAACAACATTTTCATGAAATTTATTTGCCACTTTGCCGTGAAACTCAATAATCTACAAAATGCTCTGCATTAATAATTAGAAATGGTTATAAACAGATAACGAGTGATTATCTCAGATTAGGGCTTAGCGACTATTACAACTCAAATGCAATCAGTTGCAGTTCTTGGTTAGGTTTCTGGCCATATAACATTGTCGTAAGCTTCGGCTTTGTCCCTTCAATTTGGAGCAAACAACTTTTGCTCAAAGCCCATCAATTGAAAATTCGAAATTGCTTCCTGCACCTGATACCAGCTTTAGCAACATCGACAACAACAACAACAGCAACAACAACAATAACAAAAAGTAGAAGAAGAGGCACGAGTGAATTCAATTTTATTTATTCGGCAAACAAATGAACTGAAATTCAATTTATGAGCTCTGTGAAACATCGGTTCGTATACGCAATATGGAAAAGTTTTTAGCCCCGGAACACCTAGTCGGGCTCAGCATTGTAGGCCGTTCATTGAGTTTGCCGCTTTGCCAATCAATTGGGAATTACATAATGATACCGTTTATATGTGCACACACACACACACACACACATATCGTACATATGTACAAGGCAATATAGTATATGTTTGGCTGCACTCCCATTGTGCCATATTCTAGCTGATGGCAGGCCAACGAATGAATAAATAAATAGCTAAAAAATTTGATTAGTTTCGGATGGGTTGCGAGAATCGAATGACCCCAGCAATAAAATGCAAATCCCAAAACTGTGTGTGTATAAAATAGATACAAATTACGGTCAACACTAGACAGGGCACGGCAGGACAGAGCAGAGCAGAGCAGAGCAGGGCAGGGCAGGGCAGGGCAGGGCAGGGCAAGGGCAGCAATCGGGATGGGGTCATCGTTAGGTCATCGGTAGCCACAATATTCTATAAATAAACGGCCTTTTCAAATGAATCTATGCTGTCTGCTCTATGCATGTGTGTGTGTGTGCGTGTGTGTGTGTGCGTGCTTGTTTGTCACTCTAGTTGGTTGTCTGTCTGTCTGTCTATCTCTCCGGGTGTCTCGGTCCACAGGTGTTTGCTATTGACCATGTTCTACATGACGGCAAATTAGCAAGTTTAATTGATTTTAAAATCGTTCAGCAAACAGAGAGACACACACACACACACACACACACACGCGCGCGCACACAAACGCACACACACGCACACACACGCACACACACACACGCATGCATAAATACCTCCAGATGTGTCCAATTTGTCAAGCAATAAAACAACACGGTCATTAGTTGGTCAAAGTGAAAGATAATCTATGTTGGCCATTGGTTTAACTGATTCCTTTCCGATGGCAGCCAAGTGGCGATTGTCATGTCCGGATAACCAGCATAACCTATTGGATTACAAGCCTCACTTGTCTGACTTGCAATTGATAACTTTTACGAGCAAACTGTGTTCAATTTGCAAATTCCTTTGAGTATTTGAATTTGCAATGGATTTTCATTGTACTCACATTTCAATTGGGTGTTTCTTGACCAGAATAACACAATTGATTTAAAGCATTTCGTGATACCAATTGTTATCTTTTGTTGGTGTATTCCTCAATTGATAGTCCCAAAGCAATTTTGCTCTTGTGGCACAATAACTACATATTAAAATGCGTATTTTGATTTGAATTTCCCACAAAAATGATGTTCAGAATTTTAACATGCATCTGTTACAAGTCAATCTGAACCGTCATGATGCACGAATTGTTGTAAAATTCGTTGAAAAGCAATTAATAGCATTTGTGGCATAAATGCATTTGGTACATTTCAAACATTCACTGCTGAAACAACAGGCAGAACTTAATTGCTAAGCGAAATACCTTTTGAACAATAATTCATGTATCGCTTCGAATACAATGAAAATATTATTATATGGTTTTTTGTGCCGCTTTTGGTTGCCATTTTTATGCATATTTGTTTGTGAGTCACACACCGTGCAATCGCAAGTGAAATTAAATGGATCACACAGAAATGCGAGCAAAGTAAGTAAGAATACTACAGTCGAGAGAGCTCGACTGGGATACACCGAGATACTCTTTACCAGCCGAGATGTTCAAAGCAACATAAATTGTCGATTATAAAAGGTATTTCATTAAATTTGTCGCTTTTAGTGATGTCGGAAATCGATTTCTCATCGAACACGAACAAATCCTTTTTGAAATTCAGCAAATAGTAATTAAATTTGCTGTCTCGGCCTTAGCTTCTGACACAATCTTTCGCTTTGGATATGCACTCTCTGAGTAATTATGTGAATTACCCTCTTTTGAGTGTACGGAAGAAGGTGCTTCCCTCTGCCTGTTACATGCATGTTGCGCAACTTCAATATTCCCCATTTCGACCGTAACGAATGGGTTCAGGTATAAAATGGGAAACCGAATCGGAAATATTTCGAGTCTTTACGCTGCACACACACAGAATGCAATTAAAATGGCGTTGTAAATACACATATTGATGGCGGCGATTACACACATATTTCATGTAGCAGTCCCACAGAGAGTTCCACAGAGTTTCGTGTGCGAGAAAAACTGGCATATGTGCACATACATATATATTTCTATATATGTATGTGTGGATGCCTCGAAGTCAGACACACATGTATGTGGGGGAAATGAAAATCAGAAATGCAGTTCGGCTCACAGTTTCGCAGTTTGCACGGTTCCATTCGAGCAGCAATGACAATGGCTTCCAATTCGCGAGTATGCCACATTGAGTGTGCAGCATGTGGCTGGCTGATTGTTGGATTGTGGCAGATAGGAAAATACATCTGCCAGTAAAGCTGCAGCTCTCTGCCAAACAGATGGACAGACATTGTGCATGTGCATCAATCGAAGAAGATATTTTGAAGCATGCCGCACTTATCACGCCAAATTGAGATCAACTGAGTGTTCGAGCAGCATTATTTATAGCATTTAATGGATTAATTAATAAATAATTCATTCACCTTAAACGGCAGGCACTCAAATATGCTTAGGCATAAACAAAATAATGCAATCAGTTCCAATGATAAACAATTTTCGATTTGGACACACTGGTAATAAAGGCGCCTTAAGGCACAGTTTTTAGCATGCTAATTGATGGAGAAAGAGAACCGACATTTATTCTCATTGAATTTTGCGTTTATCGATGTGGTCTTACATTAAACAAATCCCAATCGACGTCACTCTGTGGACGTTATATAAAAAGGAAACGTGAAAGCTGTTTGATGTCAAAAGCATTGAAAGGTGTATCTTGAGATGTGTATAAATAGCGAGGGAATAACACAGCACAAGCAGCGTCATCGACTGACAGAAACAGTCGTTGATGGCGCTGGCAACAAGTCGTATGAGCAATATGCGCTTTATTTACAATCCACACAACGCACACATTGGGCCAGTAAATGATGTTTTATTTTGACATGGCACACGTCAATAATACACGGCAATATAAGCGGACACAAAGCCACATGGTACGATGAATGCGAACGAGTTGCTGTTGACTTGCCCCGACTCCCCCTTCCCCCCTGTTCCCCCTTTTCCCCACTCTATCCATCTCTCTGTGTGTCTGTTTGTTAGTCTGTCTCCGCGACGGGCTATCGATTACCAATCAATTCAGTACCAGCTTTGGCAATTGTTGACTTTCGTCGGTTTCCACCGGCCACCCCGAGGATGAATGTGGATGTTGTGTACATATACGAACACCTACAAGACAAAGGAGCTGTGCAGCTAATTATAGTAAAAACATCGAAAAGTTGCCACTTGAGTGGATGAACCATGTCCAAAATGATGATGCGGAAGACAGCGAAGGAAGATGGTTCGCAGCTATGCCCCGCAAGAAACGCAGAAGGACGTGCCATAACGGCATGAAAAATGACAGAGCGGTCGCCATTTGGGTAGCCAGTTGACCGTGCAAGGCAGTCAATACTGTAAGCCTCTGCTCTGGTCCTGGTGTTGGTTTTTTGGTGCTATCACCCATGGGACTCGAGTGGTGTCCATTGGCCCGACGCTTAACGGCAATACCAATGTGTGTAATTTTGCGTGAATTTATGTTTTGGTCTCTCTAACATTGCTACCGCAACTTCCTAACCACTTTTGCTTCTTTTCTTTCGAACACCCCCGTTGCATATCCCACACGTAGCTGGGATGGCCGAGTGGGCGGCACCGTCCCGACATGTGCGCCATTCACACGCTCATAACGGTCACAATGGGAGCTGGGCGCCGGCCTGGGATCGGGAGACCGTAGCTTAAACGTTTTGTAAACGGCCATTAGGCCACGGCGATGGCAACCATGACCAAAAATAACAATAATAATAAAAAGAAACCCCAAAAAAGAAAGGAAGCAAAAAACAAGAACAAAACATAAAACCCTAACCAAAATATGGAAATGTTAATGCATAGAGGGAAAATTTGTTTGCCTTGGGCGTGGTCAGAAGACAATGGAAAAAGTGTAAGTACAAACGCCTACTGAAGCTGTCCTACGAGTGTAGACCACATTTGCCAGGCAGGGGTCAGTTGCAGGGGTCAGGTGCCAGGGGCAAACGAATGAGTGTATTAGTGAAAGTAACGCATGTGGCTTACTTTAAATTGTTTATGTGTGTGCTCCTGTCCCTCCTGTCTCTTCTGGGAGTTTAAGTAAAAGCGGGCGGGCGGGGCAGTGGTCAGCGCACCTATTCATTTGCTCATTAATTCCATTAAATGAACATCAATTTATATAAGCATAAGTTAAAGTTATGTTCTTTTATTGCTAATTACCAGACTGCGAGAAAGTACTACAATTGAGGAGCTCCCCCGAGCTCAATATTCGTATTCCCCAAATATTCAGCAAGTGATTAAATTTGTGTGTGGAAAATTTGCGGAAATTAGCGAGCGAAGCAAACTTATTTTTAAATTAATTTGAATCACATACAGCAAGTGGGTCAAATGTATATTTGTATATTCGTTCCGGTTTCAGTTCCGGGAATGTTTATGTATTTGTCACACATGTTTTTTTTTTTTTGGTATTTGGTTGCTTATTGGATGTATAATAACAGCGGGTGTTTTTTTTTTTTTGGTATAGTTGTGGTTCCAGTAAATGTTACGAGTGTTAATCAATTGTTAAAGCTGTTGTTCCGGTTCCAGTTCCGGTTCCGGCACAGTTGCCGTTTCCTGTTTAACAGCCGCTTTTTAACATAAATTGTTAGATGCAAATTTTGTTTTATTGTGGAGAATTTGAGTTATGTGTAAGTTACCTAAGTATAAGTGTTAGATAGATGATAGATTTATATATATATGTATTTGAACTTTGTTTTATCACGTAATTGAATACTCTTTTCATTTTCATTTATTTTCAGTTACAGAAAAAGAAATACGTCAATGGTGAGTATGGAATGTGATGGCGATGAAATTGTGATTAATTCTATTTGGAAATCTTTGCAATACACATTAAATACAGGCACAAAGGATTTCTAAAAGACTGTCCGAATGGCTTACTCACAGAGCAAGTATGTATTACACACACACTCAAACAGACACACACTCACACACGCACACACACAGGGGCACACACTCAGTCATGTTTATAAAGTGAAGCATATGCTTGAGCGGCTTCAATTCATTCAAGTCATACAGCTAATTAAGTTAATCGCCTCAATATGTGAACACTAATTTCTTGAAATGTCAACAACAACAACAACAACAACAACAACATTAACAGCAACACTTCCTGCAAATTGTACACGTTTGGCATCCTTGTATGCCTATCGCAGAACTTCCTTCTGCCAGAATGAATGACAGGCCATTTCGAATGTGTTGACGGCAACGTTTTGCTGCTGCTGATGCTGCTGCTGCTGCTGCTGCTGCTGATGCTGCTGCTGCTGCTGATGCTGCTGCTGCTGATGCTGCTGATGCTGCTGCTGCTGCTGATGTTGCTGCTGATGTTGTTGTTCCTGTTGCTGTCGACTGCTGTTGATAATGAAATTTATTAATGCGCGCCTCATTGGAAAACATTTCTTAACACACACACGCACACACACGCACACACACGCGTACACACACACTTACACACTTCTTACATACACACAGTTAAGCCACACCAGCGGCGCCCTAATTGTTTTCCATCTCTTGCCAGGGTTTTATCAAAATCTACAAACAATTCTTTCCACAAGGCGATCCCAGCAAATTTGCATCGCTTGTGTTTCGTGTCTTCGACGAGAACAATGTGAGTATTAAGGCCATCAGCTCTTGTCCTCGCACACCGCCATCCCCCGCACGTGACCCACTCACCCAATCCTACCAAGCCGTCAGCCAGTTACTCAGCCAATTTGTGGCCTTGCCTCGCAGCCTCCTTGACATTGCTGTATTTCTATGTAAGTCGAGCGCGAAAGTTGACGATTTGAGCCAATTAGCCAAAAATTCTGTTATATAATGAGGCAGCGAATGGTAAAGCAAATGTGGGTATACCCTTTTCAGCTGAGATTGCCACTTGAGATTTGCAATTATATATCCTTAAATATAATACGGATACATCGCTTTAGGCGAGCTGAGAATTATATATCCAATTCTTAAAGATAACTTGTTCAGTTTTCTTGACAATACCATTAACAAAATGAATTTCAGATTGAATTTGTTGAATTTATGTAAAACAATTTGGAAAACACTCTCCAATGTATAATGACAAGTTAAATTAATTTTTCGATTGGTTGCAAACAAATTATCTCATTGAATCAATCAGAATAGTTGTAAGTCGATTTGGAGTCCTAGCAGCTTTTAACTGTTCATATATTATTCATTAGAAAGTCATATACGTACAAAGCCCCATTCTTGCTGGCAACCCCTCGGGGGGACTCGTAAAGTGATGCCTCCCCCCCACACACAACTCACTTTTATTATTTATGACCTGCGGTGGAGGCGGTGACGATGGCGCCCTAAACTTGTTGTCTGGGTTCTGCACTGATTTGCCATGCTATTGTCCTCCTTCTGTCTCCTCCTTCTATTCCTCCTTATATTTCTCTTCTGTTCTGCTCTGTTCTGTTCTGTTCTGTTTTCTTCGATTCGTTTCGCCTTTTTGTTTTACTTTTGTGCTCGCTAGGATGGGTCAATCGAGTTCGAGGAGTTCATACGCGCCTTATCCGTCACATCGAAAGGCAACCTAGACGAGAAATTGCAATGTAAGTTTTTGGCTCGATAATAATGATAATGAGAGCAATCACTGTCGTCATTCGACTGTGCTCTCGACCTCCAATTAATGTCAATTGGCATACATACATACATATTTGATTTGCTCTTATTCCAATTCAGGGGCTTTCCGTCTCTACGATGTCGACAATGATGGCTACATAACGCGCGAGGAGATGTACAACATTGTGGACGCAATCTATCAGATGGTGGTAAGTAAACAAGCACAAGTATTTCCCCTACACACACGCCCACAATTGTCAATTGGTATTGTTGGTCATTGAGCAATTTATGATGGTATTATGACGTATTATTTATGTAGGGCCAGCAGCCCCAGTCGGAGGATGAGAACACGCCGCAGAAGCGTGTGGACAAAATTTTCGATCAGATGGATAAGAATCATGACGGCAAATTAACATTAGAAGAATTTCGTGAGGGTAGTAAAGCTGATCCACGTATAGTTCAGGCGTTAAGTTTAGGTGGTGGTTAAACAATTCAATAGAAACGCGCAACAACTCCTGTAACAACAACAGCAACAACAACAACATTAACAACAACAACAAATGTTTAATAAACCAGCAGAGCAGATCAAAATCGCAGCTAAATGTTTCTCAACAGAACAGAACAAAACCAAACAAAACCAAACAAAACAAAACAAAAGAAAACAAACAACAACAACAACAACAAGAAGAAGAAAAAAAGCAGCGCTTTTGTTTTTTTGGCTACCATATTACACTGTCCTACACAGCAAAACCTATATAACAATGATACAAGTTAAACGATTAAAATAAATGCTAAAAATATAAAACAACCGTTAAAGCAATCAGAATCGCACAACAAAAGTTTCAATCAGAAAGAAAAGAAATAAAAAAAATTAGAAGAAAAATGCAGTTTTCTCGATCTTGCGCGTCGATTAACACTCAAAATGATAATAATTTTTTGATATATAAGGCTATGGAAAACAAATTGAAAAATTCATGTACGTATTTACATATGTATGTATTCGTATAACAGTATACTCACAAGATCTGTCTACAATCTAGATCGTGGCGTAGGTAGAGCGCAGTTCATAGCAATAACAAATATATATATATATATATATACATACATAAAATTAAATGTATAACGTAAATAAACTTTTGAGCATACACCAATTAAAAGTAAAAAATACATCTAAATCATTATATACAAAATATAAAAGAATAGTAAAAAATACAACAAAACATTCACACTGAAAACAACAACAAAAATTGAACGAACGAAGCCTTCGAGACATTTATAAAAAATTAATAAAAATAATAATAATGAAACTTAAGCATTCTTGATATGCAATGGATACATTATATATGTGTATATATACATATATATATATCCATATATATACGTATGTATATATATATACGTATATACCTCATGTGGACATGCGGCGGCAACAGCAACAGCAGCAAAGAAGAAAAAATAAATAAATAAAAATAAAAAGAAAACGTAATTAATTAATTAAATAACAAAAGAGGCATTAATCAATGCCAAGTGCAAAAGCCGCGCAACTTTAACGTCATATTTTCGATTAGGCAAACACTCACACTCACACTCACACACACACACACACACACCCACATGCGCAGAGATGAGAGCGCACAAAATCAATGCTCATCTGTGTTTTATGTTTTTCGAAATTGTTTTTTTAAATATTTTTTTGTTGCGCATATTTGACAATACCCGCAAAATCTTCAATCCATTGTTTATTATGACAATGAAACAAAAAAAATCAAACCGAAGAAAAACAGCAACAAAAATCAACCAACGCACATCTTCAACAAACAAACAAACAAACAAACAAACAAGCGAACAACAAATGTTTAATGCTCTTGAATAAAAAAAGCGAATACTAAGCTCAAAGTAAAATAAAAACAACAACAGCAACAAGAACAACAGCAACCACATAACCAGCTACAACAACAAGAACAACAACAACAGCTACAAAATATCCAGCTCTCTCTATCTCTCTCTCTCTGTCTATCCTCCTGTGTGACTAAAGGCCTCGTTCGAGAGCCCAAAACAGATCCATCATGCGATTTAATTTCTATTCTATATGCGGTTCAGCTTTATTATTGCATTGATTTAATAACCCAGTTACTATTTTATTACAATCTATCTATTATATACATATATATATATCTATATACTTGAATACATATTTGCTACTTCTTATGGCTAATCATGCACATGGACAGTATAAAACGAACACGCACACACTCACTCACTCACACACACACACCATTTCCCAAAGTATTGAAATTAAAGCAACACCTTAAATGACTTACCCAATATACATATACAGCTCTATGTGTATGCATATAGTTTATTTATAGTGAAATAAACATGCCCAGATTCGTAATGTCTACAAATATGCCCATATTTGTCATCACCTCCTTATACACCCGTACCATACCATACCCTACCATACCATACCCTACCATACCATACCATACGATACCTACATTTTGGACTTGGCTGACACGCATTGTTTTATTTGATTTGCAACTTTGTCTACTTTAATGAGTGGCCTTGACTTACCATTTGTCCAATCGCTTCAAAATTTTTATCGGCACCAGCATCGAATCGATATACAAATATAAATACATCCCTATATGCCTGTAAGCATAAATAATCGTATAAAGTTTTCTATGCAATTTCTGCAATATTTTCTTCATTTTTCTTACAATTCTTTTCGACTTACTAAGCGCACGCCAAAAACAAAAAACCAAAAAAAAAAAAAAAAAAACAAAACAAAAGAAGATACCGTAAATAAAAAGCAAACTGTCGCCTAAACTCAAAAAGCTAAAAAAAAACTCAAATAAAAATTAATGAAACGGCATAGATATACATATACACATATATATATGCATATAGCTATATACCTACCTATATATACTTACATGCTAAAATATACTACCTATAGTAAGCACTATAATCTAAAGAAATTCAAATAACAACAAACAAAAAACAAACGCTTCTAAGAACCTCACTGAAATTCTTCGAAACCAAGAAATAATTATATATACTAATAAACTAACATATAAATAAATACAATACACAACAAACACACACACGAGTATATGAATATAAACAAAAATGGGAAAATTAAAAAAACCAAAAAAAAAAAACACACAAACCATAATCAATAATTAAATAATTCGAAAGTGATATAGCTGACAAAAAAGAAATGTGTCTGTAGTTTAGTAGTTAAACGTAAAGAAAATACAAAAATTAATAACAAATGTTATATGAAAAGAAATCGAAAAAAAAAAAACATTTAACATTTTTTTTTTGAAAACTAAGACGTATACAGAATGAAATAGCTGTAAATAAGACAAAAACATTCACTGTCACACGCACACCCAACATACACAAACACACACACACCCACACCCACACACACCCACACACACTCACAACATCACACCACCACCCACAGCTACATGAATAAACTGAGGCTTAGTTAAGGCCCTGAAGGCCCAGAACTACAATATAAGTTTGTTAACACCAAAAATGACGGGTCTTAAGTATCAGTAAGTAAGTAAATTGTTTTTTTTTTTGTCGCCATGCAGCTAATCGAAATTGGCACCCAGCAAGGCATTGAAGTCAATTGTAATAATACAAAGAATGAGTAAAAACTTAGTTACAAAATACAAAATAGCAAATAATACTTACAAACAGCTAGAGGTAAATACAAAATAAAATAATAATTTTTTGAAATGAGCGGTGGCAAATTTCAGACGCCATTGGCAAACATTCGAATGTCAAGTTAAACGTTTCACAAGCAATATTTTTTAAATATACAATTATAAACACATATATATATATATATATATATATATATGTATATGTGTGTGCATGTGTATATACATATATATGAGAATTATTAATATATATATATATAGAAATATACAAGATTGTATAACAAAATAATATACAATACGAGTACATACAAAAACAAGTTCACAAATTTGACATTTGACAATTGGTAAAAGAAATCAAATATTGTAATAGATATTTTATGTGCAATGTCTGATAAGAACGCAACATTTACATTAAACCTTAATAATTATATACATATACATATATAATATGCATACATATACATATATAGAGATATATATGTATATATATATAATTAATTGAAGAAAAGAAAAACATACAACACATTTTTAGTGATACTCCTTAGCAAAACTCAAATCTGATTTCTTTGCTAAGAAACGTTAAGAATACAAAACTAGAAATATAATATGGAAAACAAAAACAGAAAAAAAGACAAGAAGAAAAATATGAAAACTATTTCCCTTTTGTTCTGATTTGATTTTTATAACTATTTACTGTTATTTATTATTACAACGATGATGTTTATTATGTATACACAGACATACTTATATACATACTTACTTATAAACCACAACAATGAAAAAAATGCAAAATTCTTTTACCATATATATTTTTTTTTTATGTAATAAAAAACTAAAACGAAAGGAAACGAAACGAAAAGGGACAATTTATCTTGTTACTGTCAGAAATATTACTTACTTCAAATAAACATTTTAAAACGATATGCCAAATCGGTGTCTTGTGTGTAGTCCTTTCCCACAGTCTAGCTACAGCGATTAACTTAAGTGCATAACTACGGCTTATGGCTTACTACCCATAAAAGTGCACATAAGGTAAGTCCAGGCATATATCTAGAACTTGAACTGTACACATCCCCCAGCCGTGCCACAAATCCTGTCGAGGACTTACCTGTAACGACCGCTGCGAACCGAACAGCTGTTTGGGGCCCACTTACTGGCCTGGTCTTTTAATAGGCTCGAGTGGCAAAGTAAACCGACTACCAGCCGCCAGCAGCTGCCACAGTTTCTGTTAATTCGGTTTAACGACCATCACGGGCAGCAACACACAACGAACGGTTACTCGGCGTATACGCAATTTTACTTAATTACAGCCTGAATCGCATGGATTGCTTATAATAAATCCGCCATTACATAATTAACGAGCGTCGCTACTCGACTGGTAAGTACTTACGAAGGACATGGTAATGGCCCGATATCACGCCAAATCAGAGACTAGTTCAAATAGTTATTAAATCGAAGCTGTCGCCATAATACGCATGGATTTAATCAGCTATTGCATGCATGTTATTATCACATCGAGCGTAAGCGACATTTAAATGAACTCTTTCAACATTAATCCAATATGATACACAAATTAAATCGCATTAAAATATTACCAAAAGTACAAGTATTTCATATGTGCACATACATGCATGTAATTATTACTCCGAGTGTAAATTACATTTAAATCAACCATTTGAGTGTAAATACAATATAATATCGAACTGAATTTCATTAAAATAATAGCCATTATAAATTGTATTTTACATGCATTAGTTATTTTGAGCTCCGGAAAGCTTGATTTAAAATTGACGAATTTATATTTACAGCAGTAGCAAATGACCAGTGAAAACTGTCGAGGTAGCTCGACTAGGAAATACCCTAAACTCCACGGTTTTATCTATCATCGGTTGTACAAGTCTTGATAAGAAGGATTTATCTTTCAAATTGTGATTTCTATTGATATTCGCGAAACTGGAAAAGTTATCGATAGCATGAAATGAAAGTTATCGATTTCACATTTGAAGTCTCTAGTTCTGAACGGCTTTGATGTTTCCTTCTGTTTGTTACATACTTTTCGCATTTTCACTGTATACTGAAGAGGAAAACTATTGTCAATGAGCAACTAGCCTGTTTGAAAGTTATTTTGCGTTTAGATAATATTTAAGAAGCTTAAATTTCAAGGCTGAGTCCTTCTGAAAAGCGTCAAGTGCATTACATTGTCGCATTATGCGGTTGCTGGGTGGCTTCGCATTGGACTCGTGTTATTTGCGGTTTGGATCCAGTTTAACAATTCATTCAGTTCATTTGGTATTTAGCACATTCCGAGTTCATTTCGCACATGCAGTTCAATCGTTTCAATGGTCATTGATTTAAACGGCTCGTTTGCACTTGATTCGATTAAATATGGAATTTGTGCATATTTTTAGTATCGCATTCTCTGCATGTGTGGGTGGATTGGCCTGCTATGCAAATGATAGCCACACCCTAAGCTACACCCCCCCCTGTTTTGCTCGTTGTCTGTCTGTCTGTCTGTCTGTCTGTCTGCCTGTTCGTCGGGTGTATTGTTACTAAATGTTGACATTTGAATGTGGTTGCTCTGAGTGTGGGTGTTGGTGTAGAACTGGTTGGTTTAATTACCTTTTGCGTTTGCGGTTAACAGTTCGGAGCTGGCAAATCGAGCATGAAATACTAATGGAATCGCAGAGCGTTAGTTTTTGGCATTGCGGTGCTTCATATTACAAGCAACCACCTCGTGCATAATAAACTAATTGAAACAATATCAGATGCTTACTAGCTATGCAAATATCGCACTCTCTCCCTCTGTCAATCTGTGTGTATGTGTGTGTTTGTTTGTGAGGTTACGCGGGCAGCATTCGGCGTCTGTTTATCTAGGCAGCCCAACTATTTATAATGAAAAGGCTGCCAAATAAAAATGAAAATAGCTTTTGTATGGTTTTCGTATTTGTATCTATAAAATTGACGCTGCCATAGATCGGCTGCTGAGCAGCTGCTGCTCCGCAGCATTGAGCTAACAGGCAAATAAAAGATACGAGACGAAACGAAACGAAACGAAACAGATAAATGTGGCTACAATGAATGCAGAACAATGCCACATGTACATGATTTTCTCTCGATGAACAAGAAATTCAAATTATCAATTTTACAGCGCAGCGTTTCTCGCCATGCTTGCAAAGCACCTAATTCCAGCCAACCCACCCCTCCGCCCCCCAGTCCGACCCTCAGTTCAACTAAAACAAATAAACAATAATTGGCTGTGTTCAATTCCTAAGCATTTCGTACATGCCTTCCGTTTATTGCCGCTGCGACGCTTCGATGCGGACTGTGGCTGCTGCTGCTGCTGTTGCTGCTCAGTGACGCGCTCATTCCAGCAGCGGCAGCGGCAGCAGCAGCGGCAGTATTAGCGTCAGCCAGCATATGAGCAATTCCGCAACGCGTCCGTTGAAGTGCGTCGTTTGCTGTCCAATTTATTCTTCGCGCGTTTCGAATTTTGAAGGTGCTACACGAGCTCAGCTGAAGTTGAAGTTGTAAATGTACATATATATATATATGTATATAATACAACTAAGCATTAAGTTAAGACACTAAACAACTATTTTTATTATTGACTCAAGTTAAATGGAGGCACACATCAATCACAGTGCAACTGTTGTTGATTCGCTGCCAATCATCTGATTTATTGCTGTTTAAGCGGTTTCCAGCAACCATTCGCATTTGATTAATTTGCTCTGACCTGTTTAGCTAATGAGCCCATTTATTATTGCCCCCAATTGGCAGGCTAATGTCTAGAGTTCCTCTACGTTTTCTTCAAAGTGATTTTTATGTATATATTATGGCAAAAAGTTAGGATCGATCATCCTGAATATACTGAATATACATTTACAGTCGCTAGTTTGTGAGCACATGGCAGGTGGTGAAATTAATTAGACGGATATAAATAAAGCAAAGGGAATTTAAATTTAGCTTAGCATAAGTCCATGTACACAGGCGGGAACACCTTTGGCAATTACGTAGCGCCACCTGCCGTTGCGTAGCGTCTACGGAATTCGTCTTTGTGGCATAGGGTGTGCATTGGCTAATTATGGTAAGGAAACTTGGGGCTTGCCATATCTGTTGCGCTTTATTGTTTTGCTGTTGCGCCTTTTCAGCATAAAGTTCCGACAATGGGCGTCTCGTACGGACTTAATTATTTACCATATTTGGGCAGCGCGGCTGCCGATTGAAAGTAATGATGCCAGCGTTCTCGTTCATTAAGAATTGTTGTTTTGTTAGTTTATTGCAATTGGGCACTGAGCAACAACAACAGCAACAGCAACAGCAACACAAACAATAGTTGTCGGCACTTGCATAAAAATGCAAAGTAAATACTCAATTCCCAATTCTCAATCTAAAATTTCTTATCGTAGTTCCGCCCATGTCGACGCGGTGGCAGCTCTTCCGCTGCTGCTGCTGCTGCTGTTGCTGCTGCTGTTGCTGTTGCTATTGCTGTTGCTGCTGTCGACGCCGCTGCCAACTGCTGCCGGGCGGACTTGGCGCACTTGGCAGATTGGGTGCCACTCGGCAGCCGTTTGCCATTCGCACAAGTTGCATGCTGAGGCTCGATTTTACCGTTGCCGTTGACGTTGCCGTTGCCGTTGCCGTTGCCGTTCTCATTGTTATTTTATTTTCAACTCGCGTGCGTTGTGGATATTTTAAAGTACATTTAATTCTCAGTTCTTTCCTCATTTCTTATTTTTGTGCTATTTGGTTGTGGTTTGCCTCTCGCATCCCAAATGGTTTATCTGCTGTTTGGCAGATCTTTTGTTTAAATTGTGTTTTAATTTAATTTGTTTTGTGGTGCCGTGCAAATAGCTTACAGTTCGTTTAGTTATTCCGCGCCCCGTGGCCTCTTTAATTAAATGTGCGCGCTAACCCCTTAAATGGATTTTTTTTTGTGTGTGTCTGTGGGTGTTTTTGTTGTTGTTGTTGTATCTAAGCCAGGACATTAGAGCTGTCAACTGTGGACACTGTTTAACGATTGTGCGCGGATTTAATTTTGTGACATCGACATTCACATACATTTGTAATTAAAATAATTAAAATTATTTGAAATTACCATATTGAACTGTTTAGCCGCAAGCAGCGCTAAAGCCAGCCACTGCAACAGCAATTTGAAAAATCACTAACAACGGGCGTGGTCAGAATTGCAGACAGGTATGTTAATACGCTTTCAAATTAGGCATAATCCCGCCTATCTCCATCTCTTTCTATTTTATATTCCCATGTGCATGTGTGTGTGTGTGTGTGTGTGTGTGTGTGTGTGTGGTGTTTGGTGTCAGAAATCTCGCGCATTTCATAATTAAATAATGATGCAGGCAATCAAAATTGTTGCAATGCACGAAATGGCCAAACACACAGCCCATTGAGAGGGGCATGGTCGCGAGGGGCGCGAAAGAGTTTGCAAATTGACATAGTACACATACATATTCTGTATATATACATACATATATATACTTAAGAATATCGCCATATGCTTAGCGCCAAGGCTTACTCACCTTATTATTCAGAAATCATTTTTCTTTTCTTAATTCTCGGCTACATTTTCCAACAATTGATGTATTTTTTATATGTTTACATAGAATGCTAACATTCGTTTTTTCATTCGATTTTCATTAGTGTTT
Organism: Drosophila cognata; assembly: GCA_035041535.1. Lineage (NCBI taxonomy): Eukaryota > Metazoa > Arthropoda > Insecta > Diptera > Drosophilidae > Drosophila > Drosophila cognata. Next base: position 7,730,216 of record JAWNLC010000831.1, read on the forward strand.
TAAGATTTCACTTCTACTATACTATATTCGCTTAATTTATTCAAGTCTACTGAGCTACTCGGATACTTTCAGGCAGGTAACAGTTCGATTCTAAAATTCTAAAGTCGAGAAAATTGCATTACTATTTTCGGCATTTCAGAAAAGATTTATTCTAAAAATAAAGTATTGCATTTCTAGTTTTGTAAATATTTTCTGAAATATAGAACATTTCGTTTCGTATATCTATAAATTATTTCTAAAAACAGAAAACAAATGTCTAGTATTCAGAGGAATTCTCATTTCTGAGCTCTCATGTTTACCTCAAGTTGTCTTTAAACTCTTCAAATAATGCTGGCAAATGTTGCAGTCAACCTGAACTATTGTTGCATATTGTTGCACTTATCTATTTTATTTATTTATTAGTTGTAAGACTATTTTAATTTGGTTTTTTAGTTGTGGTTTTTATCGTTTCACATGGGTTTTTGCTTAATGATTTTTTGAACTCCCGCTTGAATTTGATATAATAGTAGGTTGCATTCACAGTTTCTATCTGAATCGTCAAGTCAGTGAAAGCAAACTTAATTTTGGATAGGTTGACTCTTGAACAGACGACGATTACGTCGCTTGCGAATTGCGATTGCGTAGCTTGCATTCATCTCGGGCAGTTGGCCCAGCAGCAGAAAATCAATTGCGTGACACCATCTAGGAGCTGCAGTGGAGTGGAAGAGTAAATATGGTGGATGTAGTGGTGGTGGTGGTGGTGGTGGGGGTGGTCTGATTGGGCAAATACTTACATGCCACCTCGAAGCCGCGCAGGAACCACGATAACGATGACGCCAAGCGGATAAATGAAAAAGCATCCCTGGTCAGCCATGTGGAAAGTGTGGGACATTTGGAATGGCACACGGCATGCAGCGTTTGACGGAATGTATTAAAAAGTGGTAGCCATGTGGACAGCAGCACATAATCCACCATAAAGAGCATGGCGAGCACCTCCGCCAGCAGCAGCATATTCCGCTCCACTGCACCACGTCGCTTGATCCACTGCGGCCGATACTGGGACAAAGTTAGCAGCAGGCCACCCGCAAAGAGTATGGTTGACGAATTGAGCGCCGGCTCATCCAGCAGCTCGTCGAGCAGCCTTTTGTCATGGACTAGGCGCACCACATGCCACTTGTTCCACTGCATCAGCAGTCCCGCCGTCAAAATGAGCATCGATTCGTAGAAGTAACGCATAATTTCCGAGGATCCCTCCTTACGCATGCTCAACGGGGTCATCGCAATCGTCATTGACTGGTTATCCTTGAATTTGAAATTGGAATTATAATCTGACTTGTAATTGGTATTGTTAGTGTTCAGAATTGAAATCTGATTAAAGCTCACACTTGACACCTCTGACAGTGCTATGTGATCGAATATTTTTGATCATTTGAAACAATTTTTACATTTTTCGAATTTCCTAAATCTTATGTTGACTTATTTGTGAGAGATTTACCCATTTGGAATAATATCCCATTGATAAACTCAACATACGTTCTGATCTAAACAGAACTATTTCACATATTTAACATCTCATTCTTACCACTTACAGTGCAATACGACTTTGACGTCGGCAACCAAAATTAAAATATATATATATATGTATGTATATGTATACATAAATATATATATGTATATATATATATATATGAGGAATTACGCATGCAGTTTGCAAAAATGTGCTGGTTCAGGGCAAAGGAATCGGGGCCAAAAAATCAATTTCCCTGTGAAATCAGTAGACGGCAGATGGAATGGGGAGCGCATGGTTGTCCATAGTAGTTCCCACAAACACACACACACAAACACACACACACAGGCTAACCCTTGGTTTATGGCCAAGCAAAAGCTGTCATTACACATGCTCATTGGAAAAGGAGCAGGAAAGACACCCCAATTCCCCACTCCCTTTGGTGAAACACCACAATCCCTGACTTGGTTTTGGCTTGCTGGCTGCTCGAACAAAAGTAGTAGTTGTTCTACCCTTTACCCATCAAATGCATAGAGTGGGCATATGGCCCACAGACGTACAGGTTGTCATACATCAAAAAATACATCATTTTCTATATCCTTATAACGTGGCTATGCAAGACTTGGAGAGATCTGGAGGCATTCATATAAACTTTGTTTGCATGCGTGATGGGCATCTGTTAGTCGAGCATTCCCGACTCGGCCATTCCCCTGGGCTATTGTTGTTCTTGCCGTTTCGCATAAACGGTAGACCTAAAAGTCACCGGCGTCAAGTAAACAAAGCTGCCACCGACTACAAAAATGTCCTCGACGACGGCTGCTCTTGCCCCACAACAATTTGGGGGCACCACACAAAAAAATACATATGTATGTGCTTGTGTGTGGACGAAAGCAATCTCATTGCCTCATACTTCAAGATTTTGCCAATTCATTAGTCAGCTGAGATGAGTTGTAAAAATTGAATTGAAGCACTAAACTCTGCGAATATAAAGTTGACCAAATAGTACAGTTACGCATTTGTTCGTATATTAAAGCATTTATTTATTGTTATTATTTTATTTACTCTTTTTAAACATTTGTATTGGTGAAATATTTATAAATTACGTTTATTTTGCAAATTAAAGATGAAAACATTTCCAATTTAAAATTGACAAATTGGTCGCCTGTAAACTATCAATGTAATATGTGTGTGTGTTGTGTGTGTGTGTGTGTGTTGTGTGTGTGTGTGTGTGTGTGTGTGTGTGTGTGTGCGCGTGTGTGTGTGTGCGCGAGCTTCTGCGGTGGCTGTAGAATGTTCTCAGTGCCATTGCCTTCATCTTCATCTTGGGTTCGACTTGCTCCTTGCAGTTGGTCCTGGTCGTCGTCATATTGTGTTTGGCAAATCGTTTGCGATAAAGCCAACTACATAATGTCTCTGTAGGCCAGGGTGAGCTCGGGGCGTAATCATGGCTTGTGGGCGGGGCACATAAAAATGCTAAACCAGCGCTATGCTGGCGTCGCAACGACGCAAACACCCAGCTCATATGTACATCTATAGCAATGTCTGTGCGTGTGTGTGTGTGATGGAGGGAGGAAGGGGAAGGTTGGACGCAGTATAATGCGCGTTATCCTTGATTGCCTGCTACGATAGGAGGATATGAGACGGCTGCAAACAAGCTGCTCAGCGTTGCTTATTTTTCTTTCCTTTTTGTCTGTGGGACTATCGTGATTTTGCTCTTTTTTTTTGAATTTTGTTCTTATGCTTTTTATTGGGCCTTTGGCCTGGCTGCTTTGTGTTGGTCGTGTACTCATCATCATTTGCCAACAGGCCAAACAAAGAACTCATTGAAATTTCATTGGTGTAACACACGGCCTACAAGTCAAGCCTAGTTGCCAAGTTGCCAAGTTGCCAAGTGGCCAAGTTACCCAGTTGCTGCCTGGGCACAGGCCTAATTGATTTCCAACTGAAACTGTCAATGATGTTGGCCAAGAGGCAACTAAGCAACTAAACAAACTGAACAACAATTTTTAATTGTGCCCGGGCTAAGTTGCCGTCATCGTCGCCATTATTGCTCAGATTTCGACGGAGACGGGAACGGATGCGGAGAGGGAGACTGCGACTGAGACTGCGACTGCGACTGCGACTGCGACTGAGGCCTAAGGCAAATGAGCGAGCGCCCCGAGAAATATGAACGAGGTCAATGATTGTTTACACTACACTCGAATTCTGTTTACCCGCAGCCATCCAGCGAACGACGCACAGTGTTAGAGATTGGTTGAGACGGCGAGACGGCAGCCCGGGCGACAGGGCGACTGGGTGACCAGGCTGAGCTGGTATGGAGGTGGAGATGTAGACGATGACTGGGCTGAACGAGTGTTCTTGCTACTTGCTACCTTATGATGCTGCTGTTGCTGCTGCCGCTGCTGCTGCTGTTGTTCCTAGACACCTTCCAAAGGCCTCCACCTTTGGCTAGTGCCAAATGGCTCACATGTTGTTAACTGACTCTCGTTGATGCCACATTATGCCCGGCAGTACGTGTGTGTGTGCGTGCGTGCATGCTTGTGTGTGCTCGTGTATGGGTGTGTGTGTGTGCGTGTGCGTGTGTGGGTGCACAAACAAGCACATAAATATGTGTGCTTATATTGATTGTGCTCTTGCATCACTTACGCCGCCACGACACGACTTTAAATAAGTAGCCTGATTACTTTCACAATTGACTGGCTCAGGTGGCATCTGGTCATTCAAACGCCACACTTGCCACACTGAAAAATGTGAAAGACTTGCTATAAACAGTCTAATCGCTTTTGCCATCATTGACTTCAGTTCAGACAGCTGCTGGCTTTTAGTACATGCAGTTTCACACAGCTCTGCATATTAATCGAAACACTAAAATTGGATTAACAAGGCGAAACGCTTATCTTTGTGGATCGCAGTTAATCGGCTGAAATAATATTATGTTTTTTTTTTGTTAACGTTTTAAACATATTGGATTTATGTGTTTTGTGTCTTTCGAGTGGACTTGATTTGATTTGACATATATTTGGCTTCCGATACCGATTCTGGTACTTAAGTATCAAAATTCTGGATACTTTTCCAAACTCTTTAACGGTTATCGTATTGGTAACTCGATTGGTAACTGAATGCGGAATACTCTGATACCATATAAGAAAAAATAATAATTGCTTTCTGCAAATAAATATATCAAAGACTTATGCGCACCCAACTAACGGTATCTACCATTATGATGTTTCGCTTCCGGGACAAATAATATTAATATTTTGACTCTCATTCCGATTGCGCTGCTGCATATCAATTGGTAATCATGTGGCTCCGATTCCGATTCCAATTACGGGTTGACATTTTGCTTTGAAGTGAATATTCCACACTCGTGTGGTTATTTATCATCGACATCATTTATTATCATCAACTTGCGACAGATTGTGTCAATGGCAGCTATTTGATACAGTGGTGAGACTATGATGTTTTTATTTGTCAAATATGAGGATCTTAATAACACGTATAATTTGTGACATCTCTTTTGACAAATTGTTCACATGGTAATTGTGTAATAAAGTGATCTGATTCGGACAGCCTCGGACATCATAAGTGACCACATCCAATAGACGGATATATACCAAGTTCTGCGCATATAAGACTAAACGATTCGGAGAGACGGAATGGAGAACATGGCTATATCGACTCGGTTAGTAATGCTGATAGAACATATGCGTTTAAGAGCTCTATCGACTAGAACCTCATATCTAAACGAGGATGAGAGTAGTACTTATGGAAATCCTTTCAGGCTAAGCCTTAGACTAAGGCTGAACTCAAAAGCGATTTGATTATAATTTTTACAATAATTTCGAGCGACAGTCTCGTATCCAAATTAACATTTTCATAGGTACACTGATATTTTTTGTTGGGTATAGCGAATAATTCATGTATTTAAAACAAGTAGAAACTGTCTGGAGAAAACTAATTGAATTAATTGAATCACTAAAAGTCAGTCGAAAATGACTACAGTCATTATTGTCAGTAAAATGCAAAAGTACCACTTGAGTGCAAAAGTTGACTGCATTGCTTGGAGTTATGCGAGTAAATAATTGGGGGCGTGACAATTGAAAGCAGTTCTCACTGTAAACAAACAACGAGCCGGCAAATGGCACAAGTCGCTTATCTCCGTCTCCGTCTCTATTTCCATTTCCAGTTCCCTTTCTTGCGCTCCCTCTCTCTCTCTATCTCTGTGAATGTCTCAGTCAGTGACTATGGCTGTGTCAAATATTACGCATACGCCACGTTGAGCTCATCGCTTGAGTTTGGCGTTAGAGTGCGGCTCGTGCTGGCACCGCCATTTGCTGAATGCGACTGAACTCTCGCCCTGTGGACAGTTGAGTCCTCTACACCTCCCCCCCCACGGTAAGTGCATGCTTCAAAACACTGTTCACACTCAGTTGTGTGTGTGTGTGTGTGTGTGTGTGTGTTGCGTGTGTCTGTTTGTGTGTGCGAGCGTCGCTTGAAACCACTTTGCAGTCCGACCATCAATTAATTTCCATTTACCGAGCTATATCTCAATAATTATTGTTGGCTAATGCGACCACGCCCATTGAATACGTTTGCATTGATGTTGAGAGCCATTTGGAAAATTCTCATGCCGCACGCAACAAATTAAATAATTATGCGCTTAATTATTTTGTGCGCGTAATTTGTCTCATACAGTTCACTCTCTGGATCTTTGAATCCAAAGCGGGATGGTCTATGGCCAAGATGAGGGTTTCTCTGCGCCTTCTCAATATTTAATTGTTTTTTAATTTGAATTTTGCAAAATTCGAAATGGCAGTTAAGCAGACAGCTGGTCAGGCATTTAATAATGCTCGCAAGATATACACCGAAACAGAGATAAAGAGGGAGAGAGAGAGAAACGGAGAACGAAAGACCATGACAAATAGAATGTGAGTGAAGTGAAAGCAGAACTAAGAAATCCATTTAAGCCTCTTGTAGCTAAATTGATTTCAGTGCGCAAACTTTGATGCACAAACACAAAATGATCATTAAGCAGATGATGATTAAAATGCGCATAAATATATATATATATATATATTTACATTTTGAGCATTGCAAAATTATAGCCCATAATTTAATTCGCCATTTTAATTGTCTTTCCGGTTGAATAATAATGGTATTCGATTTACATATATTGTGCTTGTTCTGCAGCATAAACACCAAAGCTGAAAACTGCAAAACACACAACTTGTCAACTCGGACTAGTTGCAAATTATATTAGCCTATACTATAAAAGCATTTTAAGTGTTTCGACATTTTCGAACAACTATGACCTACTTGCTGAGCCTCTGTATGCAACGCATGAGACTATTGGCATTGTTCAAGTTGCAAATTAATCAAATCAAAACAGATTTAACTTGTCGCTTTATTTTTGACACTTTCTGAAAATTATAACTATGATTTACTTTGTTTTGAGTTGCTGGATGAAGAAGAGGTTTGGTGTTCAAAGTTAAGTAAAGTTTTCGCCTAAATGTGTCAAGTTTTGCCAACAAATGCGTTGCACAAAATCAACCAAAGAATAGGAAAAATCCATAAATTTTGCTTTACTTTAATTTTGGCTACTGCAGAGCTGCAGTCACACCCACCAAAAACCCATTAGTGGTGCAAAAATAATACTCACGTCACTACTGCAACTTTAACTGGCAGCTTGAGGAGCTGTCACTCCCTCACACTCGCACTCTCTCACCCTCGCTCTCCACGTCTCTTTCTCTCTGCTCATTAGACCGTTATAACAACTGTCCCAACTTGGCAAAGCCCTTCCGCATGCCCATGCCCATGCCCATGCCCATGCCCATGCCCATGCCCATGCCCATGCACATGTTCATTCATTTGCACTGGCAGTGGCAGTGGCAGCAGCAGTGGCAGTGGCAGTGGCTTTCGGGCCAACATACTCTCTGACATTAGCCAAACCAAAATTGCATTGCCCTAGTCTAAGCTGCTCGTCGTCGCTTAATGCAAAACTTATTATGCGAATTTGTGGGCTTACAAGCTCAGCCCGGCAACATTACCAGCAGTGCCACCATTTACATCAACATCAACACCTCCATCCACCAACATTCCCATTGCCATCGCTCAGGCTGTGCAGCTGGCTCACTTGCCGCCGGCGGCGTTTGCCATAAACTCAACGGATATTTGTCGGCTGGTTTGCGCCTGCTTTGGTGCTGGGCTGGGCTGGGCTGGGCTCAGCTGGGCTGAGCTGAGCTGGGAGTGCAGTGTGCAGTGTGCAATGTGCAATGTGCGCACTAATTACGACAAGGTCGGTGCACTAATTAACAAAGGCTATGAGCCAGCTAAACGATACGGCGTCCCAGCGGCCAGGCCGGGCGGACCCTTCTCAAGTACAGCGCAAACATGGCCGTTCAGCGACTCTCAGCCAGAGACCAAAACCCATAGCCCAGATATCAGATGGCAGATGCCAGAGAACTGTGACCAAAGACCAGCAACTAGAGAAACGAGACCGACCAACACAGGCACACATTCTCTACAAGTCACTGCACCTGTGTGTTATTTAAATAACTATTTTATCTTTTATGAAACTGAAGATTCTTATGCCCTGCTCATTATTTATGCATATGTATGTGCGTGTAAATAATGCATTGAAAAATGCATGGCTTTAGTATTGGTTGCATCATCAGGTTGCGGATGCGGATCTGCCGGATTCGGTGCATTGCAGTTGTAGCCAGTGGCATTCAACTCCACCCACTGTACGGGGACTGGTGCTCACGGAACTGGACAATCTTGTCCACTGACAACGCTGAGCGTTGCTTTAGCTGCTCCACAGGAAGGCATTTTGGTTATCGGATGACTGTCAGATGTCTGTTGAAACTGAATTTAAATGTACATTTTTCTCTTTTCGGTAAGGACAACTCGCAATGCTCCTCCTACTATATTCCTTTAATGTGTGCTCTCCTACGTAGCTCTTAAGCTTTCCAGTTTATGTTTATGGTTTTGCTGTATTATTTTGGTTTCGTTCTATTTTGCTTAAGAAAACTTGACAAATACTCCACATGAACAATATGTTACGAAATTTGTATACCATTCTCAACGCAGCTATGTCCAACTACCCAACTCCCTGTTAAGATAAATATACCATCATCTGAATTGGCAGGAATACGCTTAATCCGACATATATTTCATTTGGGGGATTTCTGAGGCCTGCTCCGTATAGCCCTATTATTATACCCAACTGCAGACAAGTTCACTTATTGGACTCTTAATGGCTTTCATATGCGCTCCAAATCAGTTTTCTTACGCTCTGCTTTGGTAAATATTTTGCCAGCTGTAACTGCTGCAAGTCGTTGTTGTTGCTGCTGTTGTTGCTGCTGTTGTTGCTGCTGTTGTTGTCATTGTCGTTGTCGTTGTTGCTGTGTCTGGCTTAAAATAACAACCATCGAGCGGGAGGCGGACCCTAGTTTGGGCCAGGGAATGAGTGTTCCTGATTTGATGCGATTATATAGATGAGATTTGTGATTTTTTGCTTTTCTGGCTCGAGGGCAGGCGCCAAAAATGTTGCCGCACCGCTAACGGTGGAAAGCTCAAAGCTTGCGATTCAAGAAAAGCTTGTGGTGAGTAACTTCCACAGAGCGAGAGCGAAACAGAAAGAGCGAGAGAGAGAGAGAGAGAGAGAGAGAGCACGAGCTCGAAAGCTCATAGAAAGGGTGCCAGAGAGCCGGAGGAGGGAGGTTTGCTGGAGTAGGGGTGGGTTTGGGTGGAACTGCGTGGGAGTTGACGCTACCGAATGTCAATTGCTTGTGTTCTAAGTCTGTGTGCAGTATTTTGAAGCCAGTGCCTTTTCTCAACGTTCGCATCCCAAACAAAAGAACGCACACACACACACACATACACGCACGCACACACACACACACACGCACACTGGTGGACTGTTCATTCTCACAAATGGCCCGTGTATATATTAATGTGATAATATTACTCATACGCCGCATAGCGCGCTTGCTTTTTCTTCTTTAATTTGATATTATAATTTTTTAGGTCTAGGTGTTTCGGCTGGGGAAATTAATAAAAATGATAAATGACAGTAAGGCAAAGCGTATAATGTATTCAAGCAGCATTGTCTTCCGGTGGTTGGTAGCCGTTTCGCTACACTGGTCCACTTCGGTAGGTGCTAATTAGATTCAACTCTTAATTAACTGCATTGAAATAAATGGCTGACAAATGCCAGACAGCCTGAAGCCGACCCAATTGATGTAAGTTCCCAACTGCCGGCCACAAATTATCTCACTTACATTTTCACCAACAATTACGCTCGCAAATAATCCACAACCACATTTGGCCAGCATTTGGATGGCTTAAACTCACAGGCAAGCAGGTGAAAACATCTACCTTTCGGCCATATTTGCTTGTGATTAAGTGTTTCCACTAGATTAAGAGGAAGCTTAGCATAGCCCTTGGGCTAAAGTGAGCCCTTTGTTTTGCATTTGTTCTGCATTCTGAATACTAAATAAAGGAGCATATTTAAATAAACCAACATCTTTCGACAATTAATTATAATGTAAATTAGAAATGTAATTTTATTTTAAATATAAATTGAGCTATATATATAGACTTATGCAGTCACAGCCTAAAGCTCGCTTTTTAATTAAGATTAGAAATATATTTGGAACGCTAAATATAAAATATTTATTTACTGGAAAGCCAAATAATTGTTGACACTGGATATCGATTTGAATTGTTTGATTTGTCCGAATCCTATATAAATATAAATAAATTTTGAACTGAAGTTACAAAGTCATTCATAACAGCAACAACATTCAAGAATTAATTACAAATGAAATGAATTTAAGTGCAGAAATTACACATTATACAAATAATTACAAATAACTACAAATAATTACTGATATTTAAGAGCAAATTATTTAAGGAGCTGAAATTTTGGCTGTCAAATTAACTTGGTAAATCTGTGTGTTCCGGTTATATGACTTGTAGTTGTGCACAACCCAGCAAGTCACGCACACACACACATACACACACACACCCACACACACTAGTCGGTTTGCAGTGTGACCAGGCGAGTGACTGAAATTGCATAGCACACCAATGCTTTGGCTTGCAGATTTGTGGCACATTTATTTATTTATTTAAACTATTCTGGCGATATCAATGTTATTTTAGCTAACACCAACGACGGCGACTGCGACGCTGGCAGCGACTGTAACTGCGGCTGCTGTGCCCCGAGCGAGGTTGGGGTTTTGTTTTTTTGGGTTTTTTTTTTCTTTCGGCTATCGCTCGAAAGCTCGCTCCAGGAGCACAACCCGCCCGTAACGATGCGCGTCTCTTCAACTTCAGAGTGCTGAGCTTCGTCGTCGTTGGTCGTCCTTCTCGTCGGTGGTATCAACAAGGACATTCGACCTACTGTTGATTGCGCACCAAAGCTTTTCAGTTGATTTTCAGACCGTGCCACGTACGGAACAAAAGTCCTGCGCTACGGCGGAGTCAAGAGCGAGCGCCCAAGCAGCATGCAGCGTGTTTCTTAAGACCAAAAACTGTTGTTTTTTTTTTTGGCCACTCTTAACATTACTGTGTGTGTGTCGTGTGGCTCGATTCCAAGCGACTACTATAAGGTATATATATTTCAAACAAATTCCTGACTGACTTCACATTTTTTTATTCCATTTTTTTCACATATTTGTTGTCATAAATGTTGCCCAGTTATTTGTTTTTTGTCTGGTGACTTGTGCAAAATAAAGTTCGGTCGGTCAAGTGTGTTACAGCTGAAATACAGATGTCAGGCGATGCCTGTCAAAAGAACGCGGCTACTTTATTGATAAAGCCAACACACACAGCTATATAGCTATATGAAACCACATACACATACACACACACACACACACACACACACATTCACACACAGATTGAGAAAATAGACTAAAGGATGAGAAGGAGGTACAAACTGTAGAAGGACCACACTGAAAAACGAGTCTGACAACTTAACGACTTACTTAGTCAAATAGAGAGGTACGACAACACAAAATAACATTGCCCAAAAATATAACGAGTGAGTGACACAAACTGAGTGAGTGAGTGAGTGAGTGAGTGAGTGAGCGAGACAGAGCCAGAGACAGAGACAGAGCTAGAGCTAAGCGCTGGCTGCATAATAAGTAGGAGTAAAGAGGCAGCCTAATAGACTGCCCAACCAGGCCGTAAAGGGTAACAGTCACACGCAAATACACACACACACACACATACACTCACACACACACACACACATACACTCACCCACTGGCGTTGTCTAATAAAATATTCAATTTTTTTTCTCTTCATTTTTGGTTGAGGGCAAAAGGTGGCCAAAAAATGTGATGCTGTCTTTGGGACTTTATTTGCTCTTTCACTTCTGTTGCGCTTTGTCGCCGTTGTTTTTCATATCGTTGTTGTTCCTGTGGTCGCTCAGCTCGCGTCGCATACGAAATTGAATGAATATAATCAAATCAGAATGAAAGAGGTTATGTAAATGCTTCGGCTCACGTGTGTCGGCTTCAATGTTTCTCTCATTCGCGCTTGCTTTGCGGCTGCTGCTGCTGCTGCTGCTGCTGCTGCTGCTGCTGCTCCTGCTGGCTTTTCGCCCGCTATTGCTCTCCTGGCCAACAACGAATATTTATACAGTAACATGGCAGCAGTCGTTTCTCTAGCCGTTGCTGCTGCTATTTTTCAGCCAAAAATTGCCGTGGTTGGTATTTGCATAATTCACAGCGCCAGTTAATAGCCAAGCACATGTGCTGAAATATTTCATAGTCCGTGGGTTTGTCTCTTTTTTTGCTCTCTTTTGGTAAACGTTTTGTTTCGTTTTCGGTTTTTCGGCTAGGGCTTACCTTGAGCCGTGGTCTTATGGGTTGTTAGAGCCTTAGCACTTGCATTTTAAAGACTATAAGCTCGACTTTGCTTTGTTTACTAATAATACGTAAAGGCTGTAAAACTGAGTCATACATGTGCATATGATGCTCATATGTACGCAAACGTGAGCTACAAACCAAGGCAAATTGAAAAATCAATTTAAAAAAATAAAAAATGAATAAATTTAAAGTGCAATCACAGCCAAATATCTCACTAAGGGGAAGCAATCAAATGAAGGAAGCACAACAGATATATGAGTAGATATGGAGACGCATGCGGATATGGAGTTGAAGTCAAATCTGGTTTTCGCTTTTTGCACCCCCGTTGAAAACAAAAAACCAACACCATCGACCGTTAACCCAAGACCTTTGCAGATACCAAAAAATGCTGAAGGAGGCGGGTGGAGGCGGGTGCCTAGGAATGGCAATTAGTTTGCTTGGGGTGAGGCAAAAGATGGGGCACGTGAATAATTGTGTGCTTAGAAATTCCATTCAGAGTGAAGCAGGGTCGAAAAACAAGAGGATATTTTGGCTTATACTGCTTAGCATTAATAACTACGCTTGTAGCCTTGGGTAATTGAGTTGATAAATAGTTAATAGCACCACTAAGCAAGCTGTTTATTAATTATGCACGAAGAGTTGTGTCTATATATATATGCATATATAAATAGCTTTATTTTTCACAACTTGTTGATTGGCTCGGACTCGATGCTTGTGTGCGGAGAGATAAATATTAAAATATTATTGATTTATTTCTGTTGGGATTTGATTGGCAACCTGATCATTGTCACTAATTCATCTATTTTCGCAACGTCATTAAAGTTTCTAGTTAGATTTTCATTATAATCTTGTAGGGGTATGATCGATCAATCGATGATATACATATGTATGTATATTCCATCATTAAACTAGGCTTACATCCATCTTTCTGCTTCAGGAAGGACTTTTGTCGGAGTAGCCAGATATACAAACCAAACTTCATTAATATGCGTTTTAGCATGTTTCTCACATTGATTCAAACAAATTATAGAGATACGATTAGTAGTATATATAAATTATATAACTACCTTAGCAACAATCGGTCGAAGATGAGTTCTTGTCTAGGAAATTTGTTTGCTTCACAAATAATCCCAAGCAAATTCAACAGTTTTGCGTTCAGCTATCAATATCTGACTTCAATATCATATAGCTTTCATAGGAATAATGTCAATTTATGCTGAAATTTAGATGCCAGCAATGCGACTCAGTTCTACAAGGGAATTAAATCTTTGGCGTGTTCTTTCCAGATTTAATTTACTGCCACTTGTATTTTTGAAGTTCTGTGTGGCTGCTAACATTCTATAAATAGTGAATTAAGCTGCGACTCTTATGCAATCCAAATAGTTAACCAGGTGTAATGATTTCGTTCCAATGAGTTGGCATTTAAGTTTTCGCCACGTTCACGTTTGAAAACCCTCAACACAGCTGCAAAAACTCATAAGCCAGGTTAGTTTGACTGTGTGTGTGTGTGAGTGTGGTTGTGTGTGTGGTTGTGTGTGTGGCAACGTCAAGCAATTAGTTTGGGAACCACGTCAGCGGTGTGTGTACTCAGGCCGGCCAGCCAAAACAAATTGGCTTACAGCTCGAGTTTGAGAAAGTTGCGAGCGTATCTTCTAACTTGTTTACAAGTCGTTTGGCAATTATTCAATTAAATGGCGCCGCCAACGGCTATTTTATATAATTTTGAGGCACGAGCCAGCTAAAGTTGAAATGCATTTAGAGCTAAGCGGAAATCGCGTAACGCCTACCAACCGTCAATTCCATGCTGCATGGCGATGGCAGGGGAGAAATGGACAGATTCTAAAGATAGCCAGGTTTTGGATTGCAGTTATTCGGTTCAGAGTCCACGTGCAATTTGGAATTGCGCTCCTGGCGGCCTTAAAAGTATGCTCAATTTTCTTTCCTTTCAATTTCCTAGACTGACAGATACAGATCCAGACGCCTAGAGCCTTTGACACAAACAACTTCCTCTAGCAATGTGAACGGCGAAGTGGTGTGGTGGGGAGGGGGTTGAATGAGTACGTGTGTGTGTGTGTATGTGTGTGTGTGTGTGTGTGTGTATATGTGTGTGTGTGTGTGTGTGTGTGGATGCTTGGACAGCTCGTTAGCAATTTCATCACAGACAACATTCAGAATGCCATATCTGACCTGTCCGTCGCTAAACGACACAACCACCCAACCACCCAACCAACCCAACCCACCTCAGCTGCAATATGGATATATGTATACATATATATGTATATGTATATATATGTATGTACATGTTTTCGGTCCTGGCCTTCTCAGTTCCGCATCATTTGTCCTCTTTGTTTACCTAAGCAGCAAGCAGCTATTTGTATGTTGACAAGCGAAAAATACATGTTTCAAAAGCGCAAATACATACGTACAGAAATAAATACATACATACACAGAGGTCTTTGGGGCTACATTTCTAATGATTCTTGATGGCTGGCATTACGAAATGCATTTGCACTTATTTAAGCGGAATGTCCTTAATTGTGCAGATTAAATGTTATGTCATCCGTAATCGATAGAAAATGTGCGGAGAAAATGAGAATACGAGTTTAATAGATGCATTTTTCACAAACTTGGCAAACAAAATTCGAATCATTATAAAATTTAAATGATAGTTGGGAGAAACTTGAAATGGTATTATTGTTGAAAAGGAAACCTAAGAGAAAATGGCAATCGTTGGCTTATTGCGATAATTTCGTATATATAGATTTTTGGCTAGGAATGCTTGCTTAGATAACACATTAAATAAGTATTTCTTACACTTCAATGGGCTTTATCTGATTTTTTCTTTTTTTTTCAACTTTTACTAGTAGACTTGATAGGCAATTTGGCAAACAAGGAAACAACGCCACAAGGCGACTATTAAGTTTGGGCCACATCCGCGGAGAATTGGGAGAATGTTCGTGGCTGTGGTCAGAGTTCGTGTGGCTCACGTGTCCACACGTTGTCAGAGTGCCTCTGGAAATTTCATCAAAAGTTGTCGCCAGCTTCATTTCAGCCTCATCGTCATCCTCCTGCCCCCTGCTTCTGCTCCTGCTCGGATTTATCCCGCATCCGGCATGTCGGGAAATGGCCGCCAAATTTGTCCGCAACTCGTAAAATGGCGAGCGTCCAATGCGAAATGGAATATGAAAGTGGCAGCGTGCAAAACAAAAGAGTCAGACAGATAGATAGAGGGAGATGGAGAGAGCGTGAACGTGAGAGTGAGAGTGAGATGTAGACGAACTCTGAGAGGGAAATAGTTCAGTTTTACGATTGCGTTGTCCAAGTTGTGTCTAATTTGTCATTCACTTTAATGCTTATGATTTGTGCCGCAGTTGCTGCGACATCTTCTAATTATAGCTGTAATTTTGAATTCATGGCTGTTGCGTGTATCAATCAAGATTATTCCAATTTAATGCCACACATATGTGACACAGAGGGAGAGTGCGAGAGAGAGAGAGAGAGAGAGACAGAGTACACACTTCTAGCTACTAGTTTCAATTGCCAATTGAAAGCCAATTAAAGACTAACACAAATTCTGCAACAAGATATTAAAAAAGTTTGTGCCGCAAATTTTCACGAGGAATTATTAAAATTTTCATTACTCAACTCTGTGGCAAACTTTTCGTCATCCCATCAGCATTGTCGACATTTTCTGTCGTTGCCGCAAAGGTAAAGAATCCACGAGCAAGCCAAGTCGTCGACCAAATGCTCTTTCCTAGTTTGTCATAGATTCTTACTAAACATATTTACATATACAAGCACAACTTTACATCATTCTGAAAGGATTCTAAAACTGTCTTCCTTCCATTTCATAAGACTATAAAAGATATAAGCTGAAGGAATGGAAGTTGAGTTTCTTAAAGAAAATGAACTCAACTTGTTTTTAATATTAATGAGAGAATTTTCGCAGAGAAATATTATAAACCTTAAAGAAAAATGCACTAACAGACTGACTGACTGACTGACTGACTGACTGACTGGCTGACTGACTGACTGACTGATTGCCGGCAGTTTCTTTTGGCAGCGGCTTGGCATTGTGAGATGTCCCTGGTTCCTTCAGTCATTGCCGTCGTCCATGTCGCTGTGTGTTTTGTTGTATTTTGGTTGGGGCCGCACACCAAAACACACACACACACACACACACACACTTAGACACAACACAAAAATGTCGCTGACATGCTTAAATATCAAAGTACCTTTTGCTATTCATCAGTGGAACGCGACGCCCTGTGGGCATTCAGTGGGGGTAGCTCTTGTGCTGTGTTCTGAGCGTGGCAGGTGCATGGGCTGTGGCAGCTGCATGATGAATGACGTTTCGCCTTGACAATGTGCCTGCCTCTTTGCTGATAGTGTGTGTGTTTTTGTGTGCTTCTATACATATCTATCTATCTTTAATCTCCTGTCGCTGTTGTTCTTTCAGATCGAACCACAGCCAAATTGGGATAAGACACGCGCCTTCAATTACCTGTTGACGTTAACAGGCTCGTTGCTCGTCGCTGACCCATCGGCCGAGCGGGCAAACGCAGCACACCAGAACACCACTAACACACACACACACACACACACACACACACACAAACACACAGGCGCAGAGCCACACACCCTCACACTCCCCACATACGAGCAGCAACGCAATCTCTGCGGCAACACAATGGGCAAGAAGAACTCTAAATTGAAGCAGGACACCATTGATCGTCTGACAACAGATACATACTGTGAGTATAGCGATAGAGCCCTGTACCCCGGTGTATCACTGTATCGCCGTACTTGACGCCGCCACAAATAATGTTGGGTGCTTTCCAGCCTTGAACTCTGCATGAGTTATGGTGCAGACCATTAAAAACTCTCGAAAGCCATTTTGGCAGCCAAAACGTGCGCATTATGTTTCTGACTTATAGTATTTAAGTGTTACTCCCATTTGAGTGCTGCAACAAATGTGAATTGTTGTAAAGCTGAACGAAGCCAGCCAGAATACAAAATAAGGTCTTATTGATTGAGACAACATTGTTATTTGTTAGTTGGCAACAGCCCATGAGCAATTGGGCATAATACGATGAGAAATTTCAAAGGCGTTTTTCATATTTTTCAACTACAATTTAATAACTAGATGAAATTAAATAATTTATGATAATTTTAATTCATAACTTTCCATTGAAGCATTGATCCACTTTTACAATGGCAAACATGATATAGTAAATCGGCTTGGATATATATTTCTATAAATAATATTTAATGCTTAGCAAATGTAAGTCGAAAGTATTCGCTGTGACTTAGTTGTGTTTCTGGGCTTGGTGGATAAATGCTTCGTGCTGCATAGCCATCATCATAGCCACATGTCAGCAATGTCAGGTCCTTTTTATAAGCTTCTCAGTTTTACTGGCTGCCGTGGGGCTTTTCGCTTTGTGGCAAAAGCAGACGTTGCAACGAGCATAGGTATAATAAGTACGAGTTGCACAAGGCAAAAGTTTTTGAGTGTTCGAATCGCCAACAACATTTCATCGCGTTTCGATTGCAGCTGTCTGCTCATGAGCCCTAAAAGCTGTCGGAGCATTCTTTATTGGCCATTGCTTGAAGTGGAAATATTGTTGGCAATGCACTTATAGATTCACCAACAACTGGTCTGGAAACTCGACTCTCTTGCGCTCAAAGTTTCAAGTAATATTCCTTACTTAGTGTAATCCAACAATTGGATTACAACAATTCGCAATGCATAAATTTTAATGTCTATATTCAATTTCGATAACAGATAGTTAGAGTATCCAGATCGGTCTTCAATTGTGTATGAAAATTCCGTGCAAGATTATCGAATGCGAATAGACAATTTCTGTATCCATTTCTATTTGCTTAGTCAATAAGGGCGCATTAGTGTAAAGTCGGACAACATTTGATTACTTTTTGCCGCCATTGCAATTCACTGCCACTTACAACTTTATGTAAGATGTATGTGCGAGTGTGTGTGTGTGTGTGTGTGTGGCACTTTCATGTCAATTTCGGTATCTGTTACACTTCGACAAACAGTCGCAGCAAGGCGACAGCAAATCGCGTATAAAACTGAAATGCAGACAGCATCATTCCAGACCAGATGCAGGAGCCTCTGAGACTCTGAGCTAGACCCAGACCCAGACCCAGTTCCACACCCAGAACCAGACTCAGACCGAGACTGGGGCCTGGTGCCTGCTGCCTGTCGCAATGTCTCATTTCAACTGCAGTCATTTGGCACATGCTCTTTGCTATGCAAACACACTCATACAGAAAATTGTGCTGCTCCTCTTGGGTGCATCCTATATTCGCTGTCCCCTATCCCCTGCCCCCTGTCCTCTGCCATATTCCCCAAAACGTCTGGCAGTTCATTTCGCACGCATTGGCATTCAGTCAGTTGGGGCACTCAAATTTCAATTCGATGTTGAAATTATTATTGCACTTGTTGTATTTGTGTTCAATGCTCGATGGGGACAGCCATATTGTCACGTTATCTCTCCCTCTCTCTATCTATCACTCTCTGTCTCTCTTTCCCCCTCTTAACATGTGCATGTGCCAGAGTGGGCACTCAGCTTGTCTCGTCGTGACAGTTTGTTTGGCATTTAGCAGTGGAAATCAAACGTGTAAAAGCAACAAGCAACCAGAGCACTAAAAACGCACTCAAATGTGCCAAGCTACGCACCCGATAACGCCACCAACCCACACCACCCAACCCAAACACCCACCCACCCACCATTGCCCAATGACGTCTCAAGCACTTGTTCCTGTTCAACTTGGCGCCAGCTGCACAGTGGGCCAAGGGGTGGCGAGCGTGACGGCAAAGTTGTTGCCGCTAATTGTTGATGTAATAAATCCTGAATCACATTAAACTCATCAATAATTAAATGAAGTGTCACTGTGAGGTTAGGTTTTATTTAATGCATTCACATTTTGCGTATTCAATAAGTTCTCTCAAATAACGCCCTACTCGTCAGCAAAGTTCATATCCATGTGGAAAAGGTATAATTTGAATTGAAGTTCCATGAAGAGTGAAATACAATAAATAATATAATCCATTTGGGGATAATCAAATGAAAATCGCAATCATACCAAAAATCGATCAAATTGTTGGAATATCACATAATTTGTTAAGACTAGACGATAAATATAATCTAAAATCTATAAATATATATCAAGAGTCGCAGCAAAGTAACTTAAAATTGTCATATTCAAATGCCTTTGGGATAATGCGAATTTATAGCTGCAACTTCAGTTTAATATTGTATTTCGGCTTACTCCTGCCACGATGGGACACTGCTTTTATTGCAGTCACCGTGCCACTGTCACGATGTCAGTCCAAATACCAGTTCCAGCTCGAACATGATGCACATGTTGTAAATAATTTGCTAATGGCGCCATTAATGCTTTTACAGCACAGCAGCACCAGCAGCAGCGACTGGCTCAGAAGCTCTGCAACTTACTAGTTCTCCAGCTCGATAGTTGTGATAGCAGCACATGTGCGGAACTGTGTATACATACATGTATATACAAATACATATGTAGTCTCAGGCAGTCAGTCAGTCAGTTAGTAATTCCTTGGCTTGAGAGAGAGAGAGCTACAGCTGAAGAGCAAGAGAGATGGGAGCAGGCGGGAAATGTAGGTGGCAGAAAGCTGTGAAGTCGTGGAAATTGACAAGCAAATGACAAGTAAGAAAATTAGTAAATTGCCTTAAAATTATGTTCAGCGATGCTTAACTATAAAGTAGCAAGAGAAACTTTAGACGAGTTGGGGCGGGGCAGCTTGCATTTTGCCAATTCCCTTTTGATTCAGCACGGAGAAACTTAAGATTGCATCCACTCCTTGCTGCTATGCCTTCGTGTTTCTTATCACGGTTAACTTTTGAAGCGTGGTTGGTAATAGGTTTTCTTTTAGTTACTTGCAACATTTACAAGCTGCATACAAAATTTAAATTAAAATTGCGTGAAGTGTGCCAAGGCGCATCCAGCAATTGTATACAAATGCTCGAGGGGAATTAATTGGTGCATTGTTAAGTGATTGCCAAGTTGCATGGACATGCAACGCAACAGGGTTGTGCCTTGGCACCACAGAGTCCCGTTATAAACGAGTCATCAGCTTAATAAGTTCGTAATACATTTGATGTGCACAAGAAGTATATACTTGTATTATTACCAGAACTTATCTTTTTTTTTATTTACTATTAAATTAGATTTTGATTTAGTTTCGGTGGTAAACTCTGAGGAATGTGCCTAACATCATCCACATTTATATGTATTACTGTCATCATATATCAATATAGGACAATTCAGATTGGCAAATTTCAAATAGCTTCAATATGTTTTTCACTGGTTGCTACTCAATTGCTCATTTTTTTGGTTTTAAATAATCCGATTTATTTTGAATTCTGTCGGAATTCTAGATAGCAGTCTGAGCACCCTGAAGACGAATCCCGACAGAATCCGAAATATATGGGGGAAAATAAATAAAATTAAGAAAAAATCACTTGATCTAAAGTCAGCGCCAAACATATTTCAACCTTACAAAGAGGTTGCCAAGCAATCAACATTTAAACGAACTCCACGCAGATTGAACACAAATGTGACATTTGTTTCAATATTGTTTTATCGACAATATCAATAGTTTGTGGCATCGCTCATGCGATGGCACTTATCTTGCTGTCAGGATGAAGTGCAATTAGGTATTAGGATAAATGGGGCATTTGTTGCGCCACTCGGTGGCGTGTTTGCCACTTATTTAAGCCCAGCTTGTTTACAGGGTATTCTAAATGAGCTTTACGGCGTACACATCATAAAGTTCTGAGGCTAGGGCAAACAGCTACAAAAAGTTTTGCGTCTCACGCACATGACACACACGCACACACAAGTACACACACACACGCTAGCACACACGCAGAGACACACACACACATCACTTTTGCGCTCGCATGCAAATTGTAGCTGGCGTTTCCCCTATATTTTGTGGATTTTGCTCTTTGTATGGATGATGGCAGCAATTCATTAATTAGCATGTGGCCACTCCCAGGCGACGGCTGAGTCCTTGTTTCGTGCTGTGTATGTAGGTGTGTGCGCCTTGCTGTATCAGTGTGCGTGTGCGTGTGTGTGTGTGTGTTTGAGTGCTTTCAAGGAAGTTAAATTAAATCAATTTAAAATTAAATTAAATACAAAAAGTCAAAATGACGTGCTTGTTGGCCTTTTGCTGCTGGATCCGTTCACAGCAGGCAACCAAAACGCTGCCAAAAATGATTAAATAAACACTGCGAGCCACAAATGACTTTTAGCAGAAGCAAAAAGGGACAAAATACCAACAGCGATATAAAAAACACGGAAGAACGCTTATCCCCTGCACGCCGAAAACTTCACACCCTCGTAGATCGGAGTTAATCTGCTGATTTCAACAGAATATTCCGTGATTTTGTGTTTAGATTGTACCGGAAAAGGCGAAATGTATGTCTATAGATATCTTAAGACTTGTCTTTGTATGATATAGTGGTCCGATGATAATGATTTTTAACTTTTTAACTAACCAAATTGTACATTTATTATAATTGAATACGAGAACAAATCTGTCGACCGATTATTGCCAAGGCAGCTATATAAGTATAGGTCGCACTGATGGTTCCCCAATTTATTATTATATTAAGTACAGGCTTTTCACATCTCATATCTCATGACAATATTGTAGTACCCTCAACGAGGGTATACAGAGAAAAAATGCCGCCTTGTACAAACAAACATTTAAATCGAAATAATTTTTATTATTTTTTTTTTGTGGTACTGCCTCAAAGATTATATGGGTAGATGATGTAGAGCAGGCCGGGTCGTCAGCAAGCGAGTGTGTGTGTGTGTGTGTGGGAGAGGGAGGTGGATGGAGGCGAAATTGGATCCTTGAGTAGCGCACTCAATGCGCCCGGCTATGAACTAATTTGCTTTAATGCTGGCGGCACTGTTCACACACAAACACTCATACCCACACAAGCAGAGACACGCACTCACACTCATACTGAGGCAAATACAGTGGGAGATACCCACACAACATGTATTATTCATGTAGCCGCAGTAAAAGTCCTCCAATGTCGACATCAACATGCCCCAGAGTTAACTTGGTCGACGCGTTGGCGTGCGTAGACTTTTAAGAGCGGCGCTAGTGGGTTCAATGGGTTTGTGGCTGTGGCTGTGGCAGCGGTTGCGGTTGGGCTCAGTTTCTGCTTGTGCGGCTTATAATGAGTTATATATTTTGATGCTAGGCACCCAGGGACCTTTTCAATTTGTACTCAATGGCTGCGGCTCACTTGCATTGCGTGCAAAGACTCTGCCTCTGCCCCAAGCCACAAATCCGCACCAGCCCATCCCTCCCCAAGTTTCAAGTGAATGTTGTAATGTCCGCGCAGCGCACGCAAAGGATATGTTGCTGGTTGTTGTCGGTTGGTTTAATCTCTTAATACTATTGCAAGAGCTCAAGGGGTGATTGCAATATTCCACTTGAAACTATGCATCGCATATTCCGCATATCTCAGCTGCCTTCCACTGTATTTAGTTTCAAAATAAATTGTCCAACAAGCTCAACTGCAAACTCTCAATGAACGTATGTCCTAATGAGAGATAATTACTTTAAATAAGTTTAAGCGCTTAAGTGGCATCAATGTGAAAACAAATGAGGCAGCATTAGTTGGCAGCATAATTGGACTTTAGAAACGCATACCGATATATATACATACATACATGTATGTATATAAAATGGACACATTTTTAATACAGCTAATGAAATGCATTTGAACGTGAATATTTTCGAAATATATCTCATGAATAGTTTTGCCCACATCGGACTGAAGTATGCACATATGTGTACAAAATGGTTAGACATTCATATGCAACTATTTCGCATTTTTGGGTTTTATTTTATTTGATTTTATTTCTTCAAAAAATTCAACATTTATGCGCATTTCAGCTCTGGCCGAACGTGCAGAAGAAAATTCTTTCATTTTGTGCTTTTCATCATTGCTGGTACGTGAACTACCAATATTTCCAATATTTATTTGTTTTTCTTCTAAAAAAATTTGTTGGATAAACTTTTAAATTAATGAACTGAGCCAATTTGGTTTCATATATGTATGTACAACACTAGTTGTTCATCATTCGCTTGGCTGCTGTCTTACAACAAAGAATATTTCTAATGGCTGACATAAGATGAATGTTTGCGGAAATATTGCCCTTTTTCATATGGTATGTATGTTTGTCTCGACCAGGAACAATTGTCTTGTTTCAACACACAACATATTTAGACAGTGGAATGGACAATGGAAAGGGTATTCCATCTTTGTTATTCTTCATAGAGCAATCATTCTTATTTTTCAGTGCTTTTATTTTCATTCGCAAAGTGGCACGCGGAAAACGCGTTCGCTTCGCCCTCTTAGTGCAGACGTGCATGCAACACTCGCGCCACAAAGTATACTGTGGATAAGTATATATACGAACATATGTATGTACATACGTATACACATACATATATGAGCATACTCATGCGATTGAATATACCGCAGGGCTTAGTCAGGCATGTGTGTGTGTGCGTGAGGGTGTATGTGTGTGTGTGTGTGCGTTGGGTTTATGTGACTGCTGCCTGGTAATAAATTAAATGATTTATTAAATGATATGCACTTTATGCAACTGCTTACACACAGCTTCCCCATTGTGTGTGTGGCATTTTGTTGCTGTGGGGCTCGCCAATTTCGAAGCAGTTTGGCCGGTTAAGATGCCTAAGCCTGTCAATGGCACAACATCAATTTTTGTGGCAAGTGGAAATAGCCCGTAGTGGGGTTAAGCTGCCATAAATCAGCGGCTGAGCCAAATTACTTGAGTTGCCATTGCTAAGTAGAACCCATTGAGGTGGTGCCCGATGCTTCTGCAATGTGAGGCAATAAAGCGAAAGGTAAGTAGCTCAATGGGATGAGTCCGGGAATTAATGACCGATTTCGACATTGGCCAAAAGTCAGCGCAATGAGGTATTCGGTTAAATTCCTACCGTTCAATGCCCCCAACTGGAGTTTACCACCTATCTATATGATTAATAACTGCACTTTAATTTTGAGCCTAACTTATCTCTGGTTTTGTCTCTTTTCAGTTACGGAAAAGGAAATTCGTCAATGGTAAGAACTTTGTGGTAATACGCATCAAATGTTGTTTGTCACTATCCCACCTAGAGACTGTCCTCTCTTCGAGTATGTATAATACACATGAAATCATGCCATTTACATTTTTCAAAATAAAATCTTATCATTTTGCTCAGCTGTCGTTTATTCGAAATTCGAAATTACGTTTCAATTCTCCGCTGGCCAATTTATAAATGAATGAATAATGCAATAAATGAGATTCGGACATGTTCGAATGTGAATATGCCGCAGCATGTAAATAATGTGGAGCGAGGTTGCACCATTTAATTAGCATTAAAAAATGCACAAATCTTCTTTTTTTGATAGCAAATTGAAAACACTTGCATTAACTGATGTAAATACACATTTTTCTCATTTGTGCGCGGAGTTTTTTTTTTCCGCAAAAGTCGCTGGCTGCTATCAGTATCAAATTTATTTACATCTATCGTATATGTATACACATACATATATAATTTGAATATTTTTACTATTATTATTGTGCTTATTTGCTTAATATATGTATGTACATACATATGTATATTATTATTCATTTTTTAAATGTGTGGTCAACAACTTTAACTGTTTGTCTCTTCGGTGTGCTAATCTTGAATCAACTCTCTCTCTCTCTCTCTTCTTCTCCCTCTCTCTCTCTCTCTCTCTCTTTTCTCCTATTTTTGGTATGGTTTAACTGTATCTCACAAAACCAAAACAAAACTATAATTTTAATCTTTGACTTCCGACACGAAAAAAAGGCACAAAGGTTTTCTCAAAGATTGCCCAAATGGTCTGCTGACTGAACAAGTAAGTACGAGCCAAGAGTTCACCGCTGAATGTTTGCATCATATTTTATTTTAAGCCACTCGTACTCAATCAACTAACCACAACCGAATCCTATTAAAACAAAACCATAAAATCATAACAAGAAAAATAATGAATGTCTGTTCTTTTTCATTTTCACTATACTAACCTCAGAAATGCAGACAAATAGCAAAAATGTTTCTACTAAGCACCACAAACCACAAACAAAAAAAAAAAAGAAAAGAAAAAACTGCAAAACTACTTAGTTTTTTTTCTCTTTTATTTACATACTTTATATTTTATAGTTTGTTCTCGTAATTTGATGTTTTGCCTTTATGTTTGTTTGGCCTTCCACACTCATTGCCATCGCCATTATTGGTGCCGCATTTTTGTGGATTTGTTTTTGGCTTGTTTGCCGCTGCCACTTAAACTGTCTGAAATTTTTACTGATATGCCAAATGTGGGTTTGCCGCTATTTCTAGCTCTTGCTATTGCTGTCTCTTTCTCTTTTTATTTATTTATTTTTTTTTTTTTTTGGGCATTGTTTGGCTAGTCGCGTTTTCTAACTTTGTTCTATTTTCCGCTGCGGTACATTTTTTGTTTGAGACCCGTCAATATTTCGGCATTGTCTCTGGGGGATTTGTGGGTCCAATTAGAGTTATAAATGGGTTTATTAGTACAATGACTATTACTACAAATTATGTGACAGTGGTGGACGGAGACTAAAATCCATTTGATGACGCAACGATTTCAAATATATACCTTCTTAAGCAAATATATATCTATATAAGCTTGTTTACTGGCAGTTCTTGAGAATTTGGTAGAATGTGTATTTAACTTTTGACTAACCGTTGTTTCTTGACATTCTATCTACATTCAATTTCCATGTGGTTAACGAGTCTTGAAACATTTTCCCATCTCATTCTGTCTTCAAAAATTAAATTTAAAATTCTTAAATTATTGGGAATGTAATACAAAATTGATATATTTACCTAAGCCTACTTCTCGTTAGTGTGCACTTAAAATATGTGTTTCATTGTTATTCATTTGCGAACATAAATCATTTACTAAATGCTTGTTGAAGTGGTTGTGCTATTTACTCGATTGAATGATACATATGTTAACATAAAAAATAAAAATATCAAAATAAATTAATTATTGGGTATAGTATTGCTTATAGGGCAAATATTAATATTTGTATTAAGTGTCTCTCTTATTGTATCATTAATAAACAATCTTTGCGCACAGGGATTCATCAAAATTTATAAACAATTCTTTCCGGATGGAGATCCCAGTAAATTTGCCTCTTTGGTATTTCGAGTTTTCGATGAGAATAATGTAATGTATACTTTGTACTTTAAACTTCCTGTAATATGTCAATAGCTACTCTTTTTGAAATATTCTCACAGGATGGTGCCATTGAGTTTGAGGAGTTCATACGTGCCCTTTCCATTACATCACGTGGCAATCTAGATGAAAAATTGCACTGTAAGTTATGCAACAAAGGTTTGCACCGTAAATAGATGCATCTGTTAACTAAATCTGAATACTCTATAAAGGGGCTTTCCGTCTTTATGATGTGGACAACGATGGCTACATAACTCGAGAGGAGATGTACAACATTGTTGATGCCATTTATCAGATGGTGGTAAGTTTATATGCTTTATAATGCTTTACTTTGTCAAAGTCTTTTGACCTCATTCGTACAACTAACATCAAAGAGACTCATTTCCAGTGCTTAAGCCAAAAACAGAATTCATTTTTGATTAATCATAGATGTAATCATAATTTATATTTTAATCATTTATATTAATAATATGTTATCCAATTTCGAGCAGGGCCAACAGCCGCAAACGGAGGATGAGAACACGCCACAGAAGCGCGTCGATAAGATCTTCGATCAAATGGATAAGAATCATGATGATCGGCTCACCTTAGAAGAGTTTCGTGAGGGTAGTAAAGCTGATCCACGTATAGTGCAGGCGTTAAGTTTAGGTGGTGATTAACCGCAAGAATTGTAATTGCGCCGGAATTCGAGATTGTCAATGAGTTGGAAGCATGCAGCAGAGACAACGAATTCGTGCACAATAATGAAATATGGTTTGATGTAATCGTTAAGGAAATTTGCAAGAAGTTTATATCTTCATATACAAACACAAACCCACACACAGACAAAAGCACACCTACTCCAATATATATGCATATATATATTTATAAACATATATATATATACACACACACACACACACACATCCACACATGTATTATATGCCATTTGCCTGGTGGCAGCTTATTAGCCCCAAAGCCGCGGCCAAAATATATCGATAAACAGAAAACAGAAACCGTAACTTGAATTTGTTAAGGTAAAATTCCAACTAATCGCAGAAATATAATTATATACCGTATACCACAATAATAAAGATTATAAATAAATACAATTAACAATGCAATCCACAAAGGGATGTTTAGCAAAATTCGAAAAGAGAACAAAAAAAACCAAAAAGAGCAAATAACACCAATTTAATAACAAAAACGCTTTTTTAATATTACTTACATATACATGTATGTATATATGTATAAAAGAGATAAAAGCAAAGTATACACCATATACACATAAATCTATATATATACATCTATATATATATACATACATATACATATAAAATATACATTTGGCATTTGTTCTATTGTACAGGCATTTTTATTGAAATGCTTGCAAAATGA
Organism: Drosophila cognata; assembly: GCA_035041535.1. NCBI lineage: Eukaryota > Metazoa > Arthropoda > Insecta > Diptera > Drosophilidae > Drosophila > Drosophila cognata. Next base: position 7,758,286 of record JAWNLC010000831.1, read on the forward strand.
AAAAAGGAGAGCAAAACAAAAAAAAAAAATACAAAAAAACAAAAAAAACGAAAACCAACCGAAAGCAAATTAACTAAATCAAATTTATAGTTGGATTTTTTTTTCTAATTACTTACATATATATACACAGATTCAAAAATACAAATGAGATATTGTAGGCTTACCGAACGCCATGCAACCGCGCCAAGAGCATAATTATATATATATACAAGTATATATATATATATATAATATGTGTATGCCTAAGCACAATGCTTCCGCTTTTAACAAATACATATACAATACAAATATAAACTCAAATATGATATATGAAATATGTACATACTCGTATTTGTATGCTAGTAGTATAAGGCGAACCCAAAATATGCTAATTGATGCTTCCTCATCTCGATTGTTTTGCCTTTTCGCTGAGTCAGCTGCAGCAGCAACATAATGTTGATAATCGAACGTAATGAATTACAAAAATCTGCTTATTAAACTAATTATATACGATATATATATACATACATACATACATACATACATATATAGCCATATGTATGCCTGAATAACTAAAACCAATGACAGGCAAAAACTACTACTATTGAATCCAAGCAGATGAGGGAAAGTCCCCAACTCTGCAATATGTGTGAACATTTCGTACACCTCATTGACACGAACAAGAGAAGCTTATTGCATGGGGCATGAACTCAGTATGTCGTATGTACTTACAGCTATTGTTATGTATATATATATATATATATATATATATATAACTATAGCTGTGCATCCCAGTCGCTTCTTTTGTTTCTGCTTGAGTTGCCCAGAGCTGGACTCGTTTCCATGAGTGCGTTACTTCGGTCTGTCTGCGTGTATGTTTGTTTGTGCAGTCAGTTGCATAATGGCAAATTCATTTGATTCGATTCGATTCGATTCGATTTAGTAATAGCCGTACACTAGCTAGGCTATATTTTCATTGCACTGCAGCTATCTGCTGCGCAGACAATCAATTTGGTGCAGAACTACACAAATGTTGGTCCGATAATGTAAAGCGATTTACAAAATTATGATAGAATTCTGATGAAAAACATATTTGTTTATTGGACGATTATCAAGGTGTGGTTCTGTTTTGACACCCTGATTATTATTGATTACATTTATAGATTAGGTTAATCAAACTGAATGAATTACAATGGTGTTTCATATTAGGTTCTTTCTTTAAAAAGTCAAAAGGAAAATTGCAAAAGAGTAACAAATAGTCGGCTCATGGGTATTCGAAGTTCACTAGAAAACTGGAATGATCTGCATAGATGTTGCTAATCAAATTTTTTTTAAATATACATTTACCCAGTAACTACATATTATACACATATTTCTGCATGCCTTACTAAACAATATCATATTTTTCTATTACATTTATTTTGGCATTCTTACTACAACTACTTAGAGCTTGCAAAATCTTTCTAAAATATATTCAATACAAATGCAAACATTTAACGATATATTTATATACAATATATATGTGTATATACATATATATACATATATATATATATACATATATTGAATGCCTTAAGAACTATCGCATTTTACAATCACCGTCGCGCAAACCTCTCTGGAAACTCTCTGGTAAACAAACACCCTTTACACTCTGTACACCCTGTACCCTTGTACACTCTATACACTCTTTACCTTGTACACTCTATACACTCTATACACACTCTATACACAACAATTAATATTTTTTCGTTAACTTTCTGCTTTCGTATAGTTTCTTCTCTACAACAATCTAATCACCATGCTAAAATAATTTCTATTTTATATGTGGTTCAGCTTTATTAAAACAAAACAAAAATAAATCAAATAATATAAACAAATTTTAAACTATACAAGCCATACTTACATTCATATGTAAACATATGAAAATATCAATAAAGTCTAAGTTTCAAATCTCAAGTATCTAAATAAAAATGTTATAACCAAACACAAAATCTATTAAAAACAAAACTTCGATTGTACATTTTCAGTTGCAATGTGCTTTAATCTATACTTATATCTTACTCAACCCCAACTACAACTATATACTATATTCGTCAATATTGCGTATCGTTCTCTAAGTGTTATCTCCTTGGCACACAAAACCAAAATCACCATCTTCTTCGTAGACATCAGTAATTCAGACCGCTTTACTCAAATTCGTAGTCATGATTTCTGATATTGCCTTTTTTTTCCGTTTAGTGATCGTTCGATGTGGGTTATAGTGAACTATAAGCTATATCTATGCTTATACATTAATTTACAAAAATAGATTATGATTAAGGTGCTTTCGGAATATTATTTTATATATGTTTGTACAATATTTCAAATATATGCATATTAGCAACTAATGAATTACTTTTACTGATTAACTGGTTACTGATATTGAATGCTCACTGTATGTTAGTAAGTTTCTTCAAGATTTATTTTACGCTCAGAATATACAGAAACTAGTATAGGCATAATGTTTCTAGGATCCTTCAGAGACTGCTGAGAGGTTAGATCTGTTTTTTTTTTTTTATTTATTTTTTTTTTATATTAAATTTAAATGTATTAATTGAATTGAAAATAAGTTAATTATTGGGCGTATTAGCCTTACACATAACTCCATAGCAATGAAATCAAATTGTGTCTTAATCTTATGTGGCAAATGAAAGTATGAAAATGTAACCAAAACACAATTCAAGAAAACGGACTTCAAAATATTGTTCTGATTTGAAAAACTTGCTATGAAATTTGTGAAACTGCTGCAAAAGTAAACTGAAAAAGTGTATTAATTGAAGCTGAGGTTTCCGATATAAGATACTCGTTATACACATACTGTATTATCACCTTATCCGCTCTATTAATTGCCCAGCACTATAATTATTACATTTATATTGTAAAGGCCAAATAGAAATACGAAATACGTACGTAATATGTATTTCACTTACTACTCTTCGATCTATTCGATATTATTTTTGTTTTTGATTTGCATAGAGTTGTTGTTCAAGACTATTTCAATTTAAATACTTAAGCAGCCCAATATGCAAGTTAGTTATACCATAAAATGCAAATGCATAATGCACAAAATGTTTGCATGTCTTTTAATCTTCACCGGAGTTCTTTAGCAAATGCAAATATACTTATATATTACAAATATATATACATATATAGTTATAAACTATATAATTAGCTAGCAAATAAGCTGCTTACACGAGGCAATTGAATAAAACAAGTCAAAATTATGATGATATTAACATAGACTATAAAATATTAATGGATACATATTCACACATTCATACAGCAAATAGAACATTAAAATTCTGTGCGATTGGATACAAAAAAAAAACACACTCATTAAACGAATACAAATAAAAACGAGAAAATGCTGCAACAATCAATTTTTGGCGCTTCTTACACTTGACAATGAATATTAAAATAATTGTACATATGAACAATTTAGCAGCTAAGTTAAAGAGAACAACAACAACAACAACCAGAAATACAGAAACACGAAAACACACAAACACACAGCCTAAATATCTAACAAACCTATTATTATACTACATACATACTCTTATAGTTATGATAATTCAAAGAGATGAATTTTTTTTTTATTCAATAACTTACTAAGTGTTAACTTAATACAAATACTATTTTCTTTGTGCTATGAATTCAAACGTAAGCAATATTTTTTAGCATTAAAATGAATTAAGCAAATGTTTATTAAAATTTAATGAAAGCCCAACGCGCTGTTACTTACAATTATAAATCCAAAAATGGTTTACTCTGAAATTGGCTAAAATAAAAATAAAAAAAAAACCCCCCGCACATGATTAAACACATAAACTTTAAACACGCCACAGAAAAGAAAGGAAAATAAAAGGTTTTTTGAAATTATTACGAGAAAATGAAACAGTTTTATTGAAAGCATTACACAATAACCATATAAATATAAATTCCAATCCATAATTATGGTAGAAATATGAAGATTGCTCTAGACGGGAGAATGCGACTTCGATAGATAGTTTCGTTCTATCGGACTAGGAGATACCCTGTACACTGCCGTCCTGTACACACTGCCGTCAGTCGCATAACTTTGCACATCTTAAGAAGCACTTTTAAGCAAGAGATCTTTGAGATCTGCACACATAAAAGAAGGATGCACTGTAGAAATGCACGCTAAAAGTGCTGAAAACTGTGCCGCTGCATTAGCTGGCACGGGTGCAAAGAGCGGGGGCTTGAAGAGTGTCTCCTCGCTAGGACTAAGTTAACGTGTCTAATTGGAGAGCGGATGCTCGCAATCTGCCTGCTGTGTTTCGTCGAAAGTTCGGTTATTTGATGAACAGTCTTCTTACTTTCCCAGATATCTTAGCCAGTTGCAAATGAGCTCCTATTTCCGAACTAATAAATGTAATTTGCATTTGAGCATTGAGTTCGTCGCTGTTCCATTTAATTGTACTTGTCACAGCAGAAGGCGTCAGATTTCCAGCAGCAGAAGCTTTGACGTCGTGGGCAAAAGCTGGTAAAGCTTGCGAAGCTTTTGTTTGCTAAGCACAGGCACTTTTCATAGAGAGAGCTTTTCTCTCATAAATCAAATGCTTAGCACAAAGTACGTTTATCTGTGGTAGGTGCAAAATATTAATTTGTTTATGTCTATGTGTGAGCAACACATTGCACGTTAAGGCTATTAGGACTTCTCAAGTTGATTTTGCGCACTTAGGTATTTAGCATCAAGTTAATTATAAGCTAATAAGGCTATGCTTGTGGGCACGAGTAAAAGGCGACTGGATAATAACCGGGAGAAACCAGAGAACCAGCGAAACCAGAGCATTTTGAATAAGGCACATATGAGCAGACGCCCAGTTGGCCCATTTTGCTGGGCACCCACTTGCCGCATGGTAGGCAAAACAAAGAGTCTGCCATGTGTTGGGGCAGCAGAGCATTTAACAGCAAGAAATCCAAGTTCCAAGAGGGTGCCTCAACAGCCATAACATTGGCGACCGTGGGAAACTTGACTTTGCCGCAATCTCAAAAATTCATTTGGCAGCGGGAGTGACGAAAGACGGGACAACAGCAACAACAACGTTCAACTTGCCCCACTGTAATTTCAACTGTTGGACGCAATGCTTGATTGCGCACAGAATTCTGCAACAGCAGCAGATTTGCCAGTTGCAACTGTCAATGCCAGATATATCGACAGATGCTGCAGTTAGCTGAAAGCTGCATGAAGCATCTGCGGCACACGCGACTTTGTTTGATAACATCGTGGCAAGTTCACTGACGCGTTACTTAAGCACGAGGCAGCGGGCAATGCAATGCAGTGGACTCGACTGCAATTGAACTGAATAAATGGAGACTGGATGGAGAACATAATATGTTCAAAATGTACTTAGAACAAGGCGTATCAAATTTGTTATGAAGTTCTTTAGACTCACCATAATCAAATTTTAGTTCAAATATAAAAAACCTGTGTAATTAGATCATTAAAGAACTTTGACATAAAAGTGTGTGTCTTTGGCATAATTATTTTTCTTCAATGAGCAAAACTTGAAACAACGGAAAAGAAAAACTTTAGCTGGATTGTATTTCACCCTACACCCAACACGCTCATTAACACCGCTGCTGACAACTTGTCAGACACTGGAGCCCCCGATTCCGATTCCGATTCCGATCCCTTTCCCGATTCCCGCACGAACTTTGGCAAACTTCTGCGAAAGACCGTGAGAAATTGTGCCCTGTGCGGAGATGCGTTGGGGATATTTATGTACACATACATGTTCATAAGTTGCATGCATAAAGTTGTCAGGCCGCCAATCTGCATAACAGCCGGTGACTCTGGCCGTGGCCCCCACCGAGAGACGTCTTCCTGCCACAGTCCACGAACGATATGGGCCAACGCGTTGGGCGTCGCGCAGGCGCCTCAGATGCACCGATTGTCCATTCATCCGTTCGTCAGTCCGCCCTTATTGAGTTATTAGTGGGTCACCCGAGGCTGCTTCTAATCACTGAGCCAATTTTATTGGATCTCAGTGCGTGTGGAATGTACGCAGCTTTCATTTCATTTGTTTACCCACAGGAAAATAGAGCCGAAAGGAAAGCCAAAAATAGTGTTCAGACACTCGCTTAAGCGGAAGTACTGAAATAGAACAAAAGTAATACACAAATTATGAAAAGGAAATCGTGCATTTATTTCAAATTTCCAATGCATATCGATTAGCTCAAGGCAACCCGAACGAAAACCATTCCCGAGCACACCCAAACCAAAACTCGAGGAGACGGTGCATATTTTTATTACCCATTCAGTGAGTAAATGCTGAAATGCACTTGCTTGGCTTGTCGAACTCTCTAAAGAGAGACTGTTCTCTCTCTCTCTCTCTCTTTCTCTCTCTCTTTTTCTCATTCTCTCTCTTCTCAATTGTGGGAAATGTTGCATATAGCAAGCACATAGCTAATTGTCACTTGGGGCTGTCCCATCACCGAAACCCCAAAACCGCCGACAACGGCTTCAATTTTCAAGGGGCTCAACTTGAGAATGGGACGCATGAAATGCAAGAGTGAAATATTTAAATTACATTTGTCAAAGACATTTGAACCGACTGCATCATCGGCTAATGCTCATGTACAATATACCACTAAATGAAATCCAAGTGCACACATTGAACAACTAACACACTTACACACACCCGTTCATTCACATACACCCTGAAAATACACATTCTTATAGACAGACAGACAGACAGACAGACAGACAGACAGACAGACAGACAGACAGACTGACAGACATACGGGCGGTCGCACACGCGTTTTGAAAATTGAGCCAGCTAAGGGGCAAGGCCACGTTGCAACGATCGTCTCACAACAGTGATGCCAAGCTCAAAGATCCCTGATAGCTGTCTCTTCAGTTTTAGCAAATATGGAACTATTGTCATCCAATACTTCAGAAATTTGCCATACTTTTGGCGCCAAGCATAACTCGCCTTATTATTCAGACGAAAGGATGTGCTTATTCTAAAAAGCATTCTGAAATCCAGATTGTTTTTAGATTAGATTTCACAGATACTTTTTAAAATAGTTCATAAATTCATAAAATTTAATATGAGTTGGGATGAATTCTAATATAGGAGCTGAGAACGCAAATTTCATTACTATTTCCTGAATTTCAGAAACGATGTTTTTATTTTTACTTAAGTATTGAATAAAATAAGATTTTAATTAAAATAAATAATTTCAAAGTTGTAAATTATTTAATTAAGTAATTGTCATTTCAATCCACTGTGCAGCTGCTTATCTAAGCATAAGTAGTTCAACATGGAGTGTGTATCGCTAGTCGCTCATTAAGCATTATTTAATTTGCCCTTTAAAGGGGTTCTACGTTATGATTTACATGGAGAATGAGGAAAATCTTAAAGGGTCCGCCTTCTGCTTGCCTGCCTGCAAGCCAGCCTGCCAGCCAGCCTGCCAGCCAGCCAGCCAGCCAGCCCGCCTGGCCTTCTTATCTGTCGTATTCCCAAGCAGCTAAAAATAAACAGAAATTGTAACGCACTTGAAGTGCACTTTGAAACATCTTGACGCTGAAATAAAACAACAACAACACCATCAATAATAATAAAGAGAACAAAAAATAACACAAAAAACGCAGAGAGGCACGACAGGCATGTGATAATATGTACATACATATAAGATGACAAACCCCGACCCGACCCGGCTAGTAAAAGGATCGAGAATGGGAACGGGAACGGGAACAGGAACGGGCATTGGGACAGGCAAAGGCATTCGGATTGCAACATTCAGAGACAGAGACACGCAGAGAGCGAAAGAGAGAGCGAGAGAGAAAGAGAGAAAGAGAGAGAGGGAGAGTTGGACTTGGGTTAGGAACAGAGATAGGCGCACATACAACATGTGAATGTGGAGTTCAAGTGCATGGCATGACACAGACATGCAGCCCACAGGAAAAGTGTTTTCTCTGTTATTGTATATTTCTCTGTTTGGCAGTGTGTGTGTCTGCGTGTGTGCGTGTGTGCGTGTGCGTGTGTGAGTGCGCCTGCCGCAAAGTGTTTTTCCCAGGCGCTATTTATAGCGAGCCAACTGATACCATGTCGCTGGTTGTAACAGTCTATATCTTGACATTAACAAAAAATAAAATTAAATAAATAAATACAAAATAAAAGATTTATTTACATATAAATCAAATATTTCCACAATAACAAAAATTAATAATATATTAAGAATACTCAACACAAATGTTAGAGTTAAACGCAATGAGAATAATATTTATTTTTTGGTTTTTGAAATTGGTATAGGTACTCAAACGTGGCCATGCCCTGCCATAATGCACCGCACAGTTAAGGTACTCATTTGTTGATAAGAGCATTCAAGAAAAGGCGGGCTCTGCAGCACAAGTCGACACTTGGAATGGGCGCCAAACATGCGAACAGTGAGGAGTTAGGGAAAAGCGGGTAGCGGGAAGGGTCCGCATGCTCTGCCAGGGCAGCGAAAGTGTTGCAGCTGTATATATATATATATATATATACGCTTTTATGTGTGTGTGTGTGTGTGTGTGCAGTGTGCTATAATTAGCTGTCTTGGGATCGCCACATGTGTTGTTGCTAAAGGCATTGTAATGAGCAGCAGCAGCAAACTAAATAGTACTCCACTTGAGCAATGGCTCGAATAGCAAGTTGAAGTTTGGCGCGCAATGTGCCACACATACACACACACACACACACTCGTACAGAGATTGTGCGTTATGTTTTATTTTTATTTGTAATTCTTTTTTTGGTACAGATTTTCCGAAAAAAAAAAACAGAAAAATAAAACGCAGCAAGCGATCTCACACCCGCTGTCGCTCTCGCTCTCGTTCTGTGCAGCTCTCTCGGGGAGCAGGAGCAGCAGCAGCAGCAGCAGCTGCCGGAGCTCATATAAGACGCTGAATATGGTTACAAATTTGGACAGTCTTTGCCAGCAGCTCGACGCGAGTACAATAAACCACAACTAGCCGCCATGGGTGTCATATACAAAATACTAAAGCAACAACGTCATCAGCAGCAACAGCAGCAGCAGCACCAGATGCAGAAGCAGATCATCAGCATGGACATCAACACGGCGACCAAGTGCAAGGTACAAGCGGCCATCAGGCAGCGCCAGTTGCAGCGCCTCGAGGAACAGCAACAGGAGCAACATGAGCGCGATGATGCAATTGCCGAGCAGCAGCTGCAGCAACTCTGCCGTTTCCTTGCCGAGAATGCAGCTAGCAAAAAGGTGCGCTTGAGCCTGGCTTACGCCTATTGAAAGTGCCTAACTAATCGCATTTATTTGTTAACAGCAACAGCGCCTCAACACCAAGCATATGGAGCAACCACTCAGCGAATTACACTCGGTGGCAACTTACGCTACTCACGACATGGATCTGCTAATGGAGCATCTGAGCACATGCACTGAGTCCATTGGCCCAGAGGCAACCAAATCGACAGCAACATCAGCATCAACATCAACAGCAACATCGACATCGACATCGACACCAACAGCGGTTGCCATCGGTGCACCTAGGGACAGCATCTTGCTAAAGATACGCCATCAGATATTCGAGCGCAAGCGCCAGCGGCAGCGGCAACTGGCGGAGCTGGTGAAGCAGCGTTTGGTAGTCTGGCGGCCATGGTAGCCACTCTTAGTCGGCAACTAGGACTAGCCGTTAGCAGTTAGCCGTTAGCCATTAGCAGTTAGCAGTTAGCAGTTAGCAGTTAGTTGTTGTAAGCAATGCCCCTTGTATATTCCTTTGCCGTGTGATGTTCACGTAGTTCTTCCATTCTCCAATAATACAAAATCTTTTTTTTTTTTTTTTACTGTATACCATAGTCTTTAATAAAGTATTTTAATAAAGTATTCTTAAGGGAAAAACAAATTTCATAATTATAAATAATAGTACTAAAATTGAAATTGGTACTGATATGAAATTGTTTTTGTTCTTATAATCGAACATTATAACTAACGTAATTGCAGCGACAATACTGGTATGCAGATTTGATTTTATGACATTTCTACTGAAATGTTTTGGTTATGTTTTATTAACACTTATTGAAACTTAAGTCTAAACATTAAATGTATGTGTTTTGTGTATTGAAAATTGTGTATTGCAAATTGAGAATTGCGAATTGGGTATTGCGAAGTGTGGATGGTGTGTTGTGTATTACAGATCGTATATTGTGTATTTTGTATAGTGTGTTGTGGATTGTGTGCTGTGAATTGTGTATTGTGTATCTGTACTGTTGTGGTTGTTGTATTTGTTTCAGTGTTTCTTATTTTCTTAATCTTTATTTAGGGTTCATTCATATTTTAGTGTGTTTGAGTATGCTATTTTGAGTATGCTACTGAATGTTAAGCCTTTGCTATGGATACTATATTTGTTGTTTGTATTTGAGTTCGTGTCTGTCTTAATTGCTTGAAGTTACAACTGACATTGAGCCACAATTTAAATTCATATGTCTGCTTAAATACAGCCATTGTCTCCTATAGTTTTCTTTAATGGTACCATTCAGCTAATACGCTTTCCGATTTCTATGCTATTTTTCCTACAATGCTACTTTTTATTCGACCACCTCTGTTTTTGAGCTATTAACTTGTTTTGGACTTTTATTTACATATATTATTTTGAATTTGGGTAAAGCTGGAAAATAGTTGGAACAACAGTATTCTAAAACTGTAAGTAATTTGAATATGGCAAAGCCAAGACTTAAATGACCGATCCTACCATCGATATATTTACAAAGCACTACCAAAAGGATGCGCCTTTTTGTCCGTCTTCATAAGGGAGCAGGAATCATGGGTTGAGTTCCACTCGACCAATACTATGGCAACATGGACCGATCTAAGTATTTGGAATTCTGAACCAAGTACATTCGAAAAAAGCAAGCAAAGTGAACTTTGGCATTCGGCTATGATCATTAAAATATTGTTTGCAGGTTGAGACGAAAAGCGTCTGTAAAGATCTGATGCGCCGTGACGATCATCCCATCTATGGAACGATATGATAGTCGAATTGAATAAAAAAAAAATCATCAAGTCTATATGACTTGTGAGTGGGAGTTATGAAAAATGTATTTACCTTATTAAAGCATAACTTCCGAATGCCAGTTGAGCGTTAGAATCGAAGATTTAAATCAGTTATTACCAATTTCGTTTATATATCAATTATGTAGCTACTACATGTCAGAATGATCGATTAAAGCATAGGATCAAAAGTAGCAAAATCAGGGCAGCAATAAACACTTTGGGGAAACCATGAAAGAAAAATAGGAAATAACATTTTTTCTTACCCTTCGTAGTATTTGTAGAGACATGACTGTATGTATATTATGTTGAGTTTATGTGGATGTGTATATAGTATATGGTAAGTATTAGTCTAAGCGTCTTTCTTCTACTTTCTCCTACGCTTTTCTACGCTCTTCTACGCTCTTCTGTGCGTCGTATATTTGAGCTGTGCTCTGCAGAACACCCAAAAAAAATTCATTATCTGGAAACTCCTCCTTCAGAAATCTTTTACGCTATTCCTATCTCTCTGGTTGACTATGTTAAACATGTAAATATTTTGTAAAGTGTCATATTTTTTGTAGTTTGTATTTTCATTTACGTAGGTAACATTTAGCACAGTTATTTTTTTGGTTGTATTTTTTTCTTTTTTATACACAGATAATTTTTGAGAAATTTTTTCGAGCGGCAAGTTTTTGGGGTGTTTTTTTTTTTTTTAGCTTACATTAACTTATTAAAATTGTTGATAACTTAATAAACATGGACTAGGCCAGGACAGTTCCGAATTGCAGAAAGTATTCTTATCGATTTCGATTTATAATAAATTGATTTTTACCAACTAGACATAAATGTAACTTAATGTTATACAATTAACATATTATAATTAATTTAACAATTTTTTCTTCGTTTTACGAAAATGATTCTTGTTACATAAAAGTTAAAAATTAGAAATCCTTGCGCGCACTTAAGTTCTACTATTATTAGATACATATACGTTTACATAAATATATTTGGTTGTATAAATTCTTCTTTTTTTATATGGATTTTTGATGATATTGAAATAATAGATATGAAAACAAACTAAAGCTTTATGGCCATAAAGTAAATAAAGTAACAAAATGTATAATTTAAATTAAAATTGGACTTCATTTATTAATTAAAATCCATGATTATTATTTTAGACACTTAATTAATGAATCATTTGGTTTCTGGCTTTGCCTGCCTTTTAGGCTAAGCTCATTCCATTTCATTCAGACATCGTATGTACGATATCTTCGACCTGCCTACATGCCTTCTTGCTTGCTTCAACCTTAGCTCATCTAGCGATCAATCTGTAAATTCTTTCGTTTAGATAAAACAATTTTAAAATTATTGCTTTTTTTTTTTTTTTGTTAATTAACTTGAAAATAAATCAATTTTGCGAACTCTTCCGATATAAAGAAAGTCTAATTTGTCTGTTTGTCATTTTGTCAGTTTTCCTGTTCGTATAGTGTTTGGTGTATTTCTGGTTGACAGTGTAATGAAGTTGGGACAAACAAGGCGAACTCGTCAATATGTGTGTGTGTGGTAAAGTCCGCAAGACTTTGGTGTGTGGTGAGAGAGTAGCGGAATTGTGTTGAATGTGGGACAAAAGAGTCGAATACATTTGTAGCCATTAAGCGTTTGGATGACAGTTCGGTGTGGGGGGTATAGGTGGTGAAATGATGATAGCGGAATAGACCATTGGAACACTCCCTGCGTCTTGGATGATAGGGCACTTAGACTGGGTCAAAGATGTGCGTTGGCGAAACGGGGGGAGAAGCCCCGCGATTTACGCTGTTGGAACGTCCAATGGCAGATGTGGTGCTGGTGACATGATGTTTACGCATATTGACCTTTGCGAAATGGACCATTGGCATATTCCGTGGGGTTTGTGTGCTCTATGTGAATGGTGGGGCAAACTGGATTACAAAGAGCCGCGGTGGCCGTTGCTGGCGGACTAGCACTCACCTCATCGACTTGACGGCGGAACCACTTGCTCATTAGCCATGGCCACTTGAAGGTCCGTAACAAAGTCTTGCGAAAGTCCTCGCTAAACCAACAATAAATATAGAATGTGATCGAGTAGTTGATGAGTTCTAACAGATTGGCAAGGGCCCGGAAAACCTGAAACGCGAAGCTGGGCAACACTTCCGCAGCGATCGTCACGTGGAGTATGGCCATTGGAGAGATGCAAACGAGAAACAGGATCGATGTGCTTCCGAGCAGCAAAAAGAGTCGCCGCTCATCTGTAAACCTGCGTTGATCATCGTTCCTCGTGACAAAGGATCGGGGCAGCACCATCTGGCGACGCCGGGCGCATGTGCGACGATAGAAACACATAATACGAAAGTTGAGAGTGGCTACAATGAAGGTAGGAATGACCTTAAAGATGACCTCCACCAAGACCTTGTACACCGAGTAAAAGAGGGTTTGCTGATAGTTGATGTTGTCCCGGCGCAAGTACACGTATACATTCGAATTCAGCATGCACTTGACTAGCTCACTTCGGAAAATACTCGGCAAGTAGCAGATGACAGTGAAAATACAAATAATAAATATAATGACACTGCAACGAAACATTAGCCAAACGTTATCCGGATCTTCCACAATCTTCCACAACAGCGCTCGCAATACTCACCCAGGTCTACCCACAGCAGGACGCGTGGCTCCTGGCCGGCAAACGGACACATAGCGCTCAATGGTGAGCACCACGAGCATCAAAACACCCGCACCTGTAAGCCAAATTCACGAAAAAAAAAACAAAAAAAACAAAAAAATTTATCACTTTTCTATGGACGATTCTTGTATACAACCTAGTCTACGCATATAGTAAGATTTGAAGTCCCTAGAGAGCGCAAAAGCTCTAGCTGTGAAAGAAAGCACTTGCCCAAACATCCATTGCCAAGGAAAAGCTCCAGATGTGCGGTGTAGAAGGCCGGTCCAATTTCCAGCCACTGTCCGCGATCCTTGTGCACCAGCATGCGAATGCAGAATGGAATGGCAAAGAGAATGGCCAGCAGTGCAGCGGTGGAGTGGGCTGCGAATGGAAAAAGTCAAATGTGTAAATTTAATATTAAATCCGTTTTATGGCTGAGTTTATGGCATAATTATGGCGTCGCTGCAGACCGGCCGCGACAGGAAGCGAGCCAAACTGAGACCGGCAAACACTCCCAACTTCCCACATGAATAAATGGCTCTGAGTTCCTGTTCTCAGCTCTTTGGTCCTTGGACGCTTGTTTGCCTAATTTTTCGGCATAAATTTTATTTATTCTTATTTTTTGTATTTGCTTTGTTCACATACATATATGTATGTAATTTCCACTTACTGCTGAATGCGAATGCGAATGTGTATGTTGTTTATTGATTTACGACTTGCTTATGGCTCTATAATTACGTTATTACTTCCATGTACATGTGTATGTGCGCGTATATATATATATATGTGTGTGTGTGTGTGTGTCTGTGTATGCGTATATATGTGTGTGTGTGCGTCCATCTCGCGCACTTGGCTCATCTTGTCTCAAATTGTCGTGCACACAAAGCTTAATGCTCGATATATGACTTCCTACGATGCAAACACGCACACCCACACACACACACACACACACACACACACACACACACACACCCACACACATTCATACTTTGTTGATGTATACGATTGTTCATCTAATTGGGTACTGGGCACATCAATATAAATGTCAGTTTTGTGTGCGACACATTTGACAAGTTTCTATCACTGGATTCGGTCATCAAATTCAGCACTTGGGCCTAAATTATACAAATCTGTTCTGTTTGTCATACAAACCAGCTGACTGACTGAGTGCCTTAGGGATTGCCGGTTTAAAAAGAAGGCCAATTGATGGAGTGTGCACTTGAGCCTAACAAGATTGGCCATTTTCCACTTAACAACGGGTTACCAGTTATTTTTTTATAGACACATTCTTCTACTTGTTTAGTACAATACTAAGCCGGTTTTGGATTCGTTATTCTTAAGAAAATAACAACTAGATATGTGCGGATATTTATATTATTAATCCCCCAATATTTCAATTGATTTATGCTAATTGTAAATAATTTGGTGTATTCTGTAATTACAGTCTAATCAAGTCACAATATCAAGTGTTGAAAATCTGAACAAGCTATAAATTGTTGTTATATGTTAAGCAAATTTTCAGTGCGATATGTTTGTCTAATATACAGTCAATAATGTTGGCCAGCAATCCCCCAGTTAGCCATAAAACATTGTATCCCCTGAAGGCTGTTAAAGCCCAAGTGCATAACTTTTGCTTAACAAACTGCCACCAAATATTAGCAGAGCGATGCGGTGCTGCCTTGACTAGGTGCTGTTATTTGTAGCAGTTGGAGGACACTACAATCACACAAACATAAATACATGCATACATACGTACATATGTATATATATAGAATAGAAAGTCTGACAAGTATTCGAAGGCAATGACCGACAAACGGCAGTGGGCCGCATCGTAAAAAGGCTGCTGGCAGGAAAATATGTGTGTTATTTTAATAAAATGACTGCTCTGATTTCGGTCATTATTACTTAGTCCCTGAAAGAAGAGTTCCAATTTTTGGGGCCATTTGTACAATAAGTCGAAACCGTTTCAGGTTTTACAGACGAGCTTTCAGCTCTTCAACTTTTTATTTACGGTCACGCCACTCGACTTGCTGTTTGAGATGAGACTGGTGATATTTCAAGCCCAACCAACAACAGCCAACAGCCAACGGCCAACAGCCAACGGCTAACGGCCAACAGCTAACGGCCAAAGGGCTTTACTTTGCATTTACCCGGCCAAAAAATAGAAGAAAAACGATAATGGCCAGCAGCGAGCAGCAAGCATCTAGCGTTTTCCAGTTACCAGCTGCCAGTTACCAGTTACCAGCTACCAGCTACCAGTTACCAGCTAACGGCATCAGCTAACAGCTATCAGCTAGCAGCAAACCGACTCGCCTCTGCCAAGCCTGCGAGCGGGCGAAGGCAATCAATTATGCTGGCATCGCAGCCGCAATACATTTGAAGCATTTTAAATTTTGTATGCTCGCATTTGCAGGGCTGTTCCCTTCAAACTGAAACTGGTGTATAAATTGAGTGGCTTCCGTTGGCGGCGCAGACGGTATGACTGATTGTGTTAGGCATAGTTAAAGCTAAGGAATTGGCAACACGCTGCTTTGTTGACAACTTTCACTTCATTTCGGGCAACTCATTAATCAATTAAAAGGCCATAAAGCAAACAAACGCCTAATTTACTTATACTACATGCTCGCACTTAACATCTTGTCTAATATATTTCAAAATGTTTTTTCGTTTTTCCCCTTTATGTTTATTTTGTTTGTGGCGTAATATAGTCCTTTGTCTCTTCTGCTGCCGTGCCGGCCCCTACTCTTATTGTCAGCTTAGCCAGCTTTACATAAATTTCCGATGGTGCCTAATCAAATACGGTTAGCAAGGACTGCCCGTCCCTACACACATAGATATATCTATATAAAGGCATCCACAAAAACAAACATTTATTCTCATAGAAACAGCCGTTGCTGTTTTTGTTAGGAAATAATCAAAGGTTTTCCTACAGTGAACAAAAAATTTCCAGTTGTAATCAAAAATTCGGATTTCTTTTATACATAAAAATACACTTCAGGTCTTGGCACTTTTCAATGTTGGCTATACTTGATTTTTGATAAATTGCCTAATGAAGCCTTCAAAACCCAATACTCTGAATGAATGAAAACAAACGCTTGAATATATATTTGTATGTCTAGTGATTATCGAGCTGTAGAGTCAATAGATATCTGGCGTTAGTTGGGCTCATTATTTTGGTTTTGCTACTGAAAGACTACTTTGTAGTCGCACCCGAGAAAGGCCAATTCCGATGCAATTCGCAATTTGAGTCCTGCATTTGAAGGGCTTTTAAGTGGATGAAATACTCTCAGCACTCTAAAATTGGCAATTATTCAGCGAAATGGCCATTTGAATACAGTCAATGAAATTGAATTTCCAAGGATGGACCAAGCATAATAAAAAAAATAGTAAAAAAAAAGAAAAAATTCGAAATGGTTTTCTAGTGTTTGGGTAAGTGTCTGGGCAAGTGATTGGGGCGGCTGCAGGTGACAAGGGGCAGCTTTTGACTTACCTCGCATGTAGATGTAGGATGGACCCCGCATATTGTGGCGAGTAAGAACAATTAGGTTGAGCACATTGCCAATGATGCCGGAGGCGCAAACGAGTGGCAAAAAGAAGCCGTAGCAGAATTTGCGCAGCAATGTGGTACGCGAATCTTCGGTATCCTGCTATAGAAGGAGAATTTATAGTAGGGGATGTAAGCAAGGACTGAAGGCGAAACCAATAACGTTTAATTATGATAGTAACTAAAAAAAACGGAGCAGCTCATAAATCATGCAGTTTTTTTCTCAGTCAAAGTCATAGTCTCTCTCTCTCTCTTACACTCTCTCTCCCTCTCTGTCTAGTTGTAGCGCTTTCCCGCCTTGCTCTGCTAGTAGCCTTCCGCATTGTTTCTACTTATTGTTGTTGTTCAGTTGGATGGCTGCTGCAGATAAGAATTCAATAGTCAACTTGACACTTTTATTTGTAACTTGTTATGCCCAAACACGCACGCACGCACTCACCTACACACACACACATACACGCTAGAGCGCATTTCCCATTTTGTTTCTCTTTTTATCAATTTCGCTTTGTCCATTTCTTAACTGCTATCTCTCTCAGATGCCTTCCTGAGTGGGTTGTAAATATGTTTTGCATGCTTTTTAGCATGTTTGCTTTACTTTTTGCCTGTTGTTGTCATGCTCTCTTTTCAGTGGTTGCTTTCTCCAGTTTACTTGAGTTCGTCTTATTTCGGCCTTGGGCAAAAGTTGCGCACAAAGCAGCTTTTGCATGGCTCCAGCAACAGCAACAGCAACAGTGACAGCACCAGCAGCATCACCACTGGCAACAGCAACAGCAACAGCAGCAACAGCACTATGGGCATCAGCGGCTTGCGTGCAAACTTTTTGCACGTACTGTGCAATAAATGAGTTATTTCGCTTTTGCCTTGAATGGGATTTTCATGCGTTTGCCACCCAACCCGCTCTTGCTGTTTAATAAGCTATGCGAACAAAACCATGTTATGAGTGCGCCTCTGAAAAAGTAGGCAACAGTTTTGGTGCGGTTGCTAACAGCAGGTGGCATGCCCTCGAAGAGCTGGTTGTTATACCTCAAAAGAGAGATCGAAAGTGGGCCCATACATGTCATAATTTTTAAGTGCATTCTCTTTTAGTTGGACCTCTGCCCTTTTTTTTTTTTTTTGGGCTGCTACTTCATAAATGCAATTACAATGGACTATACTCTCAAAGGAAACTGTGTCAAAGCCAGCGAAAATTTTGCTAATGCACTTTATGGAGCATTTTTCGTTGCTGACCACCTGCAACGGCCTTAAATTTTAAAACAATGTTTTAAAGAGCATAAATAGCTTTTAACCACGATACACTGCACTCAAATCATATTCCTCTATTTTATAAATACATATTGAAGCTTGAACAATATTTTGAGCATTACTTTTAGTGCTGAATACTTTAAGAGTATATTTGAGAAAGCATTTTTACAATTCACCAATATGAGAATCATTTTAATAAACATAAAGCTGTTTTACTGCCGTTTAATACTCAAAATGCCTTACACAAAATTGAACAATGGAAATCGTGCGCCTAAATGCTGGCAATAATATTTTGCTGTCGGTTAGTTTGATTTGATTTTCTGATTATGCTAATTTAACGGCTGACGGCTGACGGCTGACGGCGGACGGCGGACGGCTAACGGCTAACGTCTCGTCTTACAGTCTGGGGTTATTGTGAGATATGCCACTTACCGGAAACCAGTCATGACGTATGACGTCAGGATACAAGGAGTTGGAGTTGGCATGGCCCCCGTCGCTTGCGTTTGAGTCCCAGACGAATAAGCAATAGACGGGATCCTCCTCGGTGTTGTAGAGGCTTGTTATCATATTTCGCGGAGCGACCGTTATGTTGATGGCGCTCGCAATGGATGTTAATTCTTCAAGGATCCACAAGGAGAGTCAAGTTAAATTTATGCGAGTGAAGCAAGCGAACAAAATGGCGGTGCACTCAGAATGTGAGGCGACATCGACAATGCCGGCCAACGAAGTAAGGGGAATGTGAATGGAAGGGATAAGGCCCATTATAGAGTGAACTGTAACTGCAACGTTATGGGGAGGAGAGATAAATCCGAAAGGAAGTACGATTCAGTCGCGTCGAGCGGAAACGGAAGCGTTCACTTGTACACTTTGCAATGAAAACGAAGCGCACAGCAAAAGCGGAAATAGTCGAGGCTGTTGTAGGCTGGATCCAGATAGGTGTCTCAAAGCTGGACTCTTCGTCTCTGACGTGAAGCGTAACAATTGACGCTTTGATTGCTGTCTGCACAAACAAATCAAATTCAATATGAAAATAAAAATAATGGAACGCAACTCACTACCACCAGGGATAAAAATGGAATGCTGGCAATAATTACGGGCTGTAAATATGTTGCGAATGAATTAAATTCGATTTGAAGAACCTCCACGTAAAGAATAACAAACGAATGATCAAAATAGTTTACGCCACTGAGTGTCTCAGGCATTACTGCCGAAGCAGATATATTCCTCTACAAGCCAGAGAATTCAACTATATTATTTGATGTGACATTATTTATAACTTTATTGGAATACTATGCTCAACTCAGTGGGTTGGATTTAACTGACTTTAATTGAGATATTTAGGAGCAGTTAAAGACAAGTAGAAAATAGGCTGTGTAAGTGGACAGATGGATGGAGATTCAAGAGAGAAGATTCAAGCGATTCAAACTTAAGGTGAACCTCTGAAAGAGTTACAGCTATGTGGAATTGGAGAAGAATATAAGCAGTTATGTTAAGCAATAATTTGATGTAGTGAAGTGTGTGAAATAAATATGTTTACTGTTATTCAATTCATTCCAATTACCAATTGTCGCTGCCCCCCGTGGCCGCAGCTTGATAACTTTAATTTCGCAGGGCTCAAGAAAAAAAACGTTAATACGTCTGCTGCAGATGTTGGGCAATGCACAATCGATCCTGTGCAGAGCAGCGAGATGAATTAACTCCACCAGAAAGCGCGATTAACGGTCTTCAGCGTTTGATTGACAAATATTTTACTGCCGGATGTGCAGGATGTGCTGTTCGTATTCCTGTTGCTCCTCACACGTGTTGCGTATTTCGCTGCTACGAGGATGAGCTGCAATGACAAATAATAAAATTAATGTTCTTAGAAAAGGAAAAGTACAAATAGGTTTCTTTTTTATTTCATCTTCTGTTTGATGAGTTTTTTATTTGTATTTTATTAAGCGACGGGCCGCCCCAAAGTATGATGTACGCTATATGCAGCTTATGGAATGGCAGGATATATGGGGAGCACGAGCTTGGACTGTGGCCGCGTGGTTTTCAGTCAATGCATTCCACACGTCATGTGTCAAATAATTGATGCCATTGGCGTCGACTCTGGCAACAGGTGTGTTTTATTTCCACGCGCGATTGCCAGCCAACACGCGCCTGCCCCGTCCACAATACATACCCGCACACAGTCAGTCACAAACACACACACACACATACACACACAAAATAGCACGCTAAGCGCTAAAATCAACGCTGACAGGCGACAGAATTTCGTATAAAATATTTGATAAATTGCCCCACCAGAAGTCCCTGAAGGCACCCAGCCAGCCAGCCAGCCAGCCAGCCAACAAAGTCAGCCAGCCAACAAAGTCAGCCAGCCAATAAGTATGGAAGGCATTAAAATGTATATCGGCCAAGGACCTTCTGTGCAAATATGAAATATGTGCGAGTGCTCAGTACATCCGGCTTTATATTGATGGCCAACAGATGAGCTTTCTAGCAAAGTCACCGAGCAATAAAGTGTTTTAATGCGAGCATTTTAAACCTGCCTAGCTGCGGAATTTACAAAAAAATAAATAAGCCGGAGTTTGTAATTAAATGAGAAGGTCTGACAATCTGTTATTTATGTACACATAATAATAATAAAAGTAATAATGAAAGCATAAATAATAATGATAATAATAATAATAAGAATTAATAATGCCTATAATAATTATAGCTTTTCCTCCGTCAATTGTTTTGACAAAGCGTTTCGCATTCGATTTGATTGCCTACCACAAAATATATCTGAATAGTTTCTTGGATTCCCCAAGTAATGCGCTGAGCTCCCCGAACGTAGTCAACGTTGCGTTTTGCCGTAATCATTTCTAAATGATGTGAGCGTAATTTCTTGAAATATACGTGTGTCTCCGAGTGCCCCCTTGCAACATGCTCAGCTTGCACTTTTGCAGCAGCACGCGCGCTTGAATATTAAGTGCGCAACACTTGCTGCCATTTGCATATGACACGCATCACGCATACGCAGTGTGGTCGAGGCGATGGAAATGGCAATGGCAATGGCTGAAAGTGCAAATCTACTATCAACACCCGTCTATCGTCTGTTGTCAAGGGAGATTGAATGGCGCAAAACATGTCACAAACTTAATTTCCCCAAGGCAAATATACATAAAAGCCGTTCCCACACTTACCAGCTGACTGAGTTGCTGACGGACTTACTGCTTGCCTGGCTGGCTGGCTGGCTGGTTGGCTGGCTGTCTGTCTGGCTGGCTGGTTGTGCAAAAGAGTGAATAAATCGCGACTAAGCAACTTGCTGGCGTTTGCCACTCGAAAGTGCCGACAACTACCTGACTAAGAAAACCAGACGAACTCAATTCATTTGCAAGCGCGCACTTTAACAGCATTATTTGTCGTTGTAGCAGTCGCAGTCGCAGTCGCAGTCGCAGTCCCTTTCGCAGTCGCAGTCGCAGTCGACGTCGCCATTGCCGTCACCGTCACCGTCGCACGCATCGACGGCTCTAGCTTGTGGCATGCTACGAGCAAACTGTCATATTGCATTGCCAGCTGTGAAGATGTCGCATAATTTATGCCTGCGATTATCATAATAATTCGCCAGCCAGGACTCGGCCCTCGACACACACGAACGATTTGAGGAAGTGCGAATGGGTGGCTGGGCGGCTGGGCGGCTGGGTGGTTGGGTTGTTGGATCCGGACAAGGCCGGGCAGGTGTGGTGGGCGTTTGTCGTACGCTTGTCGTAGGCGTCGCTTGTTAGTTTTGGTTGTTGTGGCTCTGTTTGCTGTGCACTTACAATTATTGCGGTTTAGTTTCGGGCCAAAAGTTTTCATTTGGTAAATAAATAAAGTTCTGTTCGGTTTTGTTAAAAACCCCTGAACCTATTGAAGCTATCCACCTTCACCTGTGCCACACGTCATTCGATCCCATTGCTCTCTCTCTCTGTCATGCTTGTGTGGTATTTTATAATAAACGTATGCCCTAAATTTATTCAAAATGGGCTTTAAGCTGCTCAAACATGTTGCGCACCTCGTCTGCCCATATAAATCCAGCATACATCGATACACATTTATAATTGTTTGTTTTTTAAAAGGAAGACCTCATTTGCCTTTTATGTTGCAGATCAGCTTAGATTGATGTGAGTGACGTGTCATTGATTCTGTAATGTATGTATTGCATGTGAGACAGGGTATCGAAATGGTCAGGTACATTCAATTGCACCATTTTTGGTTTTTGTTGGGTAATTTGCAAATTGTTTGGCGGTCTATTGCACCGGCATTTGTGACTCCCCTTATTATTTTTTCTACTATTCCTTTTTTTGGTAGTTTAATTTTTTTGGGCTCTCTGTTTAACCAACAACCGTTTGTCATTTATGCGAACACACGCGCACACACACCCACACACATGCGAATGCGAATGTGTATGACGATGACTTTGCTTTTTAGCTGGAGCATGTGAGGATCTCAACAATACCAATAATAACACACATGCACAGTGGAAATCTAAACAAACGCTTAATGGACCCTCAACTCAGTCTCTCTCCTTCCCTAAATTCCGCCTGCTCACTCCCCCCTCTACACTTCACTCTCTCTCTCGATGTATATATATATATATATATAGAAATATGTGTGTGTTTCCCTCTGGGTTGGCATGATTAATGCCTTTGTTTATACTTCCCGCTTCGCTGTCTGGTGTGTATTGGTTTTTTTCTCTTTCTGCTGTGGCTTGCTTCTTATTTGTGGGCCTGCTAACCGAATGATATGTTTAACAAAAAAGTTTAACGCAAATTAAGTCAAACTGGCAGCGCTTAACGATGTGCGACATAGATGAATATCTGTTTTGGTTTGTCCGTCAGTGTGTGTGGTGTGCGTTGTGTGTGTGGCGTGTGTCTGTGTGGTGTGTGTGGTGTGTGTCTAGTGTGTGGTAGTAAATGGTAGTCTGTGCTAGTGTGTGCAGGTCTAGACAACCCACAGTGCGTGCAGTTTTGCCTGACAGCGGGTAGCTGTCCACTGTGTCCCCAAAATTGCGGTGCTGGCTTAAATTTACACACAACGTGAGCTCGTTCAGGCAACGACCCACCGCACCACGGTGGACAAACGACGTTCCTACGCTGGCCGAGCACAAATTAAGTTTGTAGGAAATCCTCATCTCTGAACGGAAATCACTTCAAGATGTCAACAAATAAAAATAAAAATGCCAGCGATTACTTTAAGTTAGAGCGCGAGATTAAGTTCTTGTTTCTGTTCGTGAAATTTAAAACAAATCTGTTTAAGGAGTTTTTGCAGTTTTGCCATCTATTGAATAAATTGATGTTTGTTTGACGGTTACTGCAGTTGAATATTGTTGTTTGAGTTTTGTGTGACATGCTGTCAAAGTTACGCATTGAACAGCAACTGAGATTCAATAGAAACTTTCTCTAAGGCATCTCTAAAAATACATTATTGAATAATATTGCATTTGTGAACTTACTGCCTTATTTTTAGCACAATTGTTTGTAGTAGACATTTAATATTCGATTTATGAGCAACTTAAAATGGATTTACTTTGAAATTTCAGCATTGAAATTGCGTGTTTTTGATATATTTCCAAAAGCGATGCTGTCGACATTTGGCACAAAGACTACAAAGGCGATTACACATAACTAATTCGTTTATATTTTACGGACACAGATTTTCTTGTCGGACAGTATGCGTATTTGTGTACGAGAGTGTTTTTGTGTCCAAGTGCTTGTGCGCTTGTCAGACCATTAAGTTTTTTAATTTCTATGCTGGGTGACACGTGGCGTCAATGAGTCGAGTGGCGTTCACTGTTGGCTAGCAGCTATTTGTAAAATATATTTATGTATATATACATATACATATGTATATACACTTCAACAACTACAACGAGACGACAATAAACAAATTGTGTTTTGGTGTGTGCTGCTCGTTGTTTGCTTTTAATTACGCAATCGTTTTATATACAATTTCTAAGGTGTGCCGTATAATAAAGCTTTTAATTAAGAAAAACAAAAAACCTGAGCATCGAAACGGAATCAGAAACGGACCAAAAATGTGTCGATAAAAGCGTTGCATACTCGCAGGCGCGTGCCAAACTGCAAACTTGCTGGCGCCCGCCTCAGAAAGGATGAGAGAGCGAAAATAAGAAAATAACTAAGATGAAAACTTGCAGCGAAACTTTGCTGGCAAGGACGAGCAAAATTGCTGAGCAGCTATTTCTGATAATGGGCGACTTTTTAATCGAAGGCTTATCGCAAAGTCATCACAAAAGTCGTTCAGGGTCGTGCGGGTGCTGTGTGGCACGTGACACGCGCGACATTCGTGACACGCCTGCGCTGCCCGATTAATGCTCAATTGAAATTTACATTTGTATGCACAGCAGCGCAACAACAACTAAAACAAATAAAACAACAACCAACTTGACAGCCATAAATTGGGCTGACCCGTTGACGTTGTCGCTGCGCAGTTATCAAAATTGCTTAGCGGCGCCTCGTTCGTTGCGTGCTTCCAAGATAAGCATTCGAAGTGTTCGTGGTGTCCTTGGTGTCCTTTGTGTGTTTTATTTTATTTTTCGTTTTGTTTTGGTTTTCTATTTTGGGGGTTTTCTCTTCCATTTTTGGGCCATCGCACCAGACGCAAATGGTCCAACAGTGGCCATTTAGACAAGTCAATAAAATGCAATGGCCCTTAGGCCAAGCTCCGAGCACTGTCCTTGAACAATGTTCAACCATGTTTTAATAGGCTTACGCATCTTCGTTGTAGTTTTCAGCCATGTCAAGGTCCAAACTGCATTCCATGCATACCATTGCTTTGTTCTTCATATTGTGTTGCTTCAAATGTAAGCCAATATATAATTGACACGCTCATCCTATATATCTATCATTCATCTCATCCAGCAACATCGACAAAGTACACAATTTGATTAAGGACTGCAATTTACTAGGACACACTACTATTATTAGCAGAGCCCAATTAATTATAATATTATTTGCATATAAATGTATGATTGTTAATATCAATAAATAAATACATATCTGCACGATAAATTGCATCTGTTGAGTAAATGAAAATGCTTAAGTCGGGAGTAACCGACTATAAATTGGCTTGGTCTTATTATATATATATAATATTTAGATTGATAGATATGTAGATAGTAAGAGGGCTTTAAATATTTTATTATTTTTATTATTTGTTGGACTGGAAACGCACACACATAGTTTGATAGTACTTTATTGACCAAACTAGCAAGTCAATTAACAAACGACAATTATTGGCCCCGATTTTATGAAAGTTGTATCGCTGCAGAATGCAATTTGTGAACTTTGCCACTTCTGTCAGTGGCACCAAATAATAAGCAGCTCCATTGTTCGTATTGGGGGAGTGAGTCAACACCAAAATTAGCTGTTATTCATGCCAGATCTGCTACTACTTTTTGCTCGTGTTTCTTGTTGTTTTGAATTTTGACTCAATGCCATTGGAAACGTGACTTTTCCTGGTGCTGGCTGATGTTGTTTTCGCAGAAGCAGATGCCTGGCATTGTTAGATTCTTCGCTTGTTGTTGTTGGTGCCTGGCCACAATGCATAACTTGTAATAATGCGCCTGACCCCGACACCCTGGCACCCACACACTAACACACAAACAATCCCACAATCCCAGAACCCCATTCAAACACACACACACACACACACACACACACAGCTAGCAAAATGCATACATGCAGATGCACTTAGGAGTCAAGCGGCGATGGTAACTTGTTAGCACCACAAGTGAAATGCTGTTGAAAATGCACTCAAAATTGCTATGGAAATGGAAATGGAAATGAAATGTCAACTTACCACACGGTGAGCATCGACGGCAGCTTTTTGGACCGAGTTGTTCTTCGGCGTTGTTGTCGTATTTATGTGTATTTGTGTGTGTGTGTGTGTGTGTGTGTGTAATGTTGTTGCACTTTCTCAAAAAAAAAAAGACGAAACTTGAAACAACAAAGTTCTAGTATTGTTGTTTACGTTGCCCTTTTTTGGAAAATGCTTATTTGGCAGTTGGTCTCGATGCAAATGTTTTTAATTGTTTATATACTATCAGTAATTATTTTGGCAGTATGCGTTCTCGCAGTTGGCAGTGAGAAGTCGTTGGTTTGTTAACCATATCAGATATTTATATTGTTTATTTGTCCATATCTCAATTTTTATCAGATGTCTACTCAAAAATAATAAAGCTTTACTTAATTTGGTTTACAAGATAGGTCAAAGAACGGAAAGTGCTTGCTTGGCATATAAATACATAATAAAATGAAAGAAGTCAGACACAGCAGCACATATGCATAGAATACGTGCAGGCCCACTTGCAAACACCACTTGCATTCAACATGCAAGTGAACTTCTTCACGTTGCACTTCCATTGTCTACTTTTAGGCGCGCAAATACTAATTCTTTGTCTAGTGATAATCTGATTCACAGCACGTAAGAACACTTTCACTTAAAAGTTAAACAAGAACTTTAATTGCCACGCAGAAAATGAAAATGCAATAAATGTTGCAAAAAATAAAAGCCACATGAAGAATTCATAACAAAAATTGTATTCGACACGTTCAACGACGCACTTCTTTTGCCCTTTATTTTTTTTTCCTGGCTTCGTCATTTTGTCAATTAAAAGTTATTCACTTTACTGTTACACTTTATTTATCAACAACAAAAAAACTTAAAAAAATATATTTTTTTTTTTTCCTTGAAACTGATTTCTGATAAAATTACTGCTGACCATTGCCCAATCAATTCAAAACTGACAGCGCGCTAGCTGCTGTTGCTCTGCTTTTCCAGATGTTGCTTTTTCCTTTGGTTTTCCTCTTCCAATTCCTTCCTGTTCACTTGCTTGGTTGCTCAAATGCAACTGATTTGACACAGACGGAGACGCGCTTTTATACCTTTTGTAGGTGGGAAATTTCCGTTGGCCTGTTAACAGAAATTTCCCTACTGTAACACTGCTGTTAACTGGAAGGACCTTATGCACCCCTTCAGCCAGCATACTGCTAAAGCTCAACAGAAAGTTGTAATTAGTTTCAAGTTTTTCGCAAATTTAACCAAATTAACCAATCTAAAGAAAAACTGTTACTTATTCATTGGAAAATGTAGTTGAATAAGTTGATATTCAATTACAATTGATTTCATTTCAATAATAATTTCAACTTCTATCAGAAATGAAATCATTTTCAACAACCGTCTCTGGCCACAGTCTCTCTGCTGGAATTCGTGGTCTCCATAATTAATAATGGCCTTATTCGGAATTTACTCACACAAATTCCAACTGATTGTCAACAAAGGCTACAAAGGCAAATAAGTGAACACACAAATATGCGTAGATAACACAATGCAAAATTGAAAATCACAACACAAAGGGACTTGCAACGAGATATTAATTAATTAACTTATGGCCACTTCATTATTGTTCAATTTACATTTGACTCCTTGCCAAAATGTAGTCGGAGTATATTGTCTCTGGCTATGGTACGCATACCTATATACATGTATATGTTGGTTGCTAGTTTGTTATAAAGAACATATCGATTCAAGTGTTGATTTTCTGCTGCATTGACTGCCTCGGTAACTAGGTACATATATTAAAATTGTAAATACTTAATGAAATGAGTTCTGATGAATGTTGTTGAATTTTCAAAAGTTATAAGCAATAAACCATAAATGCGAAACTGGTTCCGATCCAGGCCAGCTATAGTTGGTGGGGTGAAGTTCTGCCAGGGACTTGGTCACCATATTCCTGTGTGCGAACCAGGCGTGGACGTGTGTGGTATGAGACGAGGCAGTTGCGCACACATATACCACACTGCTGTGGTTGCCTGCAAGTGACTCGCTTTTCTGTAAGTTTTCATCCTCGTCCCCGTCTCCGTCTCCGTTGACGCCAGTGTCCCCGTTCGAGTCTTATTGCCAGTCTCATTTGCGATTTCAGTTATAGTTCCAGTTGTATCTCGCTCTAATGCTAGTGCCGTTTCGCTTGCTCTCTTGGCTGTGGTCAGCGGGCCCCGTTATTCTAAGCCACCAACGGGCAAACAAGTTTACAAGCAGTGCAAAGCACAATATCAAAACAAATACCACACGGCAATGGGCAAAGGCAAAGGCACTGGTTATGGCACCAAATGCAGATGCCAAATGTGGAGCCGTGCAGCCTGGTTACTTGATGTTCAATGCTTGCTTGGATCCTTGAACGCTGCATGCGGAAATTGTATCTGTATCTGAAGTTGGACCCGTGGAGAGGCGGCAGCAGCTTGCAAATGGAAAAAAACAGGAATCGTCAAGACGGTCAAAGGCAAGAGCTTGTCAGCTCTTCTGCTTATCTTCTTTTGTTGCGTAATCCCTGTTGAAACATCAACAGCCAGTCTTGAACAGAAACAAGCACACCGCTTGATGACGGAAAAAAATACATAAATAACAAAGCAAAAAAGTAGAGCCCTTGGTAGGAAATGTTTTCTGTAAAATAAAAGCAACACTAAATACAGTTGCAGTCCGGATTTAGAGTTGTTGCCTTAAAGTTGAAAAACTTGACATTATGATAAATTGAACTTATTCGATTTTTGGTTTCAAAAAGATGACTGAAAATAAGTCAATTTGCATTGCCGCAAAGATGTCTTATGCAATACATTTCACAGTTCACAACAAAATGAATTTACCATAAAAATGCCTAAAAATAAGTAACCGATAATTAGAATTGTCTGTCTTTTGTAACTTGTCCTCGACCTGAAAGGCTTAAGTGCTTAATGACTGCTTAATGCTATTAAATTGACCACCAAATTGACCATCTCAAAATCAAGAATTTATCAGATTTTTTAAAAGCAAAACAGCTTCGAAAACCTTAAGTGCATCTTACATTGTTTCTAGAATAAATAACTCTAAATCAAGTTGGGTGTCGTCATAGTTATCAATTGCGTTCTCATTTTACGGAACACTTTCTTAGATTAGAATTGCAACTCTGAATTTGAGATTGAAACTTATAATTCAACGTTTTCTATTGTAGATGATTTGAGATACAATTTTCAAATTTCACGTTTTCCATTCTATAAATCAAGCGGTTTTCAATTAAGATTTTAGTTGCTGTTTTGGAACATGCATTTCCTCTGTCAGTTCATTTACGTATGTGGTAGGCATGCAATTTAACTGGAATGTGATAGTAGACTTTGAGACAAACTTGGCTGCGCCATACATTGGGCCAAAATTACAATTACCGCCATAGGCAAAGGCGACCTATTGGTAATTATGAGAAATGCTTTCTGCTGGCTAATCAATGAAATTTTTGCCGCCTGGATAGTTATATTATTGCCCAGCCTGCAGTGCCTCCGACATCCTGGGCTCATTTAATGCCCTGTAAGTGCGCCTCTGGCTTATAGCTTCTGCCTCTGGCCTCCTCACTGCTAAGAAAGACCATCAAAGCGCATTCCTCACTGCCGCCTGCTGCTGTTGCTGCTGCTGCTGCTGCTGCCTTCGTTAGTGCAGATTGTTAGTCGAACAATTGCTGGGTGCTAAGGCTAAACGGCAGGGGTGGGGTGTGCGGGGTTATGGTTATGGCAGTGTCACTGGTTACGGCGATGCCACTGCCACTGCCACAGCCACAGCCACAGCCACAGCTATAGCCATAGCAACTGGGTCTTAGGCCCACTTAGACACATGCAACCAAGCGGAGGCAGAAGTCGGAGCTGACGCTGACGCTGACGCTGATGCTGATGCTGGCGACGTCGAGCTCACTTCACAACTATTTCAATAAGCGTTACGCTCTACACGCGCATTGTCCTTCACCCTGTTTTCTCAACTGTCGACTGTCGACCGCTTTCATTGTCAAACGTCGTTGCATTTCGCTTTTGTCATTTGTCGTCGACGTCGTCTTCATCGTCTTCATCGTCATCGTCGTCTTGGTTGCCTACAAGCAATTTACAGGGTTTTACGTTATACGTTTTACATTTTACATTTTACATTTTGCATTTAGCATTTTGCAATTTTCATTGTGATCTTGGTTCTGATTCAGTTGCTGATTCTTATTCTTATTCTGCTTCTGATTCGTCGTCGTCATCATTGTCGTCGTTTTTCAGTAGCTGCAGCTTCCATTTCCGTTGTGTGCAGAGCGCCGTGTCGCTTTCTTGATTATCGGCAAGCTTTCTGCCTGCTTGCTCGCCATCTTCCACTCGGTCGGTCGGAGTTGACAGACGACGGCCACACTTGGAGGTGTCAGCTTAGCCCTCTTAAGTGTCGTATGCCAACTGTTCGAGCCGGAGGCCTGACACCTTACAGCCAACGGCTGACGCTGTCTGTCAATGTTTACGATTTGTACTGCAACAGTGACTTTTCAAGCTCACAGCTATCCTCCAGTCACACTGAGAGTCGCAGTCACTGTCACAGTCACAGCCACAAGCCCACGCCGTGTAATGCAACGCCATCGATATGTCCGGGCTACTCAAACAAAAGACCCAACCGTAACAAATTTTTATTTTTTTCTTTTGCTCCACGCCAACGCTCGACTCCGCCATTTTCGGTAAGTAGGTCAGTGACAATATTTCAACAGTTACAGCAGAGGGTTACTCAAGAAATACTTGCAATAAAATTTCGTTGGAGTTACAGCAAAACATACACAAACTTATTGACAGCCTGTGTTGCTCCTATCACTTTATCCTTCCATATTATATTTCATTTTTTTCTTATTATAAAGCTTGCAAACACAATTTGTAGCTATTTTTATACCCCGAGCCCAAAAATTGATAAAAATATTGAAGTTATGCATAAGTATGTACAGCATTCTTACTTTTTTTTTATTAAACAAATCCGACTGACTTTTTACTCAATGATTGTAGAATCAGTACTTAATTCCAAATGGAAATCGGCTTAAGGCCAATATGGTCAAACGCAAGAGCTTGTCAGCACTTCTACTTAACAAGATAAGTATTGTTGCGTAATCCCTGTTGAAACGTCAACAGCAAGTCTCTAACATAAAAAAAGCGATGTGAAGACAAAAAATAAAAAAAAGTACATAAAAGTACACACATTATAACAAGCAAAAAATGATTTGCGTAAAAAAGTAAGTCTAAATACCCTTGCAGTTCAGATTGCAGAATCTGTGCAAAATCTCAAATTAATTCCAAATTCACATTCTCTGTAAATTAGTTGGTTTGTTCAATGTAGGCCGAGTCATCGGAAATTATCGGTTACATATCTATCTAAAGTAGCGAAGCATTCGTTTTGCCAGCAAATTGATTATCAATTGGCATTATTAGCTGGGCGTACTGAACTCAATGATTTATTAACATGATAAGCAACCCTCGCTGTGGTGTTGTTGATATTATTGTTACAGCTGTTTCTTGACACTTCCCTGCGCATCCATATCGGCATTCGTTCGCTTCATAGCTTGCCAGTTCAGCTGAGCTCAGTCGCCCGCCTGTGGTATTTTCTGTTTTTTTTTTTCAATTCGGGGCTCACATCAGACTTTAGCCCAAACATGAAAAATAAAATATAAAGGAAATTCCTTGACGCAGCATGTTCCACATTTTGAGCGACATAGATTAGCTCGCCTACCGCAGCACACCGAAGCCTACCGCTCGACACCCACCCACCCAGAGTGGTTTTTTTGAATGGCAATCAATAGTGTGCTGATGCTCTTACCTTGCGCTCGTCAGCCTCAGTCACAGTCAGAGTCACAGTCACAGTCTCAGTCTGAGCAGTCTTAGCGTCAGTCCCAGCCTCGTTCTGGGCGTAAGTAGCAAAGAGGCAGCAAGCACGAGGCACTGGCATCAAATTGGTTATTGGCCGTAGCTCTAAGCCGATTGCAGATAGTTGTCTTCCTTCCATTTACATAGCCATTGCAATTTCCGATGCATTACTTTTTCCTCGATTTTTGTTGGTGCAGGGATTTCAGTTTGATGAAATTTATGATTGTAGAAACGGTAATTAAAAAGCTCACAATACAATAGTCCTTCAGTGGACTTACTCACTCCCTGCCACTCTCCTTTGCTGCCAAGCTACCAAGCAATATCTGTATTGTGACCAGAATTTAATCAAATTTTACCTGTAGGGCTGCCTTATTCATAAGCGTAAGGCAGCGAAGCTAAATTGAAGTTTCTTCTAGACAATAGTTTGCTCTGATTATTTCTAAAAATGCACAAATTTAAGCAGTTTTGAAAGGAGATTGTTCAGTTGACAAAAAGTATATTCATTTGTAAGAGTTCTCTTAGCTGTATAATATTTGAAAAATGTGGAATATTTAGTTTGCTACCAGTCGTGATACAGAAATTGTATATACCTATGTATTTATATATATGTACATACATATATAAACGGCGTCAACTTGCCAACTTATATATATTGACTCCGATTCAGAAGTGCGTTAAGCATTTAAACACATATTTTTTGTTTCCCTACTGTTGGATTCTGCCTAAGCAGAATTAATTATGCTCTTAGATCCGACTGATGTTTGCTGGTATTATGAAGGAACGTCAGCAACTGGTTTGACAGTTACAATTACATTACTCATACGAACGGGTGGTCGCTATTCGTACTTGCTCCCAGTCACATCAGCATGGCTGGAGCCTGACTAGCGACGGAACACCGGACACCGATACGGATACGGATACGGACAAAGACACTGATACAAACATCAATTCTGAGTCCAGCCACACACACTAATTGCTAGTTCTCTTATCGCCGCCTTACCTTTTTGCAGCTGGTATTGCTGGAGATTACTCATTGTTCAATCTGGTTGCTGAGTGCTTTAATTACGTTAGTTTCGCCAATTAAAAACAACACGTAGCATGTAACACTTAAACCGGACAGCGGCCACGGCACAGCCACAGTCAATTGTCCGTGCATTGACCTCGAGCCCTTACCGCATGTCAGTGCCCCAAAAAGTATGCTCAGAGCAGTCTTGATAATGCTCAAGACGAACGCTCATTTGGCACGCAGGTGCTGCCATTTCTGCCACTCCCTCCGCTCGCAATGCCGCCCTTCCTTCATCCACCCAAAGCGAGGACATGCTAAATCTCAGGTAGCTCACTCGACAGCCGACTGACGACTTTGGTGGGCAAGCCGAGCGTGTTGACGCACTTCCACATCCACTTCCACTTCCACTTGCACCCCCACTTCGGTATTTTGCCACCTGCCCCACCTTCGCATATTTAGCGACGCGCAGCTGTGTCGCAGCCTTTGAGAAATTAATGCGGCTATTGTTTGCGGCAATGCTGCTGACTGCTGTCGCACAGTGGCAAATGTTCACAAACGGTGAAATATGCGTATTTCTCACTAATTGAAAGCCCGCCACACCATTCCCAGATGCTCGCCCTTTGAGAGTACTAACCACTACACATAATTGAGATTGATTTAAACAGACTCCATTTCAAATTATAATTGGCTGCCAAGCCATTTGGTCAATTGAGCCAATTTTCACCGCATTACAACTGAAGCGTACACATATCAAAGTGCTCCATCGGACGGAACACCTGCCAATCCAACCAAATGACACGTATGACAAGTTCATTAGCTCGAGTTGCCCACAGGCAACCATGCAGACATTGCTGTAGTTATTTAGACAAAATAATTAACTGTCTGAATTTATGAATTTATCGCAGATTTTGGGCAAAAATGTTGCTTCAATGTTTCACATTGAAATTATTATATTTATTGCTAGCTAATGAGTAATGTGACACAGTTCAGTATATTCAAGGGCACAGATGCATAAATAAATTTGTTGGTAATAATAATACATAATTTCATTTCAAATATTTATTGATTTATTTGCAAAATTGCTTCAGCTATTTACAATAAATGCTGATACACAAGATTTCTCTTCAAATTCACATGAATCCTCGCTGACAATTCGATAATTATTCAAAATATCTCCACACGAGATTACTGACCACTTAAATGTCGTGTGAGCACATTTACAAAAAAGAAATCAAATCAATCTCAAATTGATTTGATTGATTTGTATATTATACTTTATTGTTTCAGGCCACAGTGGCATAGTTGGCAGCGACTTCATTACCAGGCTGGTGCGTAGGCTCAGATTTATTCAATTTAATTCGAAATCGGCGTCAATGTGCTCCTGTTTTGTGCGTTGAGTGTGGAGTGTTGAGCGATGTGAGTGAGCGAGGAGCACAGCATGAACGGTGAATAGCGAGTAGCGAATAGAGTATAGCGAATAGGCGACGGGAAATAGAGTTCGGGCGAGAAGGGCATGTGATTAAAAATTGTTTTCAAAGTTCATTGACACGAAGTCGACGCCTGCTGCCACTGTCGGAAGCCATTCACAAGCGAAGAGCAATCAAAAACTGCCTGGCAATTTGCTGGCTGTTTTTTTGGCACAGCTGTAATTGATTTTTGCCCCGAAGAATGCCTCGTCAACATATGTATGCGAAAAACAAGTAAAATTAATAGAGCCAAAAGTGTGTGACTGGAAGATACCCTTTATAAAATATAAAATAATTTCAAAAGACAAAACAAATTTGGTTGCATATGTGAATAAATATGAAACGACTAACCCAAGTTACCCATCGTAAGTGCCACTCTTGGTTGAATTTCGATTTAAGCTAAGTAGTTTAGTGAAAAAGTACTAAGAAAATATATCTTATAGGGTCGTGGATGCCACATTTACGCACTCGAATGGGTGCAGGGTATCAAAATAAGCCAAACAAGGCAAATGACGTCACCTGTCATGTAATGGCTTGCTTAGCAGACAATAACCTCTTTTATTGTCAGTTCACACAGTGTGCTCGAACTTCTTCTAAAAAAAACACTGCATTGAACAACTCCCAGCTATTTTGCTCTGCAAATAATGCTGCTCAAAATATGCTTATTTTTTATATCAGTTTTTTAAGTATGTACCTCGCCAAACAATCAACTGTTCTTGTTTTGGGTTTAAGAAAAACCAGCTAAGCTGTTTTTCTGTTGGCTATAAATTAAAAACTAAAGCCCTAAGGAAAAGCAATAATAGTTTGAGTGGATGACAAAATATCACTTCCACTTAATAAATAATAAATCAAATCATTTGCTGTGCAGTCTTGCGCAGATCACTTGTCCATTTTTCGAGTTTTCACAACGCCAAGTTTCTTGCTGCATGCTTCTTGTACTTGAGTACCTAAAGGTATTTGAAATCGTAGTGGACAACTGATTATTTTGAAAATTGCTCTGAGTGCGCTTGTTATATACGTATGGGAAAGCGCTGCTATTATTTCGAGGTCTGCTTGTTATGTTCGCAAGCAGACAAATAGCCGCTGGGATTGGTCATCCATCGGCAGGAACGGCAGAGAATTGTTGAGGACAGACAATAGCCTTCTTAATATATGGCTTGACAGTTGCCCAAGTCGATAGTTGGGCGAATTATCAAACTCCATGATAAATTGTGGTGTATCCATTATCTGGCGCAAATGTAAAGGGCAACCCTCGTATTTATCTGTGCCACTTCACGAATTGCACTTTTTTTTTAACAATGTTGTCATGGCCATCATTACTTATAAGCCTTTCACTTATGTTGCCCACACACATCCCCATCCCCCACATTGCCCAGCCATGAAATACACCCTTTTCGTTGGAGTTCCAGTAAGTATTTGTTTCTCTATTGTTGCCGCGTGGCACAGCGTTTGGCCATCACTCATCTGGCACAAGAGAGTGAAGAGAAAGCGGCAGAACTAACAAGAGCAACAAAAGGGAAAACCAAACGTCATATCCAAACTTGAAACAGTTGCCATACGAGTGTTGAAAAGACATCCGCTTGTCAATAATTTTCATTTGATATCTATGCCATCTTTATTATTAATATTCCTTTTTTATTTTACTGTCAAGCGTTTGCCTCGCTTTTTATTCGCAGTCTGGGCGATAAATAGCAAACACAATTGTCGCCTTCGGCCCCCATGGAAGATCCGAGCAGCCACATGCCGTTGGCAGTTGGCAAATGTTTTTGATTTACTTAACGACTATCCGACGAATCCCAGTTCTCACTTCTCGCTCCCTATCGAGGCCCAGGCTCAGTGCCACTGTCAGTTCCAGAGCCAGTTCCCTTTCCTGTTTTCACTCCAAGCTTTAACCGCAAGTTGACCCAGTTTCGCTCGTTTTTGCTATTGCCATTGTCGTTTTTGTTGTCGTCGTCGCTGGCATTATTGTCGTCTGTGGTTAACTGCTTAAGGAATAATTCATTATGCATTTGGTCGCCATGTCACTTAATTTGAGTGGCCGACGTTAGCCATGTTCCATTTCCCTCATTCACTGAATCGGGCAATTTGCCCACTAACTAATTGTCCACGTTGGGAATCGATCAAGCTTCTAAGCGGGACACAGTCACACTTCTTAACCAACCACCACCCATTCACACCCACACTCACACCCACAACCACACCCACTCCGCCAACCGCTGGCGGGCAGCTGTTTTCGTGTTTTATATTCAAGTTAAATTGTTTATTTGCGTTACTTTTATGGGCTTCGTCGTTGACAGCAATTTGTTTGCCTACCAGAGAAGTCCGCACTGAAACTGGCACGTAACAGCCCACTTTCTTTCTGTTTATTTTTTTTATTTTTATTTTTATTTTTTTTATTTTTTTTGCCTTGTTGTTTTTCGCAGCAAACGATTGAATTGCAGTTTTGAAGTGCTTATTTTTAATTGACTTCATATACGTTGAATGGTTTAAGCTCGGACAGCATATCCAAAACAGTAAGCACCATTTTCGCTGTACGCTTTGGACTTAATAATAATTATTATTTGTCACGAGATGTGCAACACATACAACAAAACTCAGAAATAAAAATCTCCCTGAGCCAGGGTTTTTCATTTCATAATGCCATGATAAATTTCTCTCAGATATTAATATGTGCATTTTTCAGTGTGTTTGCTTAATATATGCTCTCAGGAATCGAATATAAGCTCATTTCTTGTTTACATTATTTTTAATATTTCATTTTGTTGGTGATCTCTTTTTATAGTTTAAATATGTCTTTTGCTGGCTCCGGGTCCAGTGCTACTTTTATTTATATATTAATTTTTTTAAAATTTGTTTTCAACAATATTAATAAACTCCGTAGGAAGCAGCTCTTCCAGCTTCCAGCGGATGGCATTTTTAAATTATTATTTTAAGATAATAAATTATTTTAAAAATATTTTCTCGAAGAACAAGAAATACTCTCCAGATTCTGGGAGATTTCTGAAATTTCAGAACGACGTATTTTCTGAGTATACATACTTGGTGCTCATCAGTCGCCGATTAGTTCGTTGTATTAACTGCTGCAGTCCATTCCACCGTAATCTATATCTTAGTCGTGCTTTCTTAGCTGGCCTTCAATCTGCTCCCTTGACGCAGCCAATTAACTTTGTTTGCCTAATCAGAATGCAACGCTCATACGCCATACTTCGCGCTATGACGAGTTCCTGGGCCCCTGTCCACCCATTCCCCTACGCCTTTGTCTTTCCCTCTGCGTTTACCTTAGCGCTGGTTTGCCCTTGCCAACTCCATCTGCGTGCGTGCCTGGACTCTGGTCGTCAAACGCTGCAAACTACTAGTCTGGCCTTGTCCGTTTTATGAACATTTATTGAAGACACTCACACACACAAACACACACACACATACACACACAAACACACACACGTTTACGATGATAAAGGACCGCGTCCCAAAAATAACTCAGCTTTCAGCTGTCTGAGACGGCAGACCACATTTGGGATGAGCACGCAGACAACTTTGTTCACGTGACGACGTGCCGTGGCTGCCCTTTTCTAACGTATTCATCAAACACCAACTTGACCCAATTTTCACAAGCTTTTTTTGGAAACTCTTTCTCTAACCTGATCTCTCTCTCTCTCTCTCTCTCTCTGTCATAGGGGTTTGTGGCAGCTGCAACTAAGAACCTTATCTGCAGTAAAGTTGCGTCGGATGGGCTTAATAAGTTGAAATTGGGACTGTATTTTAAATAAATATACAAATTTGTGAATTAATCGAAAACATGCGTTGTCAAATTAATATATTGGCTTTAATTAAATGGCTTAAAAGACTCTGACTTTTCAGTTAAGAATTATCTCTCAGCAAATCTTATCCAATGCTTCTCATTTCACGCCTAACCAGTTAAGAAACGATTTTCTTAATAAAATGTAATAAATTTAAAGGAATGCGGACCCTTAACTTGCAGAGGGCCTCAACAAATCCTGCGCTTTATCTTAATTTAGCTGAACGCTATAAACTATGCGTTAGCTTTGTATGAAATAAAATAAAAATAACATTGACAGAGTCTGTCAGGTTGGACATCCTGCAAATATCCTGCTCCTAAGACCAAGACTGGCATAGTTCAAGTTTTAATTACTTAATTACGGCATCTATTTCATCAGCTTCAACGTGACGGGCTCCTTACGCGGACTCAGAATCTTTACTATTGAATATCTATGTGTAATTAATTGGATTTTTATAAATCTGCTTGCTGACATTTTGCACCAGTCTGTTTTTTTACCTGTGCTTAGCAGACAACATCAGTAGTCAACATGATTACCTTGTTCCTCCCAGCGGGGTTGCAATTCTGACATTACTTCTATTTTGCCATCCTCGCGAGTGTTTGTGAAGATAAACAGACTCAAAGAACGAGCACAACATGTCTTTGAGCCGCGTTGCCAACAGCCAATCAAAGCGCCAATCAATGGCCAAGCTGAAATCCATTGAAATCCATTGAATTATATTTAAAGCACCAAACAGCGCTGACTCCATTAACAGTGATAGATTAATTAACTTTGGCGTTTGCCGTATTTAATTTCAAATTGTTCATTTTATACAACTTCATTTCCATTGTCATCATATTTTTGCTTCAAACGTATCTATTTCATAAATGACAGAAAATTAAGATATAAAACAACTTAGGGGCTGTTGACTGCCTCTTTGGAACTTTAGAAAAGCTGCAAAATATATCGTTACATAATGAATATGTCAAAAGCGAACTGTCAAAGGGTTTTTGTATGTTTATATACTCGTACTCCGCCGAATGCGCAGCTTGTTCAAGAGACGCTTCCCCGTTGGGATACTGAAGCCCCCGCCTCACGGGATGTTGGAGTTGAACTCGAACATCGCAATCGAAGGCAAGGGGAATGGGAATGGCAGCGCTTCAAATGCGGCATTAGCCAAAACCGAAACTGCAGCAACTCCAAAGCTGAATGTGAATGTGAAGCATCAAGGGCAACGATCAGGAGGCAAGACTGAGAGGCGCAAGGAACCACAGTAAATAAGAATCATTAAACAAAGAATAACTGAGCACACATAAAGTATAAATGCATATAATGCACAGGCAACAAAATTAATATGTTGCAAAATATGTTTATTCAATTATTCTTGAGTTGCCTAATATAAAGTGCACGTACAAATTATTAATAAGATAATTAAATGAAATCAACTCGAGAGTGTATCCTCCATCATCCACCATCCAGCAGATTGGGGGCCAAACTGTTGCTATAACAACAAGTGGTTGATAACTGGTGTTGATTTTGGACTGTACAGGTGCACACGGTAGTCCAAGCTATGTAATTACTAAATATAATGAGGGAAGTTAATATATACGGTTGAGGATGGGGATCTTTGTCGTGGGGGGAGGGGGTTGCAGGATAGTTAAGGAAGGCTAGCTGAGTCCAGCGTGCACCATTTATGTGCATAATCTAAAGGGCTTTGCACATTCGCATGTAAATACGCCTCAGGGCCTTTGTAGACGCCATCCCATCCTTGTATGCTTGTCATATATAACGTTGCATTTGTGTTTGATGTTGTTGTTGTTGTTGTTGTTATTGTTGTTGTGGTGGTTGTTATCATTGTTACTTTGGTTCCTTGGTCGTCATTTCGTCGCCCACGCTCAATTTGTTGGTGGCGCATGAAGCTTGGTCAAAATGATGTGGCTACACGCATGTATGTGTGTGTGTGTGTGTATTTGGTATTAGTATATACAATACGGTCCAGGGATTTACATCTGAGTTACAGTGGAATTTTGAGTTTTCGGCTTGTGCCTGAGTTGATGGCTGCTGACTGACCCCTTCCCGTTTCGTCTTTGCGCATTTTGATTCACTTCTATTGTGCTCATTCACGAAGTAAGCAAAATTAAAGTACGTGCCCCTTTTGCTATGCAATGCAATTTCTATTGAGTGCAGCCCCAGAAAGATGAGACGACGACGAGGAGAACGAGAACGAGGACGGCGATGGTCGGCTGATGGGATTACAACGCAAAGCCCTAAGAAGTAAAGCTTGCTGGCTGGCTTAAAGCCCAATTTGCTGACCAGAACCAGAACCAGAACGAGAGGCAGAACCAGAACCAGGACCAGGAGCAGTACCCATACCAATGCTGGCACCCTAAGCAGTACCTGTGCCTGTATCAGTATCCGCGACCAGCAGCGAGCTGATGACGTGTTTCGTTGCCCCACGCTTTTGTATGCCAATAGGGGGCAGCAGGTGGATCAGCAAAGTTTTTATAAAATATTAATTAAACTGATATTCATTAAAATGATACCGCCTCGTTAGTTTTAATGGCCCCAACGTTGCCAGCGATACCCGGGCAACAACAGCTTCCAGCTTGACACTGATAGTAGCAAAAGACGTAAAGCGAAAAAGCAGAATGCAGTCTGCCGTCATCGCCGCCATATTATAATCGTTAGAAGCATCAGGGACCAGTGGTATGTAGGGCACATGGGAGGCGGCAAAAGCGAAGCTCAGTGCAGTGTTGTGTGCCTGTTATCTTTTGTTGCCAGCTGCTGATAGAAAGCGTTTCAGGTTGAAAGATGCATGGTGCACCCCACCTATATCCACCTATCCTTAGCCCACTGTTGCAACACTCTCACTCCCATTCCTGACGTAAACATGCATTCAAACTTCCTTTGAGGGTATTAGGTTGCTGAGAAAATTAATGAAATTGCACCGATATTCATGTAGATTGCAACTTGTTGACGGGTTTCTTTTTAATTTCATTCATTAGCCAAAGCAGAACTTTTTACTTTGAAGAGTACATTTGTGCCTTTTGAATAGTGAACCTGTTGGAAAATATTGTAAGATCCTGCGACTTTTGAGTGCATTGGCTGTGTGTTGCCTTTGCCAAAGTTATTAAATTAGATTATATTTACAAAGCTTTCATAATTGACTTCTTAATGTGTGTGTCAACATGTATGGACGTGTGTCTGTGAGTGTGTGTATCATGTCGGTGTTTTATCTGTGTGTGAGCCAGTGGCTTTGGTGAGCCATTAAATTAAAATTTAATTTATATTTTTCATGCTCCTCAACACAAAAGCCATAAAACGTTTTTATGAAATCTAACTTTTAGATAATTGCATTGAACGCATTGAAGCTGGTCAACTTCAATTTGTATATAGAGCGTTTCAAACTATAGTTTGCA
Organism: Drosophila cognata; assembly: GCA_035041535.1. Taxonomy (NCBI): domain Eukaryota; kingdom Metazoa; phylum Arthropoda; class Insecta; order Diptera; family Drosophilidae; genus Drosophila; species Drosophila cognata. The sequence continues at coordinate 7,800,129 of JAWNLC010000831.1, forward strand.
ACTCATACAAGCAGGTATCTCTGCCCCCATAATTATGACCTGTGCAACACACTTTATTATTCAGAAAGTATGCTTCTACAACGCAAGGTTATAACTTTCTAAAAACTAGAGTTTTTCCATTTCTTAGTTCCAACCCTGATTTTTTTTGAAGATTTTTTGTGTTACACAGAATTGAAAGTGAAATGTGTCTTTAGCTGACTTCAGCTTTCTATAATTTTTTTTTATTCCGAATCCCGTCGAAATTCATGTTCATGGTGAGCTTGACAGCATTTGAACAGTCAACTGTTGCAAACTAAACAGCTGACTGGACAGAAATATTTAGATTAGTATTTTAAGATTACACATATACAAATAGCTTAAGTAGTGAATTTTTAATATAATTTTGTTTGGAAAACTAACAATTTTAAGCCGATTAGAACTGGATATTGTTCGGTTTCCAATAACGTAAATAAGAGTTTCTTCGCTGAAAAATGAAATGATTAGGTTAAAACATTTGTCATCCCGAAGATTGACTCACACAGGCCATAGGACTTCACCTACACTCATGTAAAACATAAGATCAAAGATTTGACCAGTTGCGATTATGAATTTCGCAATCTTGACCGGTCCCACGTTCGGTAGCTCTGATAAACTAGGTAGTGAGTGGCTTCCCAAGGTTGCAAAACGATTCCTGGCAAGTGCCGGGCAGAAGCTGAAGAAGTGTTTCGCAGATTCTACTTCTTCTTCTTCTTTACTGCTTCTGCAGAAGTCATTATACGTAGGATGATTCCCGACTAACCAGTGTCCTGTTATAGCATGGATTTATCATTCGACCTGGGTCTACTTTCTTCCTTAATATTGAGCTTGCAGGTTGCAAGAGGCATACATATACCTTCTTTACCCTTGAGGAGGGGAAATAGAGTTCCTTTCCTAGCTAGTTCATCAGCCATATAGTTGCCCTCAATGTACTGGTGACCAGGAACCCATATCAGGCTGACAACATGCTGAGCAGCATCTCATGCAGAGATTTGGTAGAAGGGAGCACTTCTGACCCCATAATAAGAATATATTCTTAGCCAGAATCAAAAGCCGAGTCGATCTTGGCATGTCCGTCAGGCCGACTGTACAAAGCAAAAAAAAAATGTATGTATACATATGTGCATCGCACATATATGACATGAAAATGCTGCATGCAATTGCAAGAAGAAATGCAAAAATACATTGCGTAGGTATACAGAAATTAATATACATTGGGGATTTTAAATACAGAGAAACTTACAGTGAGGGAAATTTATTGCAGCGTTGGGAAATTTTAAATAACAGTAAAAAAGCACAAAGCTTTTCTGGATTGGTTTGAGTCTTTGATAATGTGAAGTTTGATAGCTTAGCAAAGACACTCAAAAAGGGTTATGGTCCAACTCAAATGCACAGCCTGAAAGTATGCACTGAGATTGCCCAGAACATGGCTGGCTTACATTGGCTGGTGGTCTCTGCTTCAGCGTGAGTGTGGGCTTAAAGGCTTGTTTAAACACGCTGCCAATGCTGCCAAGCTAAGGAGTGATTGATTGATTCACCGTTTTATTCACGCAAGTTAGTTTTACAGTTCATAGTATATTATTTGACTAACTGTTCGTGGGCTACGTCACCGAACGATTAGTTGGCTGTGAGCGGATAATAAACAATAGAATATGTCCGTTGTTGCACATAGCTCCCAAATTTGACACAAAATTCGTTTTTTCAGAGAGCAAAAATGTGATCTCACAGCAAAGCAAAGTTCCAATATCGAAAATAAAAAATGTTGCCAACTATACTAGTTTATTCTGGCAGAGCATACGGCAGGTGTGCATAGGTGTTTGGCAGCGCAATTGGCGAATATTCTCCGATATTGCTGGCGTATGTAAACCCCCTAAGTGTGCTTTGGTAGTGTGCCAAGGCATTCCGCGTGCGCCTTGTTTTGTCTGAGATTACAGACAACTATGACAACTAATATTTTAATCCCAGGCAGACACTTGAGATACTTAGTGTTCGACTGTTTGCTCATTAAATACATCGAATGCTTAGAATACTTGGAGCATGAATAACTCGCAACGCATCGCATTGCGTGCACCGAGCACACTGATAAGATGCTCAGATATTGTTGCATTACGGCCGTGTTTTTTCCCCGAATTCGGAGCCCACCCCCAACTTTGCTGCTTTTGCCCCTTATATACTGGCTCAAAGATATGAGACCGTTTGGCGCGTTGAGTGGGCTGATTATGAACGATATGGGCCACTTGACTCAGAGAGCCGATTTTATTTTCAAAACAATGTATAATTGTTCAGACTCTTGGGTTATCACACATACGTAAAAGAAGTGGGAATCATTCACAACCCGAAACATACAATTGAATTAACTAATAATGGTATCGATTATTTTAAGCCCAGAGTTCCGCAAACTTTATAAGAAAACACTTAAGTAATACTAATAAAAAAAAAATATATATTAACCCATTTCCAAATTATTCTAAAATTTAGTTAAGATTGAAATCTAAAATATTGAGCCCATATTAAATTCCGGGATTCAACATTTTTACCGATTAAAATCAGCATCGGAATTAAGGACCCAAATTTCTAAATTGTTTTCGACAGCATATTTTCCCAATTTGATGTCTCTAACTCTTTTGGTCTCTGAGATCAGCTGTTCGTACAGGCTAGTGGAGATTACAAATATATCTCATGCAGTTGCTATCTCTTACATACATATATAACCAAACATATTAACCATTTTATATACATATATATATATCTACTATATGTCCGATGTTGATCATTTTATAAGTATAAATAGAAAACCAAATTTAGCTTTTGTATGTCGTCAATTTATTTGTATTGGATAATTTCAATTTCAACATTTAAGTTTTTTATGCATAAATATGTTTCACAAATTCGTTTGTGTATATAGGATAAGTTGGGTTTGTGTACAGATATTTGAATTCCAAATTCTTTTGATTTGTGTTGAAGATGTTGTTTCAGGGTTTCAATGACATAAACATTTGTATAATTAACATTAATAACTATTAAAAAAAAGAATTACTTAAAATAAATCACAGTATATTTATATTTTGTTTTTTCTTTTCTTTTGATTTTTGCTGTTTCTTATTCTTTTGCTAATTTCGCTCACAATAAATAAATAGAAATAAATTATGTAAAAAAATTGCTATAAATAGATAAATAAAATACTCGGAATTATTAAGTATCCGCGATAAATAATTAACTTTAGACTTAGAAACTTACTGGAAATGGGCATGTCACGTGAATAATAAATAAATAAAATACTTTTTGTGTATGTTGGTGTGAATGAACATAAACAACCGCTTGACGGAAGAAGCGGTGATATAATACGATATACATAATACTAAATAGAACTAGCATAAATAATAAATAAATAAATAAATTATTAATACGTATATGATAAGAGAGCGGGAAGAGTGGGCTACGTGGAGATGGAATGAGGATTCAATAAATTCTAAAATGGCATTCGACAAATTCATCATTGATTTTTGATATTTGTGTTTCTTTTTTTGGCTAGGCGCTCAGCTACAGCTGCCACTGCAACTGCAGCGAGGAACTGTGGGAACAGCCCTCGGCGCTAATACTGGGTATGCGCTAATCGCTAAACGCTAATCGCTTATCGCTAATCGCTTTTCGATCTGGCAATTCAAGCATTCGCCTTTTTGCGGCGCTGCTGCTCTGCTGAACCTGTGCTTTCTAATTTCTCCATGCTGACAGACTGGCTGGAGTCAAAAATAGAGCCGGAATTGGAGCCGAGGTCGGACTTGCTACCGGTTGATTGCTGCCCGCGCTTCTTGTTCTTCCTGTCCTGCCGGCGTATACAGTTTCTCAGTGACTTCCACAAGTTGTCCAGAAACTGATCGTAGAGCTCTTTGGTGACAATGAGATCGTTCGCAACCGCCTCCTTGCTGCCGTTGGCGGGCGTATAGAATTTGAGACGCTTCAGCATGGCTTCCTTGCTGATCACACTGAGCTTGCTGATATTAGTATTCGGGAAGGTGGCATTGATGGCCATCTCCATCTCGCAGAGCATACGACGCGCACTAATCAGTAACTCGTCCAGCTGTTTTGTGGTATTGTCCAGTGGCTCCTGACGATTATATCTGTACTTGTAATGGGCCTTTCCCAAATACGCAAAGCTGCCAATGAATAACTGCATGTTGCTGTACCACGTCTTCAGTTTTAACTGTTAACAAACAACAAGAAGTTAGTCAATTGCCAGAGGGATACCAAGAGAGAGAGAGAGAGAGAGAGCGCGCGAGAGATGTGCCAATGAAAAGGGCAAATGCAAATGCAAATGCAAGCGACGATCGAGCGGAGAGTCAGCGAGCCAGAGCGGAAACTGGTCTATGCCGCCCAGGGCGGAGCCGGTCCCGCCGATCGATCATCGTGCATCATCTCAGTGCAGCTCATTGATTGCGTCCCACTTACCGAGTTGATGGGCTCCGTCATGTTTGGCAGGAAATTGTACGCGCCCGGCCAAGGTTTACTTTCGTCCGTTTTAAAAGTGATATTCATATGCTTAATATATAAGAACTCACTCATTGTGTTGTTCCTCAGCGTTACCGCAGCGCTTCGCTTCTAATGGAAAACAAAAAAGAATGCGATCAGCACAACTTCTATATAAATATATTTATATATATATAGCTATAAGGTTCGTCTTAGTTTTAGTTGGCATCGATGCCAAAGAGGAAGTGGTTAGCTTTGACTCAATTTGCCAGCTATTAACAAGACTTTTGATTAATTTTTTGAAGTTTTGCTTACAATTTCTTTGGAGGCCTGCTTACTGGTTGACATATCGTCTATTTTGGGCGTATAGACGCCGGTGCAAGGATTTTCCCATTCGGGTGCACCAGATGCGGTCGGCTTGAAGTACTTCAGATTGTGACTGCGTCGATGCCTGATTTGCTGACGTTGCAGCTCCCGCATTGCTGCACGCACCGCTGCTTGGGTGATCTCCTCCAAGCCGATCTCGCTTTTTGCATCTCTGCCGTTTTTGCTAGTGCTGCTGCTGCTGGCGTCGCTGTCGTAGCCGGCATCGCCGAAGCTTTCTGAAAGTCCATAAAACGGATTCGCGTGCCACACGGCCTGCGAGTCGGAACTGGAGCTGGAACTGTCACTGCTCGCATCATCGTACTCAAAGCCGAGCGCCAGCTGATCGTGCAGATGCCGAGCGTGTGCCAATGGCAGCATCAATGCAGCCAGCGCCATGATGAGCGTATAACTGTTAATTCTGTTGCTGCTGCTGTTGCTGCTGCTGCTGCTGCTGCGACTGTGCTGTTGTTGGTTGCGGCTGCTGCTGCTGCTGCTGCTGCTGCTTTGGCTGTGTTGTGTGTGGCTTTGGCAATGCTTGGCTGCAAATACAAAAAGAAAAAAGAAAAGAAAGCAGCTAATTAGTTTATAGTTTTGATTTGAGCCATTTAAAGAGTTTTACCGTTGGACATGAGAGTAAAGAGTAGACAAACACGTATCGCTCGTATCACAAACACAGCAATAATCACTTAATAAGGACCAACAGGAGTTGAGCTCAGTGGAAAAATGGTGTTTGTTACTATTATTATTGAATGTGAATGAATGTGTCAAGATTCGTTCGATTGTTAATACTGCGTGCGCGCTCTGTGGCGTCTGCTCGACAACTGCCCAGTCGCGCACTCGCACTCGTACTCATACTCGCACTCGCACTCGCATTCACACTCGCACTCAACCGCACTCGCAGCCACTCGCAATTGAGTGAGAGTGCACTGGATGAGCAGCAGCAGCAGCAGCAGCAGCAGCAGCAGCAGCAGCCCATTTACAAGCTGTGATTGAGTGAGCGACAGAGATGAAGAGAGACTGAGAGAGAGAGAGAGGGATAGAGAGAGCTAGAGAGGGACAGCGTAGACAGAGGAACTTAGTTTCTACTCGCGTTTTGACCAAATGAATTGAGCGCAATTTTTCGAAATTGTTAAACGCCTTTTGGCTTTGTCATCGCACACAAATTGTGGCGCGCTTGAATTTCACAAGAAATTTGAATTACTCATAGTACGAGTATTTTGGGATTTTATATTTTTTTGCTCACAGCCGTCAGAGATATTTGCCGTCATCAGCAAGCCGCAGCAGCAGCAGCAGCATCAGCAGACGCAGACGCTGACCAGACAGACGAGTCGCGAACGCAATTGCGACGTCATCGTTGACCAACTAGCTGCCGCGGGGCAACGCGACGTATGAATAATTCATACAAATCACAAATTCATTCAAAACCAGCGCTCGTGCCGTGCCGGCCGGGCTAGCGACATCGCAATCGACAACAGCGACATCGACAGCAACAGCAACGGCAACGGCAACAGCAAAAGCAACAGCAACAGCAACAAGAGCAGAAACAACAGCTATATGCAAAAACAACACAAGCCACAAGCGCAAACGTTTGTTGTTGTCGTAGGTCAGCGACTTCGACTTTGACTTCGCATTCGATAACGAAAACGGCAACAACAACAGCAACATCAATGCTGGTGCTGCTGCTGCTGCTGGTGCTGCTGCTGCTGCTGATGTTGTCAAATGAGCGGCGACTACGATTTTTATTATTATTTTGAATTTGAACTGATTTGAGTGGGACAGGTGTGGTTCTTGAAAGTTCTGGCTTAACTCATGACCGATTAATCGCGATCTATAAACATTATGGTGGGATATACAAGCATGAACGTGGCTGCCCAGTCTGCATCTACTAACCGAATTTATGACCCTTATCAGAGCAAACATGTGGTTTGAACGTTCGATTAATATGTTGGTAAAGAGATTGTAATTATGGCAATTAAATTGCTGATAACTGTTCTATTTGAGCTGCTAAAATTGCTTTTTCAATTGAATTGAACTTTTTTATCAATCAAACATAAATTAATTACTAACGTTTTTTAGGGGTTCCCCCCCCCCACCCCCACCCCCATCCCCACCCCCTCCCCTATCATATTTTAAAATAAAATATAGCGTCTTAACTAAAGTAATTTTGGTGCTGATTTCGATTGATTGCGTGTGTTATATATTTATATATATGTTTTCAATTGCTGAGAACATCGCTTCAAAAATTATTAAATTTCACCATGATCGTAAATATTGTATTGCCCGTGAAAATTTATGATGGTTTTCGGTTTTTGCTACGTTTTGTTGGTTTTTGCTGGTTTTTTTATTTGTGTTCTGGGTGTGGGTGTGGGTCTATGAGTGCTCGCGGACTTTAGGATTTTGGACCCGATGAGTAGTACTTACTTTTACGGCACATTTTGTCAGATGGTTGGTAAGTCACTTGGCACCGGATTGGTTGAATGTGAATGTTAATCTTTGTATTTATATGTATGTTATTGTTAATTTGAATGTTCTACGTTAGCGTTAACGTTAGTAATACTGTTTGAGGCGTGCTCATGCACCGCGGGGGAAGAACACTGGCTAATTACTTTTTCGTATGATGTGTTTGTGCTTATGCAACTCTGACGGTGTTTCTCAATTTTAGACTTAAAGATTCAGTTTCAGCTTAGTTTTGGTTCGTTGTTGGACTCGCGAGCCGACGATTATCATTGGCGTGCGTCTAAACGAGACTGATTCATGTTTTCAGCATGCCGTAGTAATTTATATTTATACAAAAATCGTCGTGCCGCCTGTAAGGCAGTCCCAGACGCAGACGCCAACCTCGACGCTGGCAACGACGTCGACGGTGGCGCATTCGACGCAGTCGCCGTTTGCTGTTGATTTCATTGATAGTTCGCTGTGGTTTCCAATTGGCCCGCGTCGTTGCTGCTATCGCTAACGACGTCGCAGCCGGCGTCGCGGCCGGCGCCACTGCCGACGACAACAACGCGTCGCTGGAGACTCAGACGTCAATTCTATCGTGCGAAAGAATCGCTCTGGAAATTTTGCGCCACGCTTATAATTATTGTTTGATTTGATTTTATGACAGCATAAGCATAAGCCCCTACGCACACATCCACCACCCCACCTCACCTTTCCTCACCTGCCGCCCACCTTGTATATGAATATGTGTACAGTATTTATGCAGTGAATTGTTATTTGCTTCATATCAATAATTGGCGTAGTTGGCCACCGCACTTTTGGCCCGGCAATCAGCTGGCAACAGGCGAACTTCTTCCTCCCTCCCCGCTTCCTTACGCTGCCCACAATCTGCAGTGGACATGCATTACGTCTGTGGGAACCTTTCCAGTGATGATGGTGTCAGCACCTACGCCTACCTCTCTCCCTGCCCCCTGCCCCCTGCATGCCTGCCTGTCTGTCTGTCTGTTGCCTTATCAGTGAAGCATTACGTCAATGCTGACAATGCCAACTTCGTTCAGCTCATTCTTAATATTAACTCCATTATTGGCTGTGCTCCAGATTGAATTGTTCTTTGAAGCACTTTCGCAACTTCTGAGTCATTCGAAGATAGGTGACACAACTCACGCCTCCTCTGAGGCCCCATTAACTGGCATCGATGGGATTCTGGCATGCTTAGCGACTTATTGCTTTATTCAAATTGTGTTTAAATCAGAATCAAATCTGTCATTCTTAGCCATGACTTAAGCGTCTCATCTCGATCAGCGTCAGCAGACGGAAAATAACATTACCAAATAATACGAAATAAATAAGTTATCCACACACGACAGATGAACAGAGCTAACATTAGGCACTATACTGGCTAGTAGGCCGACTATGTTGATACCAAAATCATAAGCTGACCAATGGCAGGCAGATTCATAACGTGAGGCCAAATTTGATAATATTTATCGTAAACATTTCGAAAACCTATATATTAATGCACTTAAAGAAAATATATTGATCAAAATTCATTAGCTTTCTAAGCTCTTTATTAACATGGGCATATCTGGGTATTTCAATGAGTTCATCACGATTGCTTATAATCATGACAACACTTTATATCATATTATTTTATACAAATCACTAATGAGGCCCCTAGGAGTAAATATAATTGAAAGGTGAGTACTCGTATGGCCCATTTCGCTGATTGTCAGAGTTCGAATAGATTTTCGCATGTGACGCGTCGCTGATAAGTGATATCAGATAAGTATTGTCAACTTTCCCAAAAACTTTCCATAATTAAAACTGAAAAGTATTAATATCCATTATGGTATTATATGCAAAGTGTGGCTAAAAAAAAATATTATTTTCGACCACAATGACGGCGTAATTGATTTATGGCCAAATTGCAAGTGCCTCTTACAGGTCCTGATTAGATAGCAAACAGATAGCTATAGACACCTATAGATATAGATATAGAAGCGAATTGTAAATGATGCAAGAGTATTAAATAATATTATACCGTAAACGCAAATAGATCTTAATTTGGTTGTGTTTACTTGCTCAAAGGTAAATTAAATTGTGGTAGCTAATTATTTGTTTGCAAGTCTGATAAATGCCTCTAAATGCTATCAGAATTTGATTTGAGTCACAGTGCCGTTTAGGCCACCGGACAAGGACAAGGGGGGCCATTTTGGGTGCGGGGTAGCAGGCAAACAGGTACGCTGCACAACACTGCTGATAACAGTGCTATTAATAGTACAATTTTGTTCAACACTATAATTGGAAAATGAACAATTTTGTTCTAATCTGTAATCTCTAATTTCGGCTCATTTAAAGCAGGGAATCACCCTGGGGATTGACTAACGTGGTGCTATTTACTGATACACGTTCCGCGAACCGAAAGAGCACCCTTTGCCGCCCACCCAAATCACGCCTAAATAGTTGTTCAATAAAGAATATGTTGGGCACAATCGAATGTGCGAAGTGGGCAAGAAGTCAAAGCCAATCGAGGGTTGAGTCACTGCAGCAGCAGGGATGGGTTCGTGGTGCTTGACGGCTGGTGGCTGGTGGCTTGAGGCACGTTCACGATGGGAGGCGCTGCCATAAAGTCAGCAGACGCCACATGGCATATTCAAATGGCAATCTATAAATAACTGCATTGCCTACCTGGCACTCTGCTTATCGCTTAGACGGGGCACAGGGCGTTGTGACGTGCCGCGACGCGTTCTCATATCTTGTGACGTATGCGCAACGTCCTGTGACGTAGGCGTGGCGAATTCGCATTAATTGCCGTTATTATCTGTTGCTGTTGCTGTTTGTGTAGTGTTGACATTTAATGCGAACAAATCGCACCCTCAATGCGTAAATTTGATTTGACGATTTGTCTGATTATATTATTAATAATTGCCAACATAATTGAAAGCGATGTTTATCAGTCGACACCCCACACACACACACACACACACACACGCGCGCACACACACACAAACGGGCGCAATCAGCTCAATTACCTTTTCACATTTGCATTAAGAGACGACACAAGCAGCAGGCAGCAGGCAGTAGGCAGCAGGCAAGTGGCACTTGGCACTTGGCGGGGTGAGGGGCTGCTGGCTGACACGGCTGCGATGACTAATTGATAAGTGAGGCCACTTCACTTTTTATCGTATGTGTCGAGTGTCGCCAGATGTACGCTGCTGCCTCGCTGCGTGCGTCTGCTGCGTGCGTCTGCTGCGTGCGTCTGCTGCGTGCGTCTGCTGCGGTTTCATCGTCTAATGTGTCAACAGTTGTCGCGTGCGCCTCGTTGCTCTGATTGCTGACACCCAGCAGCAGCAGCAGCAGCAACCGATGCGTGGTTGCAGCCACAGGTGTCACTCTCTGAGTTAGTCACATACAATAATCCAAAAACCGCAGAATTTTTGCTGTTAATCACTGATAAATCCACTCGTGGGGAAACTCACAAGCTGCAGTTGTCAAGCCACTTGACAGCTCATTATGCGCAAGCATGGCAAGTGTATTTCAAATATCTCTAAGCTCTCCAGCAGCAGACAAAGATACAGAAACAGATACAGATACAAATACAGAAAGCGATTTTCAGGGATTTTTGTTTTCACTGGCAAAGTTGAGCGAAATGCCAAGTTTAGAGTTAAACTCATCGCATCTGAATTTTGGCTTGAGCTCGGCCTATCAGCGAGTGTGTCTCATCTGTGAGCAAGTCTTACACATCGTGCAAACACTTCCGTTTTAACTTTTGGCGGATGCTGCCGTCGTCACACAAACAAGCAAACAAACAAACGATCACGATCAGCGTTGCCAAAAATATACAATACAAGCAGAAATCATTTTGCACAACCAGCACTGCCCCTGCCGCGCTCCTCGCCTTGCTGTGGCCCACTTAAGGCTGGGAAGAACAGAGCGGAGCAAACAACAAATGGTTTGTGTGGGTCAGTTCAAGTGTAGAGCAATTGATGACCAATTATTGCAGTTAAGTGGCCAGGCATTCCGATTGCCTTCGTTGTGCACCACACCACACCACACCACCCGCACCACGTTTGTATTTTGCTGTAATCAAACTGAAATTATGGTCGTATTTATTACGCAAACATCATTGTTATTATTGATTTGCTTGGCAGGCAATAGATATATAGAAGAGCTACTGATTCATTCGATTTTTTATTCGATTATGATAAGTTTGCACCAATATACTATGAAGTATTATAAGTTAAGCCTAAATCCAAACAGTCATTGCTTGCAAATCCAAATCGATTGAGATTTGAAATAGACAGAATTCAAAAATATTGCCAATCATCTTATAGATATTGCCAAATTGAAAGCACATCCATGCACATCCGTGTAAGCCTCAGAGTCTTTTACATTAACCCATTAACCGGAATACAATATTTGTTGCTAATATATTCATTATTATAATTATTTGTTCTCTAAATGTAAATGTAAATAAATATGCAAAAAATGATTTGTTTGTATATGTTTTGCCCCAAAACAGAAATAACTATTTGGGGCATGTATGAGGCGAATTGGATACGAGTATCATGGCATTTGTTTTGTTAATGAGTTGAGTCGAGTTGATTTTCGTTTGCTGACAGTTGTGGCAGTTTAGCATTCAAGTGCAAGTGGCATCGGGTTGCAGAGCGGACTTGAAAGTGTTTCGTGTCTCGTTATTGAAATTGCAATTCAAGATTCTTCACGTACACGTACGCTCAGACCCAGACCCGAACCCAAACCCAAACTAAGTCCAAGACCAAGACCCAAGCGAAGACTACGAAGACTATATAAACCATACTGATATATGCAAACGTACTGAGCATAAGTGTATTATGTGTTTAAGTGAGGGTATATACATATGTATGTGAGTGCCCATATAATCTATACTCCATGCCGCTCTCCATACGCATCGAGTTGATTTACATATACGGCGCAACAACGGCAGGTCATAAAAATAAAAATAAATCTCCGTCTCTGGGTTTTGCAGTTAAAAACAACTTGACCATGTCGTGCTTGTGCCAGAGCCTGTGCCTTGAGTGGCGTTTTTTGATTTTTCGTTGTTTTTTTTTTTTTTGTTTTGGTTTTTTGTTTTTGACTGCCAGTTGCAACTGGCAACTGCGGCGGCTTCAAATGTCACTGTGGCACACTCAAATTGGCACTTCATGTTTGGCAAAATATGACCCAGAAATCAGAGCGCGGGTGCGGAGACTGTGGACTGTGGAGAGTGCTGGGCGGCAACTTGCAGCCAAACGCTGAAAGACGTTCCCATTTTCTCTAGGGAAACTGTTTGCCTCAGCAGCAGCCGCCTACGTTGCGGTTCGGGTTCGGTTTTGGTTCGGTCTGGCCATGGCAATAAGTCTAAGCCTGACCATAGTCGATGTCTGGGCTCCCACACTTGTTGTTGTTGTTGTTTTTGGTATTGTCGCTGCAGTCACCGCAGTTTCCTTGGACATTGGCCAGTCTATTATTTATTTATTATTATTCTTTCATTTTTTTTCTTCATTAAGTAGTAGTTGTGCGGTTGCAGGCGTCTGCAGCTGCGGCTGATGTACCAATGTAATAAGGCTAATGATCTGCCTAAGCGGGTAAATAGAACAGGTCTTCCAGCGAGCTCAACTTAATGCTTTGCTTGGGGTGTGTGGTTGAAAATTGATATCAGCCGCCTTATGCCGCATCTTAATTACTGTTTTAAGGGCTCTTCAGACCACATTGAAGCTGGGATTTCAGTCAAGTCAGTGAAATTATTTCAGCCTAGCTAATTGTCAGAGTAGATAAATTAAAAATTAATAATATAGAATGGCCTCCGATATTTGTGCAGCATAAATGGTCAACTAAAATTGTATGATGCTGAATTGAGAATAGCCACAAGGTTGCATTCATGTTCTTTACGTGCTGCCCTCGCAAGTGGTCGGCACTTGGCTGTGTTGCATTGAGAGCTGCGCTTCTGTGTGCTGGTTGGGTCCAGCTTTGGTTGTAAGTATGCAATGGCCACCGTCAAAGCCGCACAAATATCACGTCAGCCACACATTCGTGAGCCAAAAGAAGAGCCACGGTATGTTGAAGAGTCTTTGATGTTGTTCTTGTTGTTCTTCTTGTTGTTGTCGATCGTCTTTTTGGACAGACTGGACGGTTGTAAGTAGCCAGAGCAAATGTATCGATTTACAGTGCAAACAACTTGCACAACAAATGGAGCACAAGAACTGGAACAGAAACCAGCTGCAGCAGTGGGCAATGGGGCTGAGGATGAGGATCGGAAGCAGAAGTTGACAAGCTGCTAACGCAGCAAAAGCGCTTACAATGTTGAAGAATCCATGTCTGGCCAGACGCAAGACGAAGTTCAAGCTGATGTTAATGTTGCACATGAGGAGACAGAGACAGAGACAGAGCCAGAGGCGGCAGCAAGTGCAAGTGCAACAGCAACAGCAACAGCAAGATGCCGCCAACGTTCAGACAATTAAACAAATTTGATACAGCCACAGACTGGGGACTGGGACTGGGGACTGGGACTTGGACTGGGACTTGGACTGGAGTTGCATTTATTTTGAAACCGACCACAAGGTTCTTGAACTTCAGTCGACCTGCCTGGGCTTGCATATGCAAAGAAGCGACGGACTGCAGATGGATATGGATATGGATATGGACATCGACATGGACTGCGACATGGACGCAGGGACATTTGAGGGAGGGATAAAGAGTTGCTTGGGAAGATGCAGTCAATGCAGTCTGTGTCCACGCATAATTGAACCCCCCACATGGTAACTGTCGATGACACATGCCCAACGCACAATAGAGGTTAGCAGAGTGTGTGTGTGTGTGTGGGGGGGGGGGGGGGGCGTGCTAGGGGGGTTGAAAGTTGGCGCTTTGCGGGCTGGCTGGCTTGCAGCAAAGTTGATCAGTATTGATAGGCAACGGCACCGGTGGCTGACGTCTTATCAGTGGCTGTGAATCAGCGGATAAGGGCTGGACTCATGGACCCATGGTACGTGAGATTTAATTCAATAAATGGGCAGCGAACCGTGCTAATCACCTGCCAGAGCACCGACAGTCGTTTGACTAATTAAAATCATGGCAAATGCCAAAAATAAATAAAATGTCGCGTTGCCGTCGACATCGCCATCGTCGTCCTCGCTCCAAATCATTTCCTAATAACCCAATTAGAGCTTGCACGACCTACGCAAAAAATCAAATGCCAGCCAAGCAGCAGTAATAGCAGCACCAGCAACAGCAGCAGCAGCAGCAGCAGCTACAGCAGCTGAGAATCCGGGCCAAATGCGTCATGCTCAATGCTAATGACGCCAAAGCACAAAAGAGACAGAAAGACAAAAGGAGATAGACAGGGACACAGAGAGGGAGATAAAAAGAGACAGACAATTCGAAATGCAGGACTATACTCAAGTCTAATGACGTCACTGATGTTGCCAACCTGACCTACAAAATGACCCAAATTGGCAGCGATGGGGCAGCCAAAGCAGCGAAGGCAGCTGCGTTCAACGCATGAATGAGCAAAGCAGCACAACAATAACATAAACAAGAATAACAATAAAAGCATCAACAACAACAACAACAGCAACAATAACAACAGCAACAAGTTGCGTTGGCAACAAACTTGCCCTCAAGCATAACCAGAAATAAAGTTTCAATTGATTAGCCGTCGATCTGAAACTCATCATAAAAATTTGACTCACTGATTTCGATTGCTGGCGCTTAAAAAAAACCCACACAAAATAATAATAATAATAAAAAAAATTAAACGATTTGACATCGGGTTATAGCCGAAAATTTACCACTCTTAATCGAATCCATTTTCTATAATTAGAATCGTAGTCTCTGAAAGGAATTTCACTGAGTTGCACAAT
This sequence comes from Drosophila cognata, assembly GCA_035041535.1. Lineage (NCBI taxonomy): Eukaryota > Metazoa > Arthropoda > Insecta > Diptera > Drosophilidae > Drosophila > Drosophila cognata. Next base: position 7,815,290 of record JAWNLC010000831.1, read on the forward strand.
TTGTTTACATAACTTTAGTTATTTTGAAATACATATTAAATATATATGTATATGATAAAGCGGTTCCATAAATCAAATCAAAAATCGTACGTCCTTTCACGAAATAAGTTTTCTGAATGAATTTTCGCCCACATTTGTGTCCGAAGGCCAAATGGATTGAGGACAAAGTTGTTCAAGCATAATAAAAAAATAAAAAAAATAATAAATAAGTTAGAAATATTAATTATTAAAACAAAGCTGAGGAAAATGGGCATTAGTGCGGAAAAAAGGGGGAAAATGATGGCCTGACATTTTTCTGGGAATAGTTGTTACACTTACTTTTAATTATTGCAACTAATCAGCTCAGCGAGAATGCATTGAAGCGGCATAATAATAATTTTGAATGTGATTCAAATGGTTCATAATTGGAAATTCGATGAAATAGGAAATTGGAAATAGATGAAAGACAGAAAAAAATTAAAATGTTTTTTCTTTCACTGTTTGAAGATTGGAAATGATTTATGATCAACAATTATAAATTAGAGATTACATGAATTGGGGCTTATAGACTACAAAGTGCCTATAGTGATAATCTGTGTTATATGTCACACTTTTTGAGGTACTTAACACCCAGCAAATAAAGTTGGTATTGATAATATAATAATGCAAACATTTGCGAGCGCTATCTTCAATTGGTTATCAAAAGGTTGTGGCTATTTTCAAACCGGCAAACTCAGTCACATTGTAATTTCGCAATGTTGCTTTAAGCAAGCTGAAACATGCCGTGCAATACAAACAACGCTGAACAACTAGCTACATACATAGCTATATTGACGTACGCCTACTCAGAATACTTGGAATGGAAAATCCTAACCTAGCGCAACAAAAAGTACCAGGTGCTATGACAAATGCCTCAATACAAACTGTAATGCGAATAATTAAATATCGCTTATCCAAGATCACTCAATTCGCGTAAAACTAGTAAAAACCCAGAGAATTTCACAACATTTAACTATTTCTAAGCCGCTTTAGTCAGAAGTTAGAAAAAAGAAGAAAAATTAGACGCACTCACACAAGAGCTGTGAGCATTAAAATCCCAGCGGAATTCTGATGAAATTAATTCAAGAGAGAGAGAAAAGGGAAGCTATCATTAGTAGTAAGTGCGCCCACCGCGAATTTCAGCAGAACTCCGACCTTTGATTGACTATGGCAATGACGTCAAAGGCACGCGACTCTTGTGGCAAACCACAAAGTCAGCAAAGTCTAAAATCGGATTGCCAATCGAACTGTGTCGCTAAGCGGGGCAATCAACGACCTATGCCGGAAGTCGATCAGCTGACTGACTGACTGACTGACTGACTGACTGACTAACTGACTGAGGCACTGACTCATCGCCAACCGTAAGCGTACGTAGCACTATCAATTAAGTTCAGCGAAAACATTATTAGCCTCCGCCGCTGCAATTTGCATGGAAAACTACATATTTAAGCGTGTGCCAACATCGTACATATGTATGTACATTCCTCTTATCAGTGGTTTGGTCGTGCGAGGGCTTGTCTGCTGCTTAATTAAGTTATTTGACTTTTGATTTATGATCTGGCATTAATGTTTAATCACACTAAAGCAATTGCAATATTAAATGGCAGCTAGTTAGTGGCTAATCACTGATCGCATATCAAAATGCAATTTATTAGCCCAGTAATTGTTGCTTGTGCGTCATCCGCAGCACTACCTGAATATTTTTACTATATTCTACTTATTGAGTTCATAAATATTAATTGTTTAGCGATTAAAGTATTTAATGCATTCATTTTCATTCTCAATTTCATTGTGACTCCAAACTTTTGAATGCAAATCCTTGCAGTAACTGAAGATGTCCATTTCTTGACATTCTCACCTGAGAACTCACCTTATTAATTAGTAAATATATATATATATATATGTGTATGTAGTTATAAACGGAAAGAAAAATGCGAGGTGTAGCATCACAGTGAGCCCTCAATTGATGGCCGGCCGTTCTTGCTGTTGGTGGTAAGCCGACTCCAGGTGCTCGGATTCACAAAGTACATGAAAATGGCCAGCAGCAAGAAGGCGATGGCAATCCGAATGCTGTTGCCGCAAAAGTCGTCGGCGCCAGCCTGACCCGTGACGCGTCCGCTCACATCAATGCACACAGTATCGGAGCAAGCGTTCTGATTCTGGCCTATATAATTAATGAGCCTCTTCATGACCATTTCATGGGACCAAATGCATTCGCAGCCATCGCGTTCGTCACCCATCTTAGTTAATTATTCAACTCAAATGGCATGGTGACATTTTTCGAAAACATGAAGTCACTTTCTCATTGGATTGTCTTGCTTTCTGTATTTGGGTTGCTTGCAATGGAAATTAGGCAGCGAACGTAAAGAACTTTTTTCTTAACTTATTTCGCTAATATTGATGATAAGAATCTACTCGCATAGGGTATTTCTTATCCAAGTTACAATACTCCAGTTATAATACGGATGAGGAACTAATTTCCGGTTCAAACAATCCAGTTTGTGATCGCTAAAATGTTAAGGGACTTAGCTGGAGGCTTAGAGAATTAACCCTTGCCAAATTTCGTCTGGGCTTTTGTTGAGGCCAGCTGAGATCAGATCCAGCTCCAGGTCGACGTCAGCGATAAAAGAAGCGAGAAGAACAAGAAGCGGCTTTGAAATTCCATAAATAAACACTTCGAGCGGATTTTCGCAAATATTTCGCACCGTTTAATTTGTATGCATAAATAATAATTATGTGCGTTTCTCGGAAATGTGCGCGGCACTTTTTGTCTAAGGGTATTTGGTTGGCGATCTGCGATTGGATCATCAATGAGTCTTAGGATCATGTTGAGGATCTCACAGGCACAAGAACACCAAGCGCCCAGCGAAAGGAAGTGCCCCAAGTGGCTTAGCGGTTTCTAAGTTCTCAGAATGCACAAGCGCATCATCAGATCGAGATGCCGATCCGTATTAATGGCAACCAGGAGGAAACCACAAACATTTCAAAAGTGACTCAAACTCGATTGATATATTAAGGAACAAACACAAGTTACACTACAATTCTTGAGATATTGATGAAAACAAAGCCTAGTCAAATTAAGTAATTAATCTGTGCAAATTCAAAATAATCCAAGTAATAAATATTTATTGCTCAAAGATAAATGACTCATTTTCAAAATGAAAAAATTAAGACACGATATCAATATTATGGTCGTAAGTACTGCTGACAAAAGCAACTCTCTATTGTTAATACCGACATGGCTTATTTATCCAAGACTGTGACAAGAAGTGACACGCGATATTAATCATTTCAATTATTATTCACTTTTATCGATGGGCAAGATGTATTAGCTGCTGAAACCCGTATTACAAATTCAAATTGAATAATGAATCGAATTTATGTTGTATATGCATTGGAATATTATTCTGTATATACATATGTATATACATATATGTTTTTTCTATTGCTGGATCTAAGAAATAAGGATAAACATATGGAAAGTACACATGTGTATTTATGTAAATGCCGGCAAGCCGAATAACTGTAACTAATTAAAGCTTTGCAAACAATCTTAACGGTATATGTATGCATACACTGGGATGTATCAGAAGTCAGAGTGAGTATCACAGTATCACAGTATGACAGCCAGATGAGTCACGCCTGGGTTAGGGGCAGTCGAGAGGTAAGGGCCTGCATAATTGAAGGGGTGTATGGTCCGTTATTTTGCATTAGACACTGTCACACGTTTTATTCAGTTGCTCGAAATCTACCTTAGTCGATTCCATTCAATAGGTTAATTAATTACACTTAATTAAACATGATAAAAGCCACAGCGCGAACGCCAACACACAAGCAACCGCCGCAAACAGCAACAAGACAACAGCAACAACAACAGCAACAACAATCGCTACTGGTGACGCCAACGGCAACGCCAACGCTCCGCTTTGTTCGCTCGCGCCTTTGATAAATAGATCTACAGATATCGGCGCTTTGGCTGAAAGATACAAATGTATCTGTTAGCTACTTTTGGCTGCTGTACATACGTAAATGGTCCGCATATTGAATCTAATCATCTAAATTAAATGATATGAAATTATGTTATAAATATTTTTACGACCACAACAACAAACAACAACAGCAACATTAAATGGAGTGCCAATCAAGCGACAACAACAACAACAACAACAACAACGACATAAGCAACAAAGAAACAACAAAAGCATCGCATTTAACGCGATTTTCGATCCGTTTTGCTGTTGTTTTTTTAATGGTTTTTTTTTCGCTTTCTGTTTTTTTTATATATATGTATATGTATATATGTATATATATATATATTTTGTATTTTTTTTTGTGTAGTTTGTCGGCTGTTGCTGTTAATCATTTTGGGGCCTGTCTCGATTGCTGGTTCGCTTGGCGGTATCATCGAGTTAATCTTGTTAAAACAAACCGTTTCAATAAATACGGCGATAATGCAATTTTAATGCCATTAAGATGAGCACCAATTATTGCCAGCACCAGAGTCCGAAACGTTTCTGGTAATCCCCCCCGACCCACCCGCGGCTTTAGTTCGCTTTTCATTTCATCTCTGACCGCAAAATCATTTGTGATCCTTTAGGCCGCGACGGCAACTTTTACATCCCATCCATATGTTTATCATTTCATACACTTGCCACAAGTTTAACGACTTTGCGATCCATCTCTCAACCGCTTCATATTCTGAAAAATGAAAAATGCAACTTTTGTTTATTTGAATTTAATGGCATGGAGCAACTGTAAGTGCTGTGCTCTATTTAGATCTGGAATGATTTGTACAATTCGCTTTGCTAGGGTATTTGCAAGTTTGCAACTCGTTTGTTTCGCTCTCTTTTTCAGTTTTCAGTTCCTTGTTATTGCTACACCGGCATTGTTGCGGTTATCTTTTTCCATTCGCGTTTCGTGCACATTTGACAGACTCTATGTCAGATGCGAGGGTGGCTGCTGCGCGGGGGGCAGCGGCAGGGGCAGGAGCAGGGTATGTAGATGGCTAGCGATGGAGGGACAAAGTTGGGGAGCTTTTTGTTTTTCGTTCTTTTTTTTATTGTTTACTTAACATTTCTGCTCTTTTATTTTATTTTTTCTTTATTTGTATCTGTATTTTTATTTCAATTCTTTTTTTTTTAACTTTTTTCTGCTGTCTGTTTGGTCACCTCGCTGAGCCGCAGCGGCTTTTGATTCAGTTTTGCTTTGTTGTTGTTCTGTGCTTTGCATTTTCATTGTTCTTTATGACGCTCATTTAAAATTCAAGCTTTGTTTCATTAAGGAACACGTTCGCCTGCGCCAATTTCGACATTAACGCCGCCGACGGCGCTACGCAGCTTGTTAACGTTTTTACTGCCCATTCCCCCGATCAACGATCCGTGCGATCAGTGATCACCGATCAGCGATCCTTGTTCCTCGACGTTAGCAATCAACCGACAACCAATAAACAGCCACAGCAACAACAACAACAACAACAACGAAGCGCCAAAAGTCAACCTTGCCATTGATAACGGCGCTTATTAAATTGCCAGCCAGGAATTTCACAGACCACAGATCAAGCTTGCACTCATTCCCTCTTCAGCGTCACCTATATATATATAAATATATATATCTATCTCTATCTCTCGCTCGCTCTTGCTTATGTTCGGGTGATTCTATTCATCTGCTAATCATGAGGCGGCTGTCCAGGCTCAATTAATGCCTGCCCTCGAGCCCTCGACTGAGACAGCGCATTGTGCGAACCCGAATCCAAATCCGACTCTCAACTCAATCCATGACTGCTGCTTTCGTCGCTCATTGACAGCTGTTGCCAGCAACAACAACAACAGCAACAACACAACTACAATTTTGAAGTGCATAATTGATGCCGATTGCCGATGCTTATGGATGAAGCGATTATCATTCTTGATTCTCATCCATTGTTGGTGTTGGTGTTGGTGTTGGTGTTGGTGTTACTGTTGCTATTGCCTTTTAACGCCCACACTTCGAGCTGAAATTAAGGACGCAACATTTAATCAAGGACGCCCTTGGTGGTCCCAAACCTGAATATGATTTCTAAACAAAGGTTTTCATGTGCAGCTCATCAATTGTGCGGGAGCTAAGCAAAATACGCTGCACCCGAAAGGAATGTCAAATAAAATGCAGAGTGAGTATTAGTCCAAGTTAATTAGTATATTTACATTATCTATATCTTATCAATATATAATCAACACATTTATCCACATCCATAATTTAATTATTCATTAACTCATATTTCCTTTACATCCAAAATAGTTATTTTTAGCTCGTCAAACTTTCTATAGTTGTGTCTTTTGGCATCGCATCTGGGTTACCTTTGGGAACTATATTAATAATTGCATTTACTTATGCATGTTTAGATCTAATCTGTATATTTACTTAGCATTAAGCCATTGATTAGTAAAGCCATAAAAGATAATTGATAGATAAAAGGTTTGCTTAAAGCTTGCGATTGTTAAGTGCTCCACTGATTAAATCATGTCTCAACTGTGTTTCGGATCGGATTGGATCAGCCAAACACTTGGCTAATAGCTCAATTGGTGTTGTCATAAAAAGCAGCGCCGTTCCTTATGCCAGGCCAACTGCAGTTCCCATCAATTTGCCAATGCGCTGACTCCTGCTGGCCTGGATTCGGCACATCTACAGCTATGCATATGCATATGGTGATGGTAATGGCTCATGGCTCATGGCTCATGGCTCATGGCTCATGGCTGATGGCTGATGGCTGATGGCTGATGGCTCATGGATGGAGCAACGGCAGAGAGTCATAAAAATAAAAGTCATTGACTCAATTTGGAAATGTCTCACACACGATGCTGGCCATGCAGATGGAGCTGGAACTGAGGCCGGCATGTGCAGCAAATGAGCAGAGAGTGGAGAGTGTAGAGTGGAGAGCGGAGAGTGGAATGGAGCCAGTTTCTGTGCGCTGCATGCTGCATGTTGCTGCCTGCTTGCTGCTTGCTGCTGGCTGCTTGCTGCTTGCTGCTCTTCTGCTTGAGGGGGGCGTTCCAGCAGGCGCTTGTGATTATCCTTTCGCACGTTTGACTGCCGCTTGCTTAACAAATCATAAATATTGTTGTTGGGTCCGCTGTCCCCTGTCCTGCAACGCAGCTCGTTGTGCTCAGTTATTGATGGTGGTCGCCTTCGACGTTGCGAAAAGTTTCCACCTTTTTATGGCTGGCCAAAAAAAAAGACGCTCGGCTCGCCACAAAAGGCTTCAATCATTTAATAAGAGCTGCCTGCCTGCTTGCATGCCTGCCAGGCTGCCTGGCTGCTTGCCTGCCTGAGCTGTGTGGCGGGGCAAGGGGCGGCGTGGCGAAGCGAGGCGCATCAGTCGAGGCACGACAAAGGCCGCCTTCCGCCGTATTATTAACTTATTCATAACAATAACAAGAGCAGCCACACTCAGCACACACACACACACACACACACAATGCCGAGTCGGCTTTTAAGTTTCACTGTGGGGCACGAATCTTTCGCAGCTTTGCTAGAGAACCTGTACGGCTTGCAGTGCACAGCTGGCGGCAGTATGTGTGTGAGTGTTAGTGTGAGTGTGAGTGTGAGCGTGAGGCCACGCCCCCGCCCCCATGCATTGACTAATCTTTACCTCAAGCGCCCGCTGACATACGATCTTAAAGTCGACTACACTTATTATGGAATCAATTAGAATTATAGGTTAATAGAGACAATATCCAAAGAACTGCTGCTCAATAGTAATCAAGAAAGCTTAATCCTCTATATACGAGAGCAAGTCGGACAACTTAGCTTAAGATACTAGAGACGAGTCTATAACCATCCCAGCAACACCGGAAGAATGAGGATACTCCGTGCGTTATACATAGTTACCAGTCAGTTTCAAATCCATAAATCAATCTCACAATATTATTCAAATTGTATCTTTACCTGAATAATCAGCTTTAAACTCGCATTACATAAAACTATCTATGAGAGTGGGCAAATTTACATTTGGTTATTTTACATCGATAATTGTAATATCAAATTGAATTTCGCAAACGTTAAATGATGACATAGTCCCATGGAGTATCTTGGCTGATGTCAAACACAGCTTTGATTTCACTTTTGTGGATATCGCAACAATGCCAAGTTACCTGCCTGCTGGCAAAACTGTGGCCAATGCGTCGTTAGGCGGCAACTATAAGTAGATGATGGCTCGTAATCACATAACGCTCATAAATCACACATTTAGCATTTATTTAAATGCCTGCAATATCGAAAGCAAAAGAATTTTGCCAACCTTTTGGCTAATCTCTTTTGAATATTGCCAATGAACCGACAACAAGGTCAGTCCGGCGTCGCAGCCGGAGTCGGAGCAGGAGTCTTTGCCTTTGTGTCAGTTTCGGTTTCAGTTTCAGTTTCAGCTTCAGAGTCAGTCTCTGTTTCGGTTTCTGTTTCTGTTTCGGTTTCAGGGTTTTTGGTTAATATTTAGCATTTAGCGCTTATGCAATGTTTGCTTGAATTTATCGGATTGCGTTTTGGTTATTCGCGAGTCATTGACATTGAGAAATGTGTACGGCCAAAGCTGGACGAGGGCACAGGAAATGGTGCTGCTGCTCAGCAAACGAATCATAACAACAAAAACAACAATGAGAGAAATGGTGCGAGGGAAAACCTATCGGGACAATATTTTGGCGTCGGCGTTGACAACGTTTCAGTTTTCCCAGCGGCAATGCTGTCGGCAAACTAGAAAAAACAAACTCACACAAAAAAAAATTAAACACAAAAAAAAAAGAAGTAAAAGAATTATAAATACTATATATATACATATATATATGAGATACATAAGAAATGTTGGCCCGTCCAACAATGTGTTAATAGAAACGTTTCGAAAATTGAGTGAGCGAAGCGGAGTGAGCGATAATTCCGTGGAACTCCATAAAAATAGCTAAACGTGCAGGGGCCGCCCAGAACCAGAACCAGAACCAGAGACAGAACTAAAAGTAGAAGTAGAAGCCGAGCCACAAGCAGAGCCACAACCTGAATCCGAATCGGAATCAGAATCAGAATCACAAACAGAGCCAAGTCAAGCGCCCCGTCCTCGATTTCCCAGCGTTCGCTCATTTCATTTCAATTGACCGATGCTGCATTCTTTTGCCTACGTTGCACATCATTCTGGTTGGCAGTGAAATTCACTTTCATCTTTTCAATGCGTTGCGACCAAACTGTGGCGAACACCCAAACCGGCCCAGCAGTCAGCAGTCGGCAGTCAGCAGTCGGCAGTCAGCAGTCCGTGTTCGAGGATAGATCCTTTAATGTCTAAATTCTTGATGTGTCATACCGCCCAAGTCTCGAGCGACCTGCCGCTGTGCAGGCAGCTAGGCCGCTAGGCAGCATCCTTGATCCTGTTGCTATTGTCTAGCTATAACTGTTTTCCCTGTCTGTCCCTAACTGTCTCTCACCTGCTGCCTCTGTCCTTGCGTGTGTGTGTGTGTGTGTGTGTGTGTGTGTATGTTGGCCTTTGTGAGCCGTGTAAATATTTTCCCAGCGTCCTGCAAACGTTTTGACAGTTTTTATTAGATCAAAATCCGGCTACAAGTGGCATCTGATAAATTGCGGCCAAGAAGAGAAACAGCTAAGGTTGGCCAGCGAGACAAAGACGGTGATAGGCATTCAGCAAAAGGGATCAAGTGTCGCTCGCCTCACTTCGGTTCGCCTCGTTTCGGTTCGGTTCGCATTGGTTTGGTTTGGTTTGGTTTGGTCTGGTTCGGTTTGGTTCGGTTTGTGTGTGTGTGTGTGTGTGTGTGTAAGTGTAAGTCGTGACTTTTACACACGCACTTCTCTCGCTTCGCACAGTGTGTGTGTCGCTTTGTGTGTCGCTTTGTGTGTCCTTTATCTTTGACAAGCGAGCCGCGCCAAAGATGAAACAATTTGAATTCAGTCGAAAAGTTGTGTTAACCAATTAATCATCGATCAAAATAAATAACTCATTTAGACAACATTTTCACTTTATCAATTTCAATTCTCAAATTTCTATGCCGGCCATTCAAACATGCACTCATATCTAGGTACAAGTTCCACTATTGACATAGTATTCATTCATGATCCACAGACAGTAACAATATGTTTCGCTAATGGCCACAAAGCTAATTGCGTGATATTATTATTATTATTATTATGTGAATATTATTACTACTAAATATATATTTTTTGCTCACCGAGACCATTAAGAACTGATCTTTACTTTACTATTTGATATCCGATCCGGAAGACTCCGAACTATGTGTGGCTATGCCTTCTGCAAAAAGCTAGTCATGCTGATCCAGAATATATTAGCAGAGCATAGTTCTAGGCATGGTTGCGCATGTGGCCACTCCCTGACTGTGTCTCCCTCTCCGCCTGCTCGTCATTTGGACTTTCTTTCCGTTGGCCATCTTATCGCGCGTCAAGAAATGCAGACATTGAAATCAAAATAGTACGATAAGCACAATCAAATCCGCGCCTAATAGGCGGCAAACATTTCTGCACCGAGTAAATATATGTGCAGCTTATATATATGTATTTGTGATGTACATAAGTATTATTAACTATGTGTGTCATGTGGATAATATGGTTCGCTTTATGCGGCAATCAGAATCATCAGGATCAGCAGCAGCCAACAAAGGGACACGGCACAAAGTGGCAGCGGGTGGTGCCAACTGCAGCAGCCTCAGCAACAACCACAGCCACAACGAGACCGACGGCCACAATGCAACAAGAAGTAACAACAAGAAGTACAACAACACGATCAGCAGTGACACCATTGTAACCACAACAATAACAATAACAATAAGCATAACAATAATGACAACAACAACAATCGCAGCAGCAGCAGCAGCAGCAGCAACCAAAAGAGGAAGTTAATCCGTTGCCATAATCGCTGCATAGCGCCACAGCATGAGGCAACTGCAACGGCAACTCCTCGACACCATCAAGCTGCAACAGCAGCAGCAGCACGAGGATGCATACACTGTGCCCGAGGTCTTGACTAAGCCCCCATTGAAGTGTCAGAAGAGCCACAGCCACATAGAGTGTGCGTGTGTGTGCGAGTGTGTGTGTGTGTGTGTGTGTGTGTATGTCAGTGTGTGTGCGATGATTATCTACCTGGGACACTGCAAGTTTGTTCTACTATAAAAACTGAAAGTAAGCAAAAGTCTTGTAATGCCACATTCACAATGCCAAAACTCCTCCAAAACTCAACCCTTCAAAATTTGTTAATGCTCTTCATTAAGTCGCAAAGTTAAGATCGTAATTGACATATATTCGAAATATTCGATATGTTTGTTGATAACATTCCTTTATAGCTTTATTCGCAACGAATTAGTCAATGGGCATGGCTTCTAATTTGTATAATATTTTATTGTGCACATTTAAATATGCAAACTACAAGCATATTTTTTAGAGTGCATTTCAACATATAATTTGAATTAGTCGATGTTTAAAATATTTAAAAAAAAAAAAAAAACATTTATTAATTTATTAAAATGTGTTTTTCGCTCGTTTATTTATTTACTTCAATATATTTCGAATCCTGTAAAAAATTGAGTCACCAAACCATAGAAATAATTTATATATTTACTTTTAACAAATTAATTAATGAGCATTGATATATATTTAAATATTTTATTATGCATTTTTACTAATTTTAAAATATTTACTCTGAGACATACATGAACAGATTGATTTGTAATTAATTACACAAGTAAGAAGAGGCTCTCTCAAATATGTTGTAGTTTTTGAAGGGCATTTCAGCATCGAATAGTGGTCTGCAGTGGCTTAGCAGTGCCTAAAAGTGCGCAGACAATGCCAATATAAATATTTTGTAGCACTTTAGCATTTAACAATAATAACAACAATAACACGCGATCAGAGCAACAACAGCAACATCAAGTCAAGGCTTGCCACCATTGCCATAATAAACAAACAATTACGGTCTCAATTTTTTTCCCATATGTATATATATATATATGTATTTTATTTTTGTTGCAGCATCAGCAGCGGCAGCAACAGTTGTTGTTGTCGCAGCTAGTTGAACCCGCGCCCCAAACGGCGATCTTCACATCAGTTGGCTCGTTTCCATGCCATTTTGTACGATGCAATTCTTGTGGCATTTTGTGCGATGCGCCGCGGGGCGTAAAAAATTTCGCACAACAAAAGCGCGCGGCGCGATAAGAACTCAACAATGGAGCCAGCCAACCAGCCAACCAGCCAACCAGCCAGCCAGCCAGCCAGCCAGCCAGCCTGCCAGCCGGCCAGCAGTGAGAGCAACAACAATGAGAACAACAAAGACAACATCACAGCAACGACACTTGGCAAATCAAGTAAAGCTAATCGCTGCCTAGTTTGGTCGTCCTCAGCTTGTCTAAGGCCAACTAATTGCAGGCAGCGCTGATTACTCATACGCCCCCATGCCAAACGAGGCATGTACCGTGGCAGTAGCAACAAAGCAAGAAGAAAAAACCCACAAAAAAAAAAAAAAAACAACAACGAGAAGAAGAAGAAGAAGAACTATAACAAGATGACAAGCAGCACAACACGCAAGAAACATGGGACTAACAAGAGACGCCGTTGCCTGCCGGCCGTTCAAATATTTGTTAAACTTGACACCAAACAAAAGAATTTTACCGAAAGGATTTGAATGAACCGAAAAGCGAACAATGCAAACGCGCGGCACGCAGGAATGCGACGGTATACGTGTGCGTGCGTGTGTGTGTGCGTGTGTGTGCGTGTGTGTGTATTTATGTATATCGCTCGACGTCCAAGACCAAAAGCAAGGCACCAACTTGACGACGAGGCAGACGGCGACGTGGCAGCAAATCAAACACAACAAATCGCCAGGCAAACACCAAAATCATTTTGTACAACACAACAGCAGAAGGCAAAGGGGCGGCGGGGCAGCGCATCAGCGGAGCAGCAGCGAAGCCATAGACAGCGATACAGTGGAACCAAGTCTGAAGTCTACTCAATCAAATAAATCCAATCCAATTCTCATGAGTACTTAATTAGTTCAATTAAAGTATTAATAATGCCCATTCATCCAAATTACTCTAAGCCTTAATTAATTTTATTGACTGCAAAAAAAAGAAGAAGAAAAACGCGATTAGTTTAATGGGCAGTTAAATTAATATACTTAAAAGTCAATTATGCTACATCGAAGAGCTTGTCTCAAATTTGATTGGTCCATTTTTTTTTTAACGCGATTTATTTAGCGATTTAAATATGTTTAAACAAATCATTAAATGTTTTTCATGATTATTTGTTATTATATATATATATATATATATATATGTATGTATATATATATATATATATATATGTATATGTATATATATTGCCTTTTATTTATTTTATTTTATTTGAACAAGTTCTCGGACGCTAAAGATGTCGCTTAAGAGTCATGCCAATTATATATTCAGATAAAACAAGTTTTTTTTTTTATATATTTGTGTTGATCAATTGGAAGATTAGCAAATAAATGGTTAATTACAATATATATATTCAAGTGCTTGTTTTTTGTTAACTGTTGAGCACATTTGTCAGATGAACAGCATTTTTGAAGCACTGTGCGAGGGGCGCAAAGGGGTTGAAGAATCGCCCTTGCCCAGATCCGCGAGAAGACGCGCGCCGATCCTGGTCCGGTGCTGCTGCTGCTGTCGTTGCTGCATTGCGGGTGCCGGGTGTCGTTCGCCGGTTGCCGGTTGCCGGTTGCCTGTGCCGGGTACCGGTGCCGGTGCCGGTGCCGGTGCCTAACGCAGTTATCAAAAGCGTTGAATTATGGCCGCACTGGCTGCCAGCTAAATGAGCAACACGTTGCTCTGGAGGCAGGAGACTGTTGCTGCTGCTGCTGCTGCTGCTGGCTGATGCCTGCCGCCTCGTTTCGTGGCGCTATCGCATTTGATCTCGTTTGCTGGGATGCATGGGATCGACCCGCAGGCCTCAGCCGTGTCTGTCGTGTGAGCTAACAATGCGCATGATATCATTCATTTCTCATTTCGGTTTCATTCATTGAGCTCTTGGCCAAGTGTCGCCGTTGTCGTTGTTGTCGTTGTTGCCCTGGCCTCGTCTGTCCCTTCAGTCCCACTGTCTCTCTATGTGCTGTGCTGTTCGGCGTTCAGTCTAATTTCATAATAAGAAACATCTTCAGAAACACAATAAATGAAAGCAGGCAATGTCCACGGCGGATACTTTTGTGTGTGTGTGTGTGCGAGTGTGTGTGTGTGTTGCTGTTGTTTTTTTTTATTATTAGTTTTATTGTTGTTCTTATTGTTCACTGGCTTGGTATGTGAATGGAATGTCGGGTATTTCCGGTTAGGCCAGCGCTCCACTCTTAGACGGCTTTCTGGGGGCGCCTTAAAATGTTGCGGAAATTCACTTCTAGCGGAATACTGACCGCAATAGATAAGAAGACCGATAATCGAAGCTATTGACTAATAAATAACTTAGTATTACTTGTGTGTGGTACGTACTTAAAAGTGCACCTGTGTCTAACCACCTCTACAATTCCAACAAATCAATAATAATAAAACAAAATAATTAATCTATTAAAGGAAAAAAACCACAGATTTTCATAACTCGTCAGCGAAGCGGATACTTGGATGTTTGGAATGTTGTTAAACTCACTTATGGGTGTCTCCGTGTCTTACAAATCGCACACGAATTTGAACTACGTCAATGAAGTTTCAACCTTTGAGCTTGCAAAGCTGCTTTTGGGAAATACCCTTTGAAAACATAGTCATTAACTGAATAAATTGTGCTCAAAATCGATTGCCACAATTGCTTACAACTAATAAGCCAAGTGCGTCTAATGTGATTGTGAATTGGCATTGGCATTTCCGCTCTGCCAAATTCGTGAAACTGAACCAAATTTCGTGTGAAAGGGTTTCGAATACCACTCGAGTTATGCAATTGACGCTTTCAGATTTTTTCATTTTCTCTTTTTTTATTTTTTCTTCTTTATTTTTCACTTTATTTGCTGCTTGTCCAGAAGAACGGATTGAGTGATTTGCTCACTGGCTGGCTGCTTGGATTGATGACTAAGTGCGTGTCTAGCAATTGGCGGCCCCTTGTCAAACTGAGCTTTTGTGTGGCAGCGTTTCCAATTCCCTAATTACTGTCCGTCCGCATTGATATTCATTGCATTAATCATACGCCGCATGGGCCGCAACTACATCAAATTGTTCAAATAATTCACATTAAACACAACAAATTTAAATAAGTCGCAGAGCAGAGCAGAGCAGAGCAGAGCGGAGCGCAGCGAAGCGGTCCATTGTTTGTTCACACGCCCTGACCGCTGCCGCAACTGCTGCTGCTGCTGCTGCTGCTGCTGATGATGATGATGATGATGATGATGATGGTGTTCATAATGAGGATGAGGACGGTGATGGTGACGCTTGATGGCCATGACAACGACACCGCGCTGCGGACAACGCAAGCATCTTGAGCGTCTTTCGGAGTCCCCTGGCTCTGGTCACCATCACCATCACCATTACCATCCCCGTCGTCGTCATCGTCATCGTCAGCGTCAGCGTCATCGTCATCGTCACCGTCGCCATGTCGCAATCGCAATCGCCGTCGCCGTCGCCGTCTCGTGTTGCTCAATGTGTTGAAACATGAATGAATCTTGTTCACAATTTGGCAACAACACGTTTAGCATGAAACGAAGGACGACAATGGGAACCCAGGCCCCTGCCAATGCCAATGCCAGTGCCAAAAGCGCTCCTCCATTGTATATGCCTCTTAAGCCTGGCCAGCACCACAAAGCTCAACCTGCATTCGCATTCGCATTGGCATTGGCCATCAACATTAACATCGGCTGTGCCAGAGACTCTGGCGGTGGCGGTGGCTGTGGCGGTGGCGGTGGCGGCGTCGCGTACACAAATTATTAGCAGCCTCCTCGTTCATCGCCTGTCCGCCGTCCATTGTCCGCTGTCTGTTGTCCATCGCCTGCCGTGGCCGCTTGCCGCTTGCCGTTTGCCGTTCGCTGGTTAGTAAAACATCATGTCGCCGCCGTTAAGGGTATGGGGCACAGCCTCTGTGGTCCAATTTGGAGGCTTTGCCGTGCGTCGTCGTCGTCGTCGTCGTCGTCGTCGTCCCTTTTGTGCCCTTGCCCCGCTGCCTGCTGCCTTTGGCAGCCTATTGCTGCTGTTGCTGCTCCTGTTGCTGCTGCTTCTGCCTGCTGCCTGCTGCTGCCTGCGGTGACCGCCGTTCGCTGCTGCCTAGAAAATTATCTGCTTATCTTGTCTTGTGCTCGTTGCGATCGGCTGCTTATTCATGTTCTTTGGCTGCTCCTCTTTTTTTTTTGTGCGTTGCCCTTGGCCGCGGGTATCATGACTTTTGAATAATGATTGCTGCCACCAGCAGCACACTTATGATGATAGCAATCAGCTCGATCGATTGCCAAAATATTAACCACTGCACAACTTGAAATATCTATTTTGCTCTTCTTCTTATTTATTCTTTCACACAAAAAAAATAATAAATAATAATAATAAAATATTCAACACCTCAGATTGCAACTGCTTTCCTGTTGTTTACTCCTTAAAACACTCAAACACTGATTACACTTGAGCTCGTTCCAAAAATATCTTTATTTATTCACTTAAAAAATAATAATTATAATAAAAATAATAATTATAAGAATATTAATAATAAATATAATAATAAGAAAATAAAAAATAGCTAAAGAAAATTATCGAAATTGCATTCAATTCAAGCAAACGTGGAATTCGCAAGAGCAATCAGAATTCGACTAGGTATTTTTTATATTTACTGCTCTGCTTTAGTTGTTGTTGTTTTTGGTGTGGTTGTTGTTGGTGTGGTTGTTGTTGTTGGTGTGGTTGTTGTGCATTTAATTTATGTGCTTGACGTGACACTTGCTATCGCACTGTCTTCAGCCAGTTGCCTGCGAAATTCGTCACATCGCCTTGGCTGGGACAGCAGTTGCCTCAGCTAAACCAACTCGACATGGGCATGGGTATGGGTATGGGTATGGGTATGGGTATGGGTATGGGAATGAGTTTGGTTGTGGGGAGCTGAGATCTGGTCATGGGCCGCCTAATATGCGACAGCCGCCGCCTGTTAACACATCGGTGAACCTCAAAATATGAAAACCGAAACCGAAACGAGCGCGCTTGGACTAAGTGGACCCCACACCGCTCTGCCGACGTCGCAGTCACCGTCACCGTCGGCGTTGGAGTTGGCGTTGGCGTCAGCGTTGTCGGAGTTCCTAACGAGGTGTCCAGGCGGACGACATTCGAGCCTCTGCAAGCGAGCGAGTGAGGCGACCAGCCAAGACAAGGCAAGCCAAGCCGAGCCGAGACGAGCCGAGCTGAGCTGAGCCGAGATGAGGCAGCGATTGAATTTCACACGTGGCTTAGTGTCCGCCCGCATTAAGTGCGCTTCACCAGTTGCCCTTTGGCAGCGAGTGCTAGAGCGAGAAAGCGCCAGCGACTGAGATAGACAGATGTTTTTTTTTTTTCTTTTATTTGTCGTTGCTGTTTTTTTTTTTCTGTTTTTTTTTTTTTGGCGAGTGGGCGAGCTTTTATGCAAATGCGCTGCACATCGCCATCTTGGCTGGCGATGGCTGCTGATCTCGCCATCTTGGACTGTCAATTGCGACTTTGGGTCTCTGGTCTCCGACTCCGTCTCAGTCGCAGTCGCAGTCTCTGGCTTTGGCTTTGGCTTTGGCTCCACTTGCATTTGGCCCTGGCCATTGTTCTGTGCTGCTGCCAGGCAGTGATGACATTCCAAAGATTAGGCACACATAATGACAAAGAGAGAGAGAGAGAGAGAGAGAGAGAGCGAGAGAGAGAGAGAGCGAGATAGTGGGAGAGAGAGTGGGGTAGGGTAGTGAGAGAGAGTGAGAGTGAGTAGCGACTGAGCAGAGACTGTTGCCAAATGGACGGACGTTGGTAACTGGTGTGGTGTGGTGTGGTGTGGTGTGGTGACGGTGCCATATCCTGCCCAGCGTCACGGCTGCGTATGAATGAGTTATTTCGGACTTAATCGCAGCGCTTGCATCTCGCCATGTTGCAAAAAGGAGAACCAGAGAATCAACACAAAAAAAAAAAACAAGAAAATACAAAAAAAAAAACCTTTTGCCGCGACTGTGTCCACGTTTTGTTTCAGGCCCGGCTTTGGTGTCCTCCATTTGATTGAACTGCTCAATGAAATATGCAAATCTGTTTGCTGCGCCGACGCCGCCGCCGCCGAAGCGGTCGCTTAATCAACTGCAAGGCTGCCAGCTTGCCAGACCGACTGACTGTCGCAGCGAACGTTTTGTGCCTCATCATCATCGTCACCAGCGTCGCGAGAGTCGCCATCGTTGGGTCTGCATCTGACTGCGCATTTGAGTTCGCCTTCGCCTTCGCCATCGCCATCGCCATCGCTTTCGTCGTCGTCGTCGTCGTCGTCGTCGTCGTCGTCGTCTTTGCGTCTTTTGCACATTTGTGGTCTTTTGGGGCAATCTTAAATATCCTGCTGGTGGGTAAATTTTTCTCTTATATGCTTTGCGCTTTTATGCCAGCTTTATCGGATCGGCGAGCCACAGTCACGATTTCTACAGTAAGAACTTGCAGTTGCAGTTGTTGCTACCTTAACTTCTCAGCTCTGCTCTGCTCAGCTCTGCTCTGCTCTGCTCTGCTCTGCTCTACTCTCTGCTCTCTGCTCCTCCTCGGCCAGTTGTCTGTTGCTGACTTTGCTGCTTGTTGCTGCTTGTTATACCTCGCATAATTCTAGCAACCAAATTTCAGCTCCTCAACTCTAGCCAACACTCTAATTGAACTGTTCTGCCATTCGAGCACTGCACTAATTACATTTAATTGCATTTGCAAAATAATGAAAACGAAACCGAAACTGTGCTCCAAGCCAAAACCAGACAGCAATTGCAACTCAATCAGTGTTAAACATTTCGCAAATGCCATTTGGCCATAATGTCCATCAAATGTGGCCCCAGCTGAGAGTGGCTGGTTAATTGGCCGGCCAACTGCTTGGCTGATTGGTCAAGACTCACTCTGAGATCCCTCTTGACAATTTTCAAATTCTCAAACTGTTTGCATAGCTCACATTTGCACATTTTTGCGCTAAGATTTTGCTGTTTTTCACTTAACCAGAGTACAAATTTTCTTCAGAAATGTCTACAAATCGAGGAGGTCTTGAGCATCGATGTTCCTGAAAGTGGTTAATCATAATAGACACAATTAAAAGTCCTCTGTAAGCTGAGCAGTATTTTCGATATATAAACATATAAACTCGAAAATTTTGTACTGATTTTGCTGAACCAATACTAGAATTGAAATCTTTTCACTTTCAATTCCAGATACAACTACTTAATAATATTTAAAAAATAAACATTTTCCTTTAATATAATCTCTATTCAAAATAAAACTTGACTAGAAATATGCTTAGATGACATACCTTCGTAGGTTTGCTCAAATCACCATTTTTGTTCGATGTTCAAATTAGGTTAAGTCGAATTTTTTTACATTTACTATTTTATTTTTTTTATTTTTATTGTTAATATTTTAAAAAAGTTTTTCATCTTGAAAAAATAATTTAAAAAATGTTTGTCTTCGCCTTTAAACTGAACTCAGCTTTCGTATAATTGAACCTAGGCCAGCTCTATGAATCATTGCTTCAACTATTGCGATTTTTACAATCTTAACTTATTGCTAAATTATAAATTAAGAACTTAAAATGCCAGCTGAAAATAAAGTTTGTTATTTGATTTTTATTATTTGTGTCAAGATAAACAGTTCATTCCAGAAAATGGTCGAAGAATTGAGCTCAAGGATTCCATGTGGAAGTAAGAGAACTAATTATGTATATATGTATATATATATGTATATGTATGTATATGTGTGTGTATATGTATAGCAGTTACTGTTATAATGAAGACGTTAAGATGATGATCGCAGCGCGCTTTCAACGCCCTCTAATTGTTATTTGCGCCTTGATTATACTCATATCTGGCGATTATCTAAGCCAGTTAGTTGGTAACTAGCGCCACTTTCTGATTGACTGCTATGTGTGTGTGTGTGTGTGTGTGTGTGCATGTGTGTGTGTGTGCATGTGTGTGTGCGTGTGTGTTTGTATGCTTTATGCAATGCGTATCTCAAAAATACTTGTTTGCATAGCAGTCCGGTAGCAAAGACACCCAGATTGCGGCTATCGATAACGTGACTGAGACTGTGAACGATCTGAGTACAACTGCGACTGCGACTGTGACTGCGACTGCGACTGTGACTGCAACTGTGACTGCAACTGCGACTTGAACGGTGGCTTAATATTTGCGTTTGTGGCGTTAATTATGGGTTTCGCTGTTTCTTTGATTGTTCATTTGTTTGTTTTCATTCGCCGTTCCCATTGATGATGGAGTCACAGTCGAAGTTGGAGTTGGAGTTGGAGTCGGAGTTGGAGTCGAAGTCGCAGTTAAAGTCAAACTCGAAGTCAAAGTCGAAGTTGGTTTTTTTTTTTGTTGTTTTGTCGTTGTTGTAGAATTGTTGTTGGTCGTGTAATTCCGGTTCGTGCAATGATAATTATATTAATTTGCCATCAAATAAGCGGCAAGTGATATCGTCGTTGTCGTTGCCAGTCAGTCACTCAGTCAGTTCGTCAATTCCTCGTACATGTCTGTGTTATCAATTTGTGTCTACATGTGGAGTGTAGTTATGGCAGTTGTTGCTGCTGTTGCTGCTGCTGTTGCTGTTGCAAATCTCTGTCCAAGCTCTGCTGCCCCGTTCCCCTTTCAGTGCATTACAAAACAATTGAGATTGAGGAAAACCAAATCAACGGCCAGTGCTGCTCTAAACTATAACTGCAAGTGGCCCAAACAGCTGATGTGTCTATAATTATGCGAACAGCAGCATGCACCAAACAACCGACAATAGATATGTGCATAGCATATGTACATACATATACATATATGTGCAGCAGGCAACGCCAATCGACAGCCAACAACCAACAACCGACAACAATTGCGCTTGGTATTCAGTTGGTTGTGGAATGCATCTTAAAAAGTCCCATTGCATAAGTGGATGGTGCAGGGAGCTGGGGGGAAGTAAGAGCTGAGTGCACTCATTTGCTCGATACCAAATGCCAGGATATTCGATACAGTAATGCAGGGCTGAGCCAGAGAGCGAGACAGAGAGAGAGAGAGAGAGAGTAAAGAGTGAGAGGTAGAGGTAGAGGGAGAGGGAGAGAGAAGCGGCACACGGGGGCAGCTTACAAATCCGAGGCGCTGTCATAAAAATTTGTGCCCTGGGCCACGTCAATGTGGGCTTGAAAACGCGTGTAGTCGGATACCATACTATATATTATACCTGCCACTGGCCGAATCTCTTTTACTCGAGTCTCTCCCCAGCCTCACCTCAACCCTCAACCCTCTGCCCCCTTTCCACTGCACCTGGTTTGCGACCAGTGAAACAACCTCTCTGCGTGTAAGACAAATGAGCACTCAATTATCGTATTTCTGCTTTAGATGCTGCTTCATTTGTCTTTCGATTTAATGTGATGGAATGGAATGGAACAAGGATGGGACTGGACAGGACGGGACTGGACAGGACGGTACGGGACGGGACGGGACGGGATGGGAAGTGCTGGGATGGGATGGGAATAGGCATGCAGGATTTGTGTATTCATGAAAACGATGCCAATCATCAACTCGCTAATTAAGTTTGAAAGCCACATTTGTTTTAAAATTACTTAATTATTAATGTTTAATTTAATTAAGAAATTTGCATTCACAATTGGAGCTCATCAGACAAGGTAAATAATTCAAATATGCAAATATGTTTAACACAGAAATATCTATATTTAAACATTAATCAATTTATGAAGTGCATCCAAAATCCAAGACGAACTCAACTTAATCATAGAGAATATGGAATTTTACGATAATGTTTTTTTATTGTTTATTATTTATGATTAAAATGATAATGAGGTAAATCTAAGTACCGCTGACTAAGGCTAACATTGCTTATCTCTGCAAACTCTATTTGTTCTGTATAATTAATATCTTCCATTATTAAAATGATATTCATAAAATGTAATTTCTTATTTTAGATAGATATATAGAGGCCCAGGCGAGTCAGATGTTTTGGATAATTTGCCGAACTTCTGCGCTCGTCTGTCTTCTATCGATTTGCGAGCATATTTAGTTGTTGCTAGGCAGCTAGCTGTGAGGATGTCTTCCCCCTGCCCAGTCTATCATTTATCTCTTGCTAATACTGCGCCCCCTTGCCACGCCCCGCTTACCCACGCGCTGCCGCATGTCCAACAGAAATTTGCTGGTCGCTCGCCGATTTGTGTTTTATTGTCTCGGATGACGACAATCGTCGCATCATTCTCAGCCTCAGCTGCTTGGCTCGTCCTCAGTCTTGTGCTTGGGCCCAAAGCTGAGACTGAGACTGCGACTGATGCTGAGGCTGAGGCTGAGGCTGAGGCTAAGGCTCATCCTCGTCACATGTGCAAATGGTGGTCCAATCTGTCATTCCAGCTGGCTGGAGCGGGCACTACTACGCCTGTAAGTTCCAGCGGTCGGGTGGTCGTCTCTGCCGATGTTTATCTCGTGAGGCAGTTCAGTTTAGTATTTTCTTATTATTTCGTTTTTTTTTTGTTTTTTGTATTTTTTTTTTTTTTGTATTTTTTTTATATGTTTTTTTCACTCTCCGCCGCTGTCATTCAAGCATTCAACCTTTGTGTGAGGCGTCCGAGGCGGCGGCAGCGGCGGCTGCTCATCATCAACTACTCCACTCTCGTTTTGCCTCCTTAAAAAATAAAATGCAGAATTATGAATCGGCATGTTTTACATGTGCGGGAGGTCTTGTAAAATATATATATATATATATATATATATTTATATATATATGTATATGCGCCTCGCAAAGAAGATGCAATGAAGGAGAAGGTAAATGCTCTACACACATGTGTGTGTGTGTGTAGTGTCCGTGTGTACCTGTCGCTCAAAATTCCTGAATCCGAACCTGTTGCCGTCAAATCTTGAATTAAATGTTGTGAAATTGTACACTTCAAAACAAAAACACACGAAGATTCGATTCGATTCGAGCCGATCCGATCCGATCCAATCCGGGTCTCGTGTAACACACGACGCTTAACTGGATGACGAAGATTATGAGGATGGGAATGTGGCTAAGACTGACGCTGAGGATAACTACAACAGCAACAACAACAACAACAACGACAAAAAGGAACTATCATTCTACATAATTGTCAATCTGGTTTAGGGTATAAGTTGTCTTTTGTCTTTTGTCTTCGTTTTTTTTTTTTCTTTATGTTTTTTTGTTGTGTTGCAATTACCGCGCCCGCTTTGTGTGGTCCTCCAAGTGTTGAGTATTCTCTGCTGAATGTCAAAGCTTCTCCTGCAGTTCAATCTCTTCTTCT
This sequence comes from Drosophila cognata, assembly GCA_035041535.1. Taxonomy (NCBI): domain Eukaryota; kingdom Metazoa; phylum Arthropoda; class Insecta; order Diptera; family Drosophilidae; genus Drosophila; species Drosophila cognata. The sequence continues at coordinate 7,838,717 of JAWNLC010000831.1, forward strand.
TCTTCGGCAAGTGCGTCTTCTTCATGGCTGGTCAAGATTAATGGCTACGCAATTAATCAGACAACCTCAACTGGGCGCCATCAACGATTTTTACAAAACACTTGCAACGCTTCCTTTGGTTTTTTCCTCTTTTTTTGTTGTAGTTTTTTTTGTTGTTTTTTTTTTCTTTTCTGGCAGCTTTGCCCCCGCTCCCCGTTGCCATTCCCTGGTTGAGCCGCAGCTGCTCATCCTTTGTCCGTCGTCTGTGTGCTTGTCTCTGTCATTGCCATTGTCATTTGACACTTTGCCTGGGCCAATCAACACCAATGCTAAATGAGGCGCCATCGGTCGCCATCGTCAACGGTCGCCACCACCGAAGCCACTGGCACCACAGCACATCACAGCACAGCAGAGCACACCACCACCACCACCACCACCACTACCATCACCATCAGCTTCAGCGCCGCCGTCATCGCATTACTTCCACACCAAATAGTTCAGCCTATGAAAATAATAACTGTGGGAACCGCATTTTGTGCCTCTGTTCGCCTCGTTCGCCTCGTTCGCTTCATTGCCGTTTTATTGGCTGAAAATAAGTTAATAACATGGACGTCGCCGGCAAAGCCAAAGACTGGCATATCCTTATCCTTTGCCGTTCTCGCCTTAGCAGAAACAATAACCATGCAACAATATTGCCGACTGTGAAACTCATCGACTTGCTGCTGCTGCTGCCGCTGCTGCTGCTGCTGCCGCTGCTGCTGCTGCTGCTGCTGCCGCAGCGGAAGCCGCATAAGGTCGCTTTCAACAGCTAAGCCAAACAGCCAAAGTATATCATCATAACCACCTACTTTTCGGACCTCGCAACGAGCCAGCATATCACCGCAATTGGCGGGCCCGACCACAATGAGAGAGCAGCAGCGCCAACTGCCTCGGCCCTCAGGCGACGCAACGCAACGCAACTCGGCTCCAACCTTAACTCCAGCTTCAGCTCCAGCTCCAGCTCCAACTCAAAGTCGAAGTCGAAGATGAAGTCCAAGTCGAAGACGCCGCCGCCACTGATAATGATGAAGGTGTTGGTGTTGCTGTTGATGTTGATGTTGGCTCTTGGTGTTGCCGATGACGCGGATGCGCCCCAAACTGGCCCAGCCTCCATGCGCTCAAGCTGCTCTTGCGTCCAGGGCGCACTTTGTTTGCGCTACCTGCTAAATTAATTATGGCATTAACATCGAACACAATTAAAAACACTAGCTACAGTTTTGGCAAGTTCTAAGTTCCCACAACTTGAGAACATTTCCAAATTGTTTTTGCCCAAGCCAAGCAGAGTGCAGAGTGTAGCGCATTCGTTGGGCCTGTCTGGCTGGCGCCGCGTTGCGATGCGATGCGCCGCTAAATGGGATCAGTTTTGGTAACGAGTTAACGAGTTGATTTCACTTCAGCGATTGCCGCCGTACCCGAAACCGAACCGGATTAGCAGTTTGCAGCAGTCTGTTGCCGTTGTTGCTCTTTCTGGATGCGGCTGTCTGTCTGTCTGTCTCTCTGCCTGTCTGTCTGTCTGTCTGTCTGTCTGCCTGCCTGCCTGTCTCTCTGTCTGTCTGTGCGCTCTTGCGCGGTGGCCATGGCCAAAGTCTACACAACAAGGTGACGGCTTATAATGACGGCCGCGGCCGGAACGGACAATGAGCCGGCCTAACACCAAGATTGAGACTGCGTCTGCGTCTGCGTCTTTGGCTCTGCCTGTGACCGAAACTGAGACTGAGTCTGAGTCTGAGTCTCAGTCTGAGGCGTTTGCACCTCCCATGACCAGGCTGCAGCCCGCTCCTGTGGCGGCCTTTGATGCTCAAAAATATATGGCCTGCATGTGCTTTGTTTTTGGCTGCTGCCCCTCGTTGTTCAGCGCGGTTCCTGTGCCGTGCCCCCCCCCGTCCGTCCCACCATCCATCCCTCCATCCGTCTGTGAGTCTCTTTTGGGCTTTGTCAGGGGCGTTACCCAGTGATCATCACGCGTTTGCGCTCCTTTTTTCAGCGCTGTTTATGTTTTTGTTTTTTTGTTTTTTTACCTTATTGGGTGTTATTTTGTTTTGCCGTAAATATTTTTGCAATGGGCGCTAATTAAGTTTGGCTCGGCTCTGCCGATCTGCATCCTTCGCACTTTGTTATGTGTGAAACTTTTAAATTCGAGTTTCGGCAAACATGAAAACACAGAGCGCAGCGCACAGCGCTCGCCAAATTACCGGCCATTAATGGGGCAGCATCCCTATACATATATAAATATGTATATATATAAATATATATTTGGCTCTTATTCCTCCCCTGAACCCCTGCAGCACTGCTGAGAACCGAGCAAGCAACAACACCAAATACAAATATGAATTGTGCGGCTTTTGTCGGATTTCTGTTCAAATCAATATTGAAACTAATTAATTTGAGTGCGCATTGTGCATACGCCCCAACTGCGCCAACTGGGCTTAAGCTATGAGTAAATGGAGCTCGAAATGTAAATGCACGCCTCAGTAATTCGGCAACATTTTGCGGCAGCGAAGGAACAGATGAGCAAATACATTCTTCATTAGCCGTGAAATAAGTTTTATGAGTCACTGTTTGGCAATCGCCGTTCGACGGTCGTCGCTGCATTTTTAGTTGCTGTTTCAAATCGATTGGACAATAAATTAGCATTATGCGGTTACACAAATTGTTTGACTCCCAGTCACGCGCTGAGTTGGCTGAGCTGGCAGAGCTGGCAGAGTTGTCAGAGCTGAGCCAGTTCAAAGACCGCAGCGTTACGCAGATAGATACTCATACTACACAAAAAACTCAAGCTATGCACTCCCTGATCGTGTATAGCCGATAATGCTGGGAATCGTTGGCTCTTTTCACAAATACTGTTTATCAATTTGTATCTTTTTGCTTAATGAATTTTGAGCGGTAATTGTTGTATCATTAAAAAAACCCACAACTAAAAATGGGAATTATTAGAAATTAAATTTTCCCACTGAATTTAATTGATTTGTTTACATTTTTATATCATTTTGTGTTTTATTCAAATCCATCAAAATTAATTAATTAAGTTATAATTGTTGACTAAATTAAACTGAAATACATTGAAATTTCAATCCAAACTATCATCTAAAATTTTCTTGTTTCTTGTAATTACATTATTGTCAACAATCAATCAAAAGTTGAGCTTGATTTCTATAGGCATTCCATAGGCATTACCCAAATCTAATGCTCCGATTTGTGTTGGCATGCAACAGAAGTTTGTCATCAATGAAATATTACTCATACGCCAGCATCATAAACCAGGCATTACACATTGGGCTTATTTGGCCAAATACATTGTGAGGCACTTCACACGCCCGGGTAAATAGATTCCACATGCATGCCAAATAGGCACATTAAATTCGTAAAAAAAAAAATCCCCCAAATGCGATTGGAGGTCGCTGTGGAGGCGGTGTGGAGCCCACCCACCACTTCAAGTGACGCTCGTTGGGCGACCCCAAAAGCAAACAGTACAATCAAATTTCAAGTAAGGAGAGCGAAAAAATTCAAAAACGGAAATTACCAAATGGAAACTTTACGCCCGCACCTCGACAATAGTTTAAAAATAGATTGGCCCAATCATACGACGAAAATGCAGAGCGCGGAGTCGCGTCCGCGGACGCCGTGTCCATGAGTAACAGCCGCTCAAAAAGTTGTGTAGATTGATCTGCGTTCTCTGTCCATCGCAATGCGTCCATCTCGCTCGCTTGCAACGGCGTGCAAAATATTTATGAATGAACCTCCGCAAGGCTGTCTCTGTGTGGGTGTGGGTGTGTGTGTGTGTGTGTGTGTGTGTGTGTGTGTGTGTGTGTGTAGCTATGAGAGCGTGAGGGAGAGCTTGACTGAACCGGCTGTATGCCAGACACCGGCGCGTATGAGTAATATCTCAATTCTTGTGAAATTGAACGGAAATAACTAAAATGTTCGAGCGTCTGTGACGTCGACAACACTGATTAGCTTGCTCCCTCTCTCTCTCTCTCTTTTCCTGTCACTCTCTCTCGCCCTCGTGGGGTCTGTGTGTGTGACCCAACATTGTTAACCTACGATGGACTAGTCACGCAGAGGCAGCAGCTTGTAACAATGAATAATACTCGCACCCTCTGGCGCCTTTTTGTTTTTGTTTTTTTTTTTTTGTAAAAATCGGAAGTGATATGGCATAAATCCTCTAGGCACACGTACCTTTCCTATGCCTATGCCAGCCGGCAATGTGCCGGCTTATCAATAATTTGCTATAATTTTTATGTTAGGTTTTGTGTTTTGTGGCTGATCGTTGTTCGTCACTGTCACTTTGAGTGTCTGTGGCTCTGTGTGTGCGTCTGTGTGTGTGTGTGTATGTGTGTCATTCGCAAGCGATAAAAGGTAAAGCGAACAACAACAACAGCAACAGCAATGGAGCGAAATTAATGTCGTGGTCAATGCGCACTCGCAAAGAAATCAGAAGAGAGCCGCCGTTGGAGTCAAAGTCACGCACACATATAAAATGCACAAGTAAGTGTTAGATACGTTCAGCGAGCGGCAGGTGTTAGTCTACACACACACACACACTCGCAAACACTCACAGAGAGCGAGAGACGGAGAGAGTGAGAACTAATTTGTAGCGGTAAATATTAAGCAACCGATTGAACGAATCCATCAATGCGCTACTTAATAATATGTGTACCAATTGGCATACCTCATCACGCTATCGATTGCTCGATGTGCTCGATTGTAAGGTTATCGACTTTCGCTTGGAGTGGGTAGATTTTATTTGTATATTAATTAATGAACTATTATGGACATTGGGCTGCCGCCGCATCACGATATCGATATGCCCGACTGTAAGCCACCCACATGCTATATGAGGCCTAGCGCAAGACACAGTTATTCATTGTTTTCGCTCAGCTGCTTAGCTGTTCGGCTACTGTCGTCGATTCGCCGACACTGCTCGGGCTCGGACTCATCAGGTTTGAGCGTTTCTCGTATGAGTATGTGTGTGTGTGTGCATGTATGTGTGTGAGTATATGTATGTATAAGCAGCTGTTTAGCTGGAGAGTTTGGAGTTTGAGAAATATGCACATTCTTATGAAGGTTACGGGGCTGTGTAGCGGGGGAGTAGCTCAGTTGATGATGGTCGCTCTCTCCATAAAAGGTTTGCTCACTCATTTCATCAATATTGTCATCCATAGCGCAACAACAACATGATTAGCGTTAGCCGTTTGCCTGCGCCTAATGTTAATACAGGCAAACACACACACACACACAGAACATGGCAGGCTATTCACTCAGCGTACACACACACAGACACACACTCACATACGAGCAGAGGCGGTCGCGAATCTGCGCACGAAGAGACATAGTACAAATATGACTTCTGCAGCTGAAGTGGCTCCTCGACGTACTCCTCATTAGTACGCTCATAATAACTGAAGAGTTCAGTTCGCGTCTGCCTGCTTCTGCTTCTGCTGCTTCTGCTGTTGCTGCTGCTGGTCTGCTCTGCCGCTGTCGCTGCTCTGCCCACCTCTGCTCTGCTCAACTCAGTTCTGCTCTGCTTTTGGCGCTGCCGCAAACGTTAACTGTGCTGCTCTCTGCTTCCAAAGCAAAAAGCTGGCGAATACCTATGTTTGTGTGTAGCGACAGCGTCGCTCGTAAAGCAACGAATTCGATCGCCAGCCACTCAAATCAAATCAAAACAGGCAGCCAAACGCATCGCGTCGACATTTTTCCAATAATATATCTCCAAGATATCTCCGGCATTCGATATACGATTTGTTATTATTTTGATCATTTTTTTTTTGGACAATAGTTTTTTTTTAAGTGCATTTAACTCGCAACATTGGCAAGTGTTATTATTGCTCCACAATTGAGAAGTGTTTTAATTGAAAAGGAAAAAAAAGTGCTGAAAGCCTTAACGGAAAGGAGGAGCCGCTGACGCAGACAATTTCCCAGCGCAATTGGCACAGGACTCATTTGAAGTTTATGTGTAAATGGTGCGTATTTATTTCACTTTTCACTTTGGTTAAATTTCACAAATCGCCTGCCTTATCGAACAGTCATTGTTATTATTCTTGTCGCTGTTGTTGTTGTTATTGTTATTGTGCACTTTTTTCGTCGCGAACATTGAAAAAAAGGCGGTGCGTTTCCAACCTACTGATAAGTGGGACTACCCGTCACCCACTCTCCACTGCCACCTGTGATGAAATTCACAAACACACACTGACACCAGCTAAAGGGATTACTGACGCTAACTTGGCCAAGTTAAGTGGGAAGTGTTTGGTTTGATTTTAGATTGCCAGCAAGCGCAGAAAGTTCTCTCTAATATATGCAGATATATTTACACACAGCCTTCAGCTTTCGTCTTGCAAACATTATCATTAATCCGAGTAGCTGGCAACCCTGACCTATATTTGCTATACCTCACATTGCTCACATTCGTCTCATAAGCAATAAAACATTGCTTTAAAGCATTTTCCAGGAAAAGCGTTGCGTTTTTATCAATGCACAGTGCAACTAACGGAAACACAAACTTTACGCGTCTCGACCATGCAATGCCCTGTAAATGTTATGTGTGCAATTCGAGCGATGTTGTCTTTAAAACTATATTCACATATTTGGATGCATTAAGCTTGAAAACAATCAAATTAGCATTAAATAAAACAGTTTTAAATTCAGGAAATGAGAACACGCTAATTGGAATGGATGTGCATAGGAATGATTGCAGGGCATCTACCCATGCCCAAACACATACCCTGTAAATGCAAGTTGGCGACAAACTGCGTGCGTCTGGGCCCAGTTAATACAGGCCCTTGGCTACCGGCGCAGCAGTTACCAAAACATTTTCAATTCAAATCAAAAGCCAAAAGCGAAACATGTGAAATTAATTTACACGTTCGGGGCGGGCGGTTGGCTGTTTTTATATTTTTTATTTTCTTCATTTTTTGCCTTTTGCTCTCGCCCGCTTCTTTTTGTTGTCTTGCTGAAAAGGCGCTGGGCGGTGGGGGAAAGGGAGGGGGGTGTTTGGGTTGTTTGGCAACAGCAACAAGTCAGAGCGTGCGCGCGATGCGTCAGCAGCGGCGTCGACAATTTGGCATGGACAGGGTTCGGACCAGCGTGAAAGAGAGAGCAAGAGAGCAAGAGAGCGAGAGAGAGGGAGAGGGAGAGGGAGAGGAAGTAAGACAAGTCATAAGAGAGAAACGTCCGATTGACTCCGTCTTCGACTTCGTCTTCGAATTCGACTCGAACGGCTGACGAATTTCACAAAAGTGCGCAAGTCGGTCTCAGGCGAAGTTCGTTGACTTTGTAGCGCAGTGTATGCTGGGATTCGCATATGCTCCGATGATTCAGCCAAATTAAGACTTTAATTTTAAATAATTATGTCAGCCGACTCACAACTGCAGCAACAACAAGCGATAACGATAACGAGAAGCGGCACGTTTTGCCCAAATCATATCTCACCTGCTGAACATACACACACACACTCTCACACACACACACACACACACACACACACACAGTCATCAAGTTTTATTGTATTGTGACTTGAGTAACGGGAATCCACCCTGCTCCATTGACAGAAGACAACTGTTGGCCCGCTCCCAGCCAACAGCAACAACACCAAAACGGCCAACGCAACGAAAACGACAACGACGACGACGACGGAGGCAAAGCCGCAATTGCCGCGCAGCGCCCGAAGACGTCCACAAACAGAGGCAGCCCTGCTGATGCTCGCCGCTCTAATGTGCGCCGTCAGCGGTGGCATGGCTGCACCCACACCTGCACCCGCTCTGCAACCTGCCACAGCTGCCACACTCGGCGACCTGCTCAAGTCAAGCATCGCCACTGACCCAACGGGTAATCGAACGCGTCTACAGAAGCGCCATTATAGCGGTGGCAGCATCAAGTCGCGCTTCTACAGCGAACTGAAGCGCACCGAGCTCTACTGGAGCAATGCCTGCGGTGGCAAGTGGACGGGTCCCGAGTCGGAGAACAGCGTGTTGCGGCCACACAATCGTTGCGCCCAGCACAAGAAGGTAAGCACTCGACAAATGTTCAACAACAAATATATCAGAAGCAAACAAACAATTCGAATTCAAATTCATTTTCATATTCATATTATTATTAATCAAATGCAGTTTTTTTTTACTCGCTTGCTTGCATGCCACGTAACATAAACAATTCGCATTTGTGGCATGAGATGGCAATATTTAATGCGCGAATAGCCGAAAATAACACAAATAATAATGCTGTAGATATTCTGATAAAGGAAATGTATTGAAAGTAATTGCTGTTGTTCTTGTTATCTTTGCAGCTGCTTCGCACGCTACAGAAAAAGGCGCGCAGCGAGCTGAACGAGCTGCGGACCAACAACAAACAGCGACAACATGTCAACTCGCTGAAGGCACAGGTCACATCCTCCAACCAGGCCATTGACCTATCCAAGTTCGGCATGTGGAGTGTCCACAGCAGCAAATACGAATTCCTGCCACGGCTCAATACCACCGAACAGCAAGTAAGTAAAGTATATATAGTATATACGTATCAAAGCCATAAAGTCGATTAGAGTCATTGGCCAACTGCTTGAAACTGGGTCACATGAGGACCCATTTTACCGTTCGTCATTGCGTAGGTGCAAAATGAAAAGGTGACACAGCGTCACAAGGCGAGACAGTCATATGAGTTTGCTCATTAAATTGCCAATAGATATTTATAGCGAGGGCAGTTATAGCACTCATAACAACTTTCGCATGCAAACCGACAGAAAAAATTACTATTAATAAGTACCACAAATTAGATGCGCAAATTAATGGCGCACGCGACTCTTGATAAAAATAGCAAAATTGTCACAGACGTGCAGAGCTGAGACGCCAGCCAAATATGCTCACTAAATGGCTAATTTGCTGTGAAAACAAATCAGCTCAATTCGCGTGGCCAAATAAACAAACACACAGCCAAGAATTGAGAAGAATCAACAAGCAGTCTCGTGCCTCTCAACGACTCGTAAAATATTTAATTGTTTTGAGTTCAGTTTCAATCCGGCCAATATATTCACTTGATGAGCTCAAATCCAAGCAAGCGAATCATGCGATATAAGCGATGTTTATTGATAATTGTAATGCTGACAAATAAACGCTAGAAAATAGATAAGAGTGTCAGCATTATGAATAATACATTGGGCTGCCCAGTTATTGTGTCATTTGGGGAGCAAGCGGCGATTGCCTGTGGGCTTATCTGCAATACGTATCCGCAATGAGCAACCGGCTGTATCTAGATTTTAAGCTTGTCAAACATCACGAGTTAAATTTAATTGCCAGTCAACTAAAGCCACAAGAAAATATATGTTTCTTATGTTAGTCGTTTGCAAACAAAATTCAAAATAACGCACAACTTTTCTAATGTTTGCATATTGCACTATAAAAAAAAGTATATATACATTTCTGTAAAAAAAAGAAATGCAACGATGATTCAGCATAAATGCATGCTAATTTGACTAATATAAAAGTTGCGAAAACTTGGACTTTACTTGACTAAGCTTTACATCAACTTAACTGTCCCTCGACTTTGGCGCTAGACAAAAGCCTCAACTCATCATTATAAACAGAAGCGCCCAAAGGCCGCTTAACTCTCCCTTTGCTCACACTCTCTATCTCCATCTCTATCTATATCTGTCTATCTCTGTCTGACTGTGTATGGCTGTCTCTGTCTCTGTCTCAGTTGAGCTTAGCTGCTGGTGTTGGCTAATTGCCACAGGTGATGCTGTGGCTTTTGCTATGTTCTATACTTAGACGGCCAACCTCATCATCATCAGTCTCATTATCGCCCAAATCTATGTGTGTGTGTGTGTGTGTGTGTGTGTGTGTGTGTATATACAAATAAGTGCTTTATAATGGGATAACACAAAGTGCGGGGCAGCTTTCGTTGAATTTCTCATTGGCGTCACTGGAGGAAGACGCGCATAGGAAAAAAACCCCAAAAATAGCAAAATAGTTGAGCAAAGCAAAGACGTTAATTGTGTGTGACATGCTAACCGATTAAAATGATGCATGTACACAAATACATTAATACATCAATACATATATATGTATGACGAGGTGTTACTGTTATTCTTGATATTAACGATGACAGTTCCATTAAGTAGAAGTGTGACAGCATATCGAAGTTATTTATAGACTTTGGGGTCGAAGTCCAAGCTCTATAACAAATATAAATAGTAACACACTAAATACAACAACAACAGCAACCGCAACAATCGCAAGAAGTACAACTCGAAGGCGCATAAGGCATTTTATCTAAGCTCGTGCGGCCTTTTGACGTCACAGCAGAGTTGAAGCAAAGCGCAAAGCAAAGCAAATCATTTCACACATATTTAAAGCTCATGGGCTCCAGCGGTGCTGGCGAGGGGGGTGTGCGAAGTTGATATGCTAAAGCAATCTGTGCGCTCGCAAATTGTAAATGACACATACACATATGCACAGCGAGTGGGAGAGGGAGCGGGAGAGAGAGGCACGCACACGCACACACAGAGGCAGAACGATAGAGAGATACGAACGATACGAAGCGCGCGCGCGTATGAATCATGCGAATGAGCGAGCCGTGGATTCCCCCAAGCGACGGCATGAATGAAACGAACGTCGATAGGCGAAAAAGATGACGATGACGACCGACCAAGCGACCGACCAACCGACCGAACGACAGAACTACAGGCAGACCGACCGACAAGCAAATAACAACAGCAACAACAACAACAGAAGCAGCAGAGACGAGCGACGAACGACGAACGACGATCGACGAGCGACCGACTTCACAAGCACGAGGCGAAATGCGAAATACTTTGCGAAACCGAAAGCACAATTAGGCAAACGGTCGGTCGAGTGGTGAGTGTTGTGAAGGGGGAATCGGGAAGTGGGAAGGCGGCTGAGGGCTAACTATACGGCGAATTGGTGTTCGCTTTTCACTTTCAGGCGACGCGCCGTATGATTGATATTTGATTATTAATCAGCTACGTGCGACGCGGCAGAGTTCACTCAACTTGCGCACATTACACTGATGTCGGGGAGTGGGCGTAGGGGCGCGTGTGGGTGCGTGCGTGGGGGCGGGTTAGCTGTTGCTAACCGAAATCAGTCAGTTTCTCACACACTAATTATTTACAGTTCGCTGCTAAACATATAGTTTTATGCCTGGCGAATCGACCTAGAAACCAAAACCACATTTAAACCCATAGATACAAAAATTAAGATGATTTTGCTTAGTTTCATCTTTTATTATGCACCGAATAGAAATTTGCCCGAAATTGGAAGTGTATTTAATTATTTAAGGAGTAGGCGCTTCTTCTTCTTCTACTTATTCTGTAACTAATGCAACAAAAATTTGCGTTTTGCTCTGTTTTTTTTTTACTTACAGCTGGCATTGCGTCGCGTCCACAACGATCTGCAATTCTATGTGGCCGCCTTCAGCTATCTGCGCCACGCCCAGCTGCACTGGGACTACGAGAATATACAGAAGCAAAGCGTTCTCTCCTCGGAACTGCAGCGTCTGCGGACGAGTGCACGTTCCGTGCTGTGCCTCGTCGAGGAGGCAATCAATGGCACCAGTCGCCTATATGCGCCCATGCGGAAGAAGCTGGGGCACAAGATGCCGGCGCAAGACCGGATCAAGACGGTGCCGCTGCATCTGATGGAGAAGCGGTTGCATCAGTTCCAGACACCGCTGGTGGACCTGCATCGGTTGGCGGTGTTGGTGGCGAACAATCAGTCGGCGACGCAGCCAAGCAAGCCGTTTGAACTGGATGCGCTCTTCCTCAAATACCACTATACAAAGTATTTGAAGCACATAACGCAGCTGCTCGCCAAGCAGCGCAAAAAGAACTGCACGAGTCGCAACGGAACGGTGGCACCACGGCCGAAATTGCAACAGAAGCAACGGTCCAGCGCGTAGCTACAGTTTCGAGTCCAACTCTCATGACAAAGGACACGCTTAGCCAAAGTCCAAAAGCAACAACTACAAGAACAACAAGAAGAAGAACAACAACAACCACAGCGAAGGAGTTGTTGCCACGTTAATCTTAAATTTAATTTATTATTATTTCGATAATGGAAAGAACAAAACCCCTCTCAAAGACAGAAGCTATGAATGACATAACTAATCCAAATCCGAATCCGAATGCCAAGTTCGAAACGCCATCGAACATGTCCAGCAACTCTAGCCTAGAAATTAATGCGATATTCATATCGATTATTTATTATTCATACCAACAATTAGCTATTCTCTTCATTTTGGGAATAGATATTTACATACATTTACATTGACATTTACATTGACACTTACATTGACATTTACATTTACATTGACATTGACATTGACATTGACATTTACATTCGTCTTATTCTTGGTTTGTTAGTCTAAGGCCTCACCGTATTATTTATTTGCAAAACATTCCCATTCGCCCATGCAAAAATTCGCACATCCAATAGATCCTAAGATCCAAAGTGAATGTAATCGCTATAAAGCACGACTTTTGCCTTGTATTACAATGCTGTGATAATAGTTGATAAACGAAGCCCATCCAATAACGCGTACCTATTCTCGTCTAAGTTGGAAGCAAGTATCTCGACTAGTTGCTATGAACACACACACACATACACACACACACACACACACACACACACACACACTCACACACTCACACACACACATACACACATACACGCAAGCATGCATTTAACAATAAGTCGTCTATATGCATATGTATCTGGTATTTCAGATGCATTTTGTACTTATATTTTTTTGAAAGCATTTTTTTGATAACGATTTTTTTAATCAATATATATAAATATATATATTAGTACAAACTGAAATCACTGAGTTTTCATTGTGTATTCAACAGAAGATGTAAGTATCTCGGATGTCATAAACTATATTCAAATATTCTGAATCAGGATCAACAGCCGAATCGATCTAGCCACGCTGATCTCAGAGTCTGGAATATTATCGATATAAAATAATTGTATAATTTCGACAAATATCGACTTGCCACAATTTGAATGGCAGAGCCTCTCAATTGATATAAAATATGCATTGATATATTATAGATCTTTGCAAGATCGGATAAGAAACACCCAAGCTATAGTCAAATCGTGTTCTTATACTGATTTCATTGCAATCAGAACAAAGCTAATCGCATAAAAAATAGATAGACAAAGAGAGAAAGGAAGAGAGAGAGAGAGAGAGAGAGAGAGAGAGAGAGAGAGAGAGAGAGAGAGAGCAAGATCGATTTTCATGCAATCATCATCATCAATCATCGATCAGTTTAATATTTACATTCGTTAACGGCCTTTTGGCCAAATATGAATCAGCCAAACGTTACGAATAGTATTTTGTGAAACAATTCGTTGATTTTGATCAGTGCAATGTGGCCAAGTGAATCATTTGAACAGTTTTACATTTGAATGGAGCGCCGTGTGGGGTCCTTTGTTTAGCGCCATATCAGTTACAGCGACTCGAAATCGAAATATATAGCGCCATATCAATTACAGTGACTCGATATCCATTCCCACAGTCCAAGCGAGCAGCTGCATTGTGCATACGCAGCGTACGCCCGATTACAATGCGATCCCGGGTTGATTATGCCACTCAGCAAAAGGCTGAAGTACGCCAACCGGGTATGCCAGCTCGAGAGCTACCCCGTACTGCATGTGTCGTAGTAGTAGCAATAAAAGAGAATTTACTTTGATTTTGATTTATTAAAACTTAGCTGTAAGTAAATATATATGCACAATCAATATACCCAGTGCCAAGCGCACTTGAACAGGGTATGCACACGATAAGCGACGAAACAATCTTATTTCGTTTTTTTACGCGGCATTTATAGACTTGTATAAATATTTTATGAGCCATATAATAATTCCTCAGTTGCAATGCACTGAGCTGTGTTTACGGTTGTTTTTCTTGTTGTTGTTGTTGTTGTTGCTGTTGTTGCTGTTGTTGTTGCTGCTGCTGCAGTTGGGTTCCATCTCGATCATTTTAACGACATGAGCACAGCGACAATGTTGTGCTTGTGTGTGTGTGTTTTGGTGTTGCCACGGCATATTTGATTCTTTCGTCTTTTTTTTTTTGGGAGCGCTGATTCTTTTGGGCTTATCGCAGCAGAGGAATCTACGCACACCCTGGACTTGGACCCGACACGGCGTCCACGGTGCACGCTGCACGCTGCACGCTGCACGGTGCACGATGCACGATGCACGGCTCTTGGTCCATGGTCGCTGGTCGCGCTGGTCGCGCTGGTCGCTGGTCGACGATGTCTGCACACTGAGGTTTCGATGTGCTCCGATGTGCTCAGGGCTTCCCTTTGTGTGTTACTAATGTCTTTCACCTCATTTGAGTGTGCGTGTGCGTGTGTGTGCGTGTGTGCGTGTGCATGTGTGTGTGCGTGTGTATGTGTGTGAGTTTGTCGCGGTTTCCACCTATTGCTCTGCGCCTCGCTCGCTTATCGCACACAATCAGCAATTGTCATTAATTTCGGACGCTGTACGTGCTCCGATTTGTCTCTCGGATTCTCAGTGACTGATTCAACAATTTAATATGCAGCAGCAGCAGCAGCGGCGGCAGCGGGCCAAGGGGCGATCATCTCAGTGCCCCTGGGACAACAGTAAAGATGCTTATCGTTTTGATTTTATTGTGGGCCCCGATGCAGCCTCTTACATATCCATCCATCCATCCATCCCTTTTGCTACTCCCCTCCAGCAAAGGCTCTCGTTTTGGTTCTCGTCGAGTCGAGAGACATGCAACAATGCGTCCGGCGCACACCATTCACTAAATTCATTGTCGCTCAGTTTCAAGCTGCCACCCCCCGCCCCTATGATACACCTATAATGATCAGCGCACTCACTCTATTATTCTCTCTCTCTCTCTCTCATTGAGCATCAACCCTTTGCTGAGGCGCCGTTTTAATGGACTTTCCAGCAAGTGCACGTAGCGCTCATCTATCTTAAGTTTTGATAGGTTTTTACGAGCGTATTCAAGCGTTGGCCTTTATTAAATTGAAAATTATGTCTTTCTATGAGAAATGTCTAAATTGTTGTCTCCGCTTTCAGTTGCTTTTTAGGCTCGTTTTTTGTATGTTTGTATTTTTTTCGTTCTGTGTTTTTTTTTTTTTTCCTTTCTGAAACCTTTTTGCCCTGTGTGTTCCTCAATGAACTTACGCCTGGGTCTTGGACTCTGACTGGAACTGATTTAATCTAAATGTTTATTTGGTTTCTTTTTTAGTTTATATGTACATATACATACATATACATATATATATATAAATTTTGTTGTTTTTTATTTGTTGCTTCTTCTGTTGCTCTTTTGCCGGCGGTCACGTGCAGCTTCTCATAAAAGAGTAGTTGCTTTTGTATGTATTTCTTTCAGTGACAATTAATTAAAAATATCTTATTTCGTTTATGTTCTGTGTTAGCTTGTTTTTTGTTATTTTTGAGTTATGTTTTCCGCTGCAGATTTATAGATAATGGCGTTACATTTATGGGCCCTAAATGCGACGCACACAAATCCAAAGAGCAACAGCCCAAGTCCCAATGCATCTCGAATCGCCCAAACAATCAGCGACTACTTAAGGCCCCTCATCCACCGCCCACCCCTGCTCCACCAATCTAAATGAAATAAATTGCAAACTGTTTTTGATTTTTATGTTTCGTTAGCGATTTTTGTTTAGGTTTTGACAGTCTCACGAAAGTGCTGGCTCAGCTTCTGACACTTCTTGGCTGCCTGGGAATAGGTGTTGAAATCTCTCAATTTGCGCGCAGCCTCAGCAGTTTATGCTTTCGCAGAATCAAAGCCCGCCTCGCAGCTGTGAGGCAATCAAATCGGAGATTCAGCTTTCAAAATCCACACATATATTTATTTATATAACTATTCATGTATAGATCCATTGAGTTCAAAGAGTGAGAGAGAGCGGCAATATTATGCTGACAGTGCAGACTGTGGGTGTGGGGGTGTGGGGCTGTGGGGATGTATTTGTTGTTGCCTAACCAACTAGCAACCAGTCAAGGTGCTCCAAAAAATCACAAAGATATTGAGTAACTTTATTTTACACGAATATTAAATACCCTAACACATTTATTAGATGATTCCAACTCCATTCACATGGACAACCGATATACATATATATATATATATATATTTACACGAATATCTGAGACATTGATGACATGATGTGAAATAGATTCGATATGTATATATAAGGTTAACTTAAAGTATACGAATTAAGCCAAAAATGAACAGAAATATCAGCGAAGCATTGCATCAATTGAAAGGCTCACAAGTTTACATCATTAACTAATCAAATTATAATAATTATAATTAATATTTATTATTTCTCATGTAATTAAATCTCAGACAAAAGTTTTATAATTGTTTAACAAATTCAGCAAAAAGGAAAACTAATTTTGGAATTAGTATTTTTATGGCATCTTTAACTTTTCCCAACACACAACTTTTCTCAACCCCATTAATTTCTGTTGATTTTTCCGCCGACGAGTTTTGTGGCAACTTTCTCGAGGAAAACTGATTGAAGAAGTGTCTGCATTGTCAGCAGCTATTGAATTTGAACGCACTGAGCCAAGTTACTGCCGCAAATGTCTGTGGACTGTGGGTCGTCAGTGCGGCGCCTTGGCCCATATAAATTATGCTCAGTTAACAATGGGGATCAGTCGGGGCGTTTGGCTTAGGCTCATTGTGTGCAGTTTTCCGCTTAATAAGGCAAAAGGTGTTTCAATTGCAAAACAATATTGGGCAGTTGCTGACCTGACCCAGTCCCAGCTCCATCCCCCGCCCCTGACTGACCCATTGTGCTATTGGCAGCAGCAGCAGCAGCAGCAGCAGCAGCAACATAAAGTGACAAAAATTATGAAAGAATTTCGAGAGGACTCGCCAAAGATCAAAGGTGACGCGCCCACTTCAAAATTCCAGAACGACAATTGCGATTTAATTCAATTGAGAGCGCACAAAAGAACAAGGACAGGGGACAGGGGACAGGGACAGGAACAGGGGCAGGGACAACAGCTCACAGCGGCAGCTGAGAGTGCAAAGGATAGGACAGGACAGGACAGTACAGAACAGGACAAGGACAATAAAGTGATCAATACCAGAAAAATGTTCTTAATTGTCAATGAATGCATACATCGAACCAAACCGAATCGGACCCTTGACCTTTTGCGGCTGCCCAGCGAGTTGTTGTTGATTGTTTTGTGTTGTATTGTTTGTGAGTGTTGCTGTTGCTGTTGCTGTTGCTGCTGCTGCTGCTGCTGCTGCTGTTGTTATTGTGCAATTGCCGTGTGCAGTTCAGCGCTTCAAAAGGTGAAATAAATTGCCCACCACCCAGGTGAGAAATGCCCAAGCCAAGCACCTAAACATTTTTGACTTGTACGTGTTTTGGGAGTATTCTATACAAATCAACCTCACACATACACATATGCATACTTCACTCTGTGTGTGTGTGCGTGTGTGTGACAATGCACGGAATCATTATAATTAATGGCCAGGCTGGCGCCAGCGTCGGGATCGAGAACGCAATCGTCGGCCAAGGGGCTCTGTGAACCAAATCCCAACTTTGCATCTGAGATTTGTGTATGTATGTGTGTGGTGTGTGTGTGTGTGTGTAAGTGTGTGTGTGTATATTTGAAATTTATGTGTGTTGTTTTTTGTGCCATATTTGAAATGCGCACAGGAAACCGGGCGATGAGAATTGATGAACGTGCGCTCTCGATATCCTTTCGAGAGCCGCCTTATCAGCACTCAGCATCGACAAAAGCAAATAAAAACAAATAGCAAAACCGAACCTTACCGAATCGATCGGTCAAAACAGTCAAGTAATCAGTCAAGGGGCACACACAGGTTAGGCACTGAAAAAAGTGTGTGAGAGAGAGAGAGAGGGAGAGAGTGCGTGTGTTGGGGGCGAGCGGGACGGGAGAACGTGCCTCACAAGTGGCTGCACAAACATTGACACAATCCTTTTGAAAGGATTGGGAACGTGCGAAACAACTTTGCAAACAAATGCGATGCACAAATACACACACAAATACACACACAAACACAAACACACAAATACAAATGCAATATATACACAAATATTTGTGATTTGCATTGGACCAATTTGAGACGCGACGCTGGCCAACAACAATTCGAATGTGTGTCTGTGTGTGAAATGTGTGGTGTTATCTTATGATCTTGTTAACTTGTTGTCAACTTGTCTATTGAGCAGCTAATCTGGACAACAGAGTCCTGCCAGTTGCAGTTCAATAAACTATAGCCAGCAGCCGGCTGGAACTAGCTCACTCCCTGAATGGGCATTGAAATGCAAGGATGGCAATTCTATTGACGAACAAGTCGACAAGTCGAAAGACTTCATTTGATCACATATGTGAAGCAGAGTCAAAGTATCTGAGATAGTCGATATGCTTGGCCATCGAATGCGCAATTTGATTAACAAATGTTAAGGCCAGACAACTGGACAAGCCCAGGAGACCAAGTTTGGAGCATCAGCTGCACTCAGTCCGCAGTCCGCAGTCCGCAGTCCGCTGTCTGGGACGAAGGCACACACATAGACTAATTGCCCTCGACTAATAAGACATCGTTCTCATTCAATTAAAATATCCATATCTAGTACAATTAGACGACGACAAATGTCCACATTGCGGAGACTCATTAAACTTGCACGAATTATTGCACGCACTTTGTCATACATTTTAATTTCACTTGCTGTGCACACGATGCCAAGTCGAGTCGAGTCGAGTCGAGTCGAGTCGAGTCAAGTCAAGTCAAGTCTACACAGCCAGCCAAGCCAGACAAACCAAGCCAAGCCAAGCCAAGCCAAGCCAAGCCAAGCCAAGCCTGGCCAAGTAAAATGCAACGAAATCGAGCCGATACCAATGTCAATCAATAGCAATGCCAATGCCAATACGAAAGCCAAAGCCAGTCCCAGTTTCAGTCCAGACCAAGCCAAGATCAAGAGCAACTCCAACTCCAACTCCAACTCCAAGCAAAGCAAAATAAACTAAAGCAAAAGCGAACGAGGCTATAACTAAATCGCAAACGCAATCGCACACAGACCTGGCCAACAACAAGCAGGCAGCAGGCAGCGGAGCTGATCTCTGTGGCAGCAGCGTGCGCTCCACACACATTAGCAATTACGCTCATTACACTTAATTACAGAAAACTAGGAGTGCATGAAGAGATCCAACTGCGGAAGAATCCAGCTTGCAGCTTGCAGCTCTGCAGCTCTGCAGCTCGGCAGCTCGGCAGCTCGCGCTTAGGCGGCGGGCCTCCGCTTCAGTTTCGGTCTTGGACTGGCTCTGCGTCTTCGTCCATCTTGGTCTCGTTGTTGTTGCTGTAGCTGTTGCTGTTGCTGTTGCTGTTGCTGCTGCTGCTGCCGTAGTTATAACAGTGCCTCGCTGGCTTGTGTCTTTATATGCAGTGGCCGCCGCGAGGATCACGAGCATGCAGAGCAAGTGAATTATTGCAGTCTCATTATGTGCGATGAGTTATGTATGGCGTATTGCTTTCGTCGTCAGGCCACAGTCTCGTCAACATCGTCATCATCGCCGTCACCGACGCGTCGCAGCTTCGAAAGTACTCATGTATCTGCATTGTAACATCCAAACATTCAGACAGACAGACAGACAGACGGAGAGACAGACGGAGAGACAGACGGAGAGACGGACAGACGGAGAGACATGCAGACGTACGTACCATACGAGCAGCCATCTGTCAGTACCAGTAACAGGCAGAGACTCCATCTCCATCTCCAGCTCCATCCAAGACTCGACTCGGCTCGGCTCGGCTCGGCTCAGTGCATGACTCCGTCGAAGAATGTAGTGTGATGGTCGCCTAAATCAAGCGTACTTAGCGAATGATTTACATTCCAAAAGACAGCAAACACACTGTTTTGCGGTATGTGATGTTATGCGAGCAGCAGCAGCAGCAGCAGCAGCACCAGCAGCAGCAGCACCAGCAGCAGCAGCAGCAACAACAACCACTAAAAACAAACCAACAACACGCACACGCGTCTTCAGTGTGTGTGTGCGTGTGTGTGTGTGTGTGTGATCCACAACGCTTCGAGCAGCAACGCACTGAAAATATGACAAGCCCAACGAATCTGAGCATCACCTACAATGAAATTCGTCTACAGAAAAATCAACAACAATTTGAGAGTACCCCAAAACATGACCTTGAAGCTTAGCTGCCTTTTTTTAATTAATTTGCTTTTTTATTGTTTTGGCGTTTGTCTGGTAAACTATTATAATATATACATATATCTATATCTATATAGAATTTTTTACATCTGTTAGCCATAATTCGAGTAATATTAGAATTAATAATAAAACCTGACCGAACCTGAACGTCCGCTAATAATAAAAGAGATTTTTTTTCTAATATAAAATATTAATAATATTCTGCACAAAGAAATAAACAAACTAATAAACAAATAAATAAATACGAATCTGAAATATTTGTAAATATTTGTCAATTTTATTTGTAAATAAATAAATAAATACAAATCTGAAATATTTGTAATTATTTGTAAATAATAAATAAATAATTAACACAAATTTGTATTTATTTGTTTATTATTGTATTTGTTTATAAATATAAATAAAATTATACAAAATATATAATAATTAATATTTCGTTATTCTGAATATTTAGTTAGCAAGTTTGTTGGAATTTAATAAGTTTTTTATATGATTTTGTGCTCAATCTGTGAATCTGAACAATTCTGATTTATGATGAGATTAATTTGAGTTATGGGCACATATCTAAATTGTAAATTGATTTGCATTTCTGACAAGCATCAATGTGGAAGGCTTCAGTTTGAAAAATGTGACTGCCACTGCCACACTTTGAGCGTAGCCAATCAATATGCCATAAGAAACGCATTGTGGGGCAAGCGATAATAAGCAGCAGCAGCCGCAGCAGCCGCAGCCGCAGCAGCAGCAGCAACCACTGCTAAAGCGACGGCGGCAGCTTCGACGCAGTTTCCGTCACCGTCAACGCTGACGTTGCCGCTGCTGCTGCTGCTGTTGCTGCTGTTGCTGCTGTTGCTGCTGTTGCTGCTGCTGCTGCTGCTGCTGCTGCTTCTACTGCGCGTCACATCGTCGGACGCTTCGTCGCATAAATATCACCAGCAATTACTCAGTCATAAGTTTGCTGCTTGCTCGTTTGCTGTCATGACATGAGTAACTTTGCTCGACGCTCAACGCTCACTTTATAAGGCAACAACTGGAGATGCGGGTCCAAGCCGGGCTCAGTCTTGGTCTCTGTGTCAGCTTCAGCTTCAGTCTCAGCCTCTCAGTCTTTGCCTGCGTCTTGTCTGGCCATGTGATGCGCCTGCGCCTGCGCCAAGTGTAGAGCTTGCAGCTCCTTTAATGCCAGCCGCCTTCGTCTCTGCCACTAACCCCAAACTACCCCACCGTCCCCTGATCGCTATGCGCCCAACTTTGCCGCTAGGCACAACAGCCGACATGGAGATGAGTGTGTGTGTCTGGGGTTTGGGCCATGGCTTTTGCTTTTGGTGTTGGCTTGGCAAATTTTTACAACTTTTATAAACAGCTCGTTGTGCCGGCAACTGGGCGGTAATTTGTTAAAGCTTCCTTACTTTTCAACACTCGAAACGAACCGCAAAAAAACAAAAGCAAAAACTGAGCCTTAGCCAGAGTCGGTTTTGGAGTTGGGATCTGAACTGAGCAGGCCCCAAAAAAGAAGAAAAAAAATATATATAAAACAAAGCAAAGCATCCGAAGCATCTGCATCTGCACACACATTTTAATTGTGCCCCTTGACTGAGACTTGCTTCTTGCTGGTTGCCTCTTGCCTCTTGCCTCTTCTCGCTTGCCTCTTGCCTCTCTCCGTTTCTTAGATCCTTGCGCATGCGCCATGAACGCTTTTGGCCGCTACTTTGTCTTCTGGCGCACATGATGATAAATTTTCTTGGCCATCCATCTAAGCGCTGCGGCACCGGCATGATCATCATCATCATCAGCACCAGCACCAGCAACAGCATCAGCCTAACCTGGCTAAGTAGGTCCGCCGTCATTCATAACACACAGCAACACACGCACACACACACTCACACACACACACACACACACACACACAGCCAACCACACTCGCATAGACATAAGCACTTGCTTCCTCAACACAAATCAACAGGATGACGGACCTGACACCAGACCAACTCTCAGTCGTCGTCGCCGTCTGATTTTCAGTTTGAGTTCAAGGCGCAGCACAGTGGGCGAAAGGGCATTTAATGCACACTTTGAAGCTTCATTCTTATCGATTGCCAACACTGTGCAGCAAAAGCTTTCTCACATATGTCTACAGAGTATAGCCTTAATTAAAGCGACTGCATTCAATTATTTTCCAGCACTGTTCCACTTTGGTTAGTAGGCAAATTTTTGTAAATCTATTTTTATATTAATATAGTAAGTTTGCAGATTGCTTATTTGAAAGTAGTATGTGTCAAAATGAAGTGCAAAGTAATAATAAAATAATAAAACATCGCCCACTGTACGCTGGTGCAACGCACAGTATGTTCAAGCAGTATGTGCGCACTACTAGAGGACAACAGTTGCAATATATATATATATATAACACAAGAAATCATTATATTAAACTTTAATTTTAGTTAATGAATATTCTTTTGGAAATTCAGATTGGTTGTCATCGATACACAGCTGAAGAGCTGCTTACTGAATTGCCGTATTTTGTCGATTCGTCGCAGATATTCTTGTCAGCTATCAAGTCTGATTTCAAACGGCATTCTGATCTATTTTTGGCAGCCAGATATTTTTAGCTTTATTACGCGCCCCTATACAGATTATTTAGGGGAAAAAAAAAAAATGCATAAAAACACAATTTTTATAGTTTGCAGTCGCCCAATTTTGGTATTTCCGTCGTAGAAGAACCGAACTTCTTACGTCAATTGGCAGTAAACATACGCACAACAAGACCTTTAGTTATTGTTGCCTGCCCTCAGATTTATTGAATAATTATTTGATAACATGTTCGATAAGTTCCCCAATATTTATGTGGGCCGCTACACCGGACATTCCACCAAATCCGTAATTGCAAAGAGAATGTCGTTATTGAACCAACTGATGAATACGTATATATCCAGCTGATAGAATTGACAGCTAAACACTGTATATATATATATGTATGTATGTACATAAGTGGTACACACTGTTCGACCATAATGCACAATCTAATCAGCAGTGGGCATAGTTTTCGTCACAACCAACACTTGGGGTGCCCAAATATTTATTTACAAATTCCTTTCCCCATTTATACAGAAATTTGTCTGTGCCGAAGACGCCGGTAAGCAGTAACGAATGCTCAACTTGGCGAAAAGGTCAGTTACATTTGAGACCTTAAGCTGCTTACCAACATTTTTACTTACTTTTCAATTTTGCATACAGCATGCCGAAGCACAAATACCCTTGCGTGCAACGAACACAAACCAATGCTGTTCACTACAATCCTGAATTTCCATGGTGTCTTTTCGTGATTCTCACAAAACTATTATATTATTAACAAATATACTTCTTGAAAGTGCCTTGAAATACAAATACTTATTTTCAAAAATCTTTTTAAGTTAATAAAAAATTTACAAATTATTTATAATAACTTAAAAAAATAGACTTAGATTTTGAAAATTAATCCTGTTTGCTTAAAAAAGCCAGAGAATTCCGCATTCTAGATTCACTTTCTTTCTTCCTGGTTGATTGCCAAGTGTACTTGATTTTAGCAGAAACCTTTTGCTTTGGGTGTACATGAAGTTAATCAAAGAAACATTGAGGTGAATCCCCCAAGGGATATCGATTTGTAAATGAACAAACGAACAATTGATGTTATGCAATGTCTCGATTTGGTGAGCACACATCAATCCGTGTATCTCCATGGGCAGTGTGGCGTTGCCGTGATTCCCACGCTGCCTCGCCCAATAATTGCTCGTTGCAAATGCAATTCACTAATGAATCTATTTATATGCAACGGACGGCGTCAAACCGTGCCAATTCACATAAGATTTTGCTGGGTTTTGCCACAGAACGCGACAAATCGGTTTTTAAACACACCCACACCGCACACCCCGCAATTGCAACCTCCACACCCCCCCCCACCCACCCCCTTCCAAAAAAATAAAAAATAATAAGAAAAATCCCAATATTTTCCCAATCACCTGTGGGATGAGCACAAATGAGTACTCGAAGTAAGTACGTAGAAAATCTGATCTCGCAGCTCAATAAACGTTTTCGCTTCCCCTCTCTCTCGCTGTCGCTGTGCATGGTCTGTGGCATTTCCGCAGCGCAGACATGGTGAGAGGGAGAGGGGGAGAGATCACATGTGAGAGGTTGTGGGATGGGCTGGGAAGGGGGAGAAGGGGACAAGCCAATTGCTTACACAAGCAAAGCATTTGAACCGTTTTTAATTTCGTTTGCTTTGTCTAAAGTCGGTTTATTTTTTCGTTGTTGTTGCTTTTTTTCTCTTCTTCTTCGTTTTGGACTTTTGGACTCTTTATGAAGATGAAGACGAAGAAGTTTTTATGATGGGAAACATTTTGTCATGAGTTGTTGTTGTTGTTGTTGTTGTTGTTGCTGCTTAAATCATGTGAATGTGGCAACAACAGCTCTTGGACATTTCCAGTGTTAACTTTGTTGGTGGGCAAACATCAGGCAAACATACAGACCCGGACTCAGGCTCTAGCCATAGCTATACCTATACCTATACCTATACGTATACCTATACATATAGCTCTACCAATAGCTATACCTATACCCATACCTCTGACGCTGACGCTGACTCTGACTCTGACTCTGTGACTCTGGGCCACGGAGGCCGCCCCGAAGTGCGGCGTCCAAAGCTGTAGCCCATCCATGGATGTGTTTTAGAGGCTTGTTGGTGTTGGAGTTGTTGTTGTTGTTGTTGTTGCTGCTGTTGTTGTTGTTATTGTGTTTTTTAGTTGTGTCGTATTTTGTTTTGTTTTGTTTTGTTTTGCCTAATGACAAAGACTAATATTTTCTTCCTGTGACATATCTCTTTCGTGCATTGAAATTGACTTCAACTCTATTGGCAGCGCTGTTAGCGTCGCTGTCGACGTTTGCCGCTCCATTTACAGACGGTTGTCGTCATTGTCGTAGCAGCATTTTATGGAAATTATTTGTTGCATTGCGCTGCTAATGTGTTAAAACAATATGCCCAGGCACAGGCCGCCTGCACATTTGCTTTGCTTCTTTTGTGTGTGCCACAAATAAAATGAGGAAATATTTACACAAGCGGCGGCGGCGGCGGCGGCGACGGCGGCTGCGTCGGCGTCGGCAACAACAACAGCAACAACAGCGAGGCAACCAGCTGTGCAGGGCACGCCCCTCTGCCGCCCCTCGCTGCCTCACTCTCTTGGCTCAATTTGCAAGGCAACGACAAAATGTCTAAAGTGTTGTGCCTAGGACCACCCAGCCAACTGCAGCAAAAACAGCAGCTGAACTGAGCCGAGGCAGCAGGGCAGATAGCCAACTAGGCAGCATACCAAGCAGCCAGACAGACAGACAGGCAGACAGACAGACAGGCAGACAGACAGCAAGGTGCAAGGTATGTCAATTCATCAATTAACTCCCACTGCGCCAGGTGTGTCCCTGCTCGATGACCATTGCCAATCGCACAAATTGAAATGTTGTCTCGCATTGTGCGAACTTCTCTATTATTATTATTTGTGTTTTATCTCATTTTTACCAGGGCCTCACATGGCGTATACGCAATGGGGTAGCAGCTGAGAAACTCTCACAACTTGTGCATTGTTTCGCATAGTTCTTCTCTTTTTTTTTGTGAGTCAACAGTCTGTTTATCAATTATATCAGACCGCAATTAGTAGCTTCCAGTATGAGCACACCCTTGCCACAAACATTTCATTACACTTAATCAACTCGAATGTATGCCAATATCCGATATCAATCCGAGCGTTTCATAAGGTCTACTTACAAAAATTTCTTAGGGAAATTCAGATTATTTGGAAAAAACCGAGAAACAAAATCATTTTTTTGCAACAACTTTCGTTTTGAGTATGAAAATAGCCAAATTTACGCAGAAAGTCTTGGGCAGTTCCCATGGCTGATTAAATGCGGCATATACACACACGACACACACACACGCACACACGCACACGCACACACATGTGCTTATGGGTGCTGGTCGTCGTCTGTTAAAGTCTCACAGTCTGCCACACACTCCAGCATTAATCACAAATCAAATAAATACAAATAGAGCAGAGGCAGATTCCATACACACACACTCACACACACATGCACACACTCACAAACACACAGAGAGAGAGACACACGGCGCAGCACTTGACAATGACACAATGCGTCAACTTTGGCGGCGACTCCGGCTGCACTTGCTGCGCCCATGGATGCATGCAACATCAGTGGAAGGGCCCAGAGGCGAATGCAAAGGCTGGGCTGGGCGCAAGTGTGTTGCCAGAGATCAAAGCAAGAGTGCCTCAATAATGATAATCATCATCATCACGCTCAACGCGTCGTCTTAACAGATCTCTTCTACTTCTACATCTACTTCTGTGCCCCAGCTGCGGATTCTGACATGCACAATAACAATTTCAATATGACGATCATGGTTAGAGAGGGTCAGGAGTCGGGAGTCGGGAGTCGGGGGTCGGCGGTGTCAGAGTCAGTATTGCTGCTATGCTGCTATGCTTGCTCTTTTCATTTCATTATGTGGGACATTTAATAAAATTTTCTGATTATTTGTACCCTTTTAAGGACCCTCAATCAATGTGTGCCACCACCTGCCTGCCTCTCTCTCTCTTTCTCTCTCTCTCTAGCTGCATTCTCTCTCGCGCTCTCACATCAAAACTAAAAGTGGCACTGTTGGCGTTCATCGTGCCTGTTGTTCTTTGGGGCCATCGTCGTCGTCGGTCGGCACTTGGTGAAAATAAGTATTTTGTACGCCTCGTTGATCTTGACTCATGATCATGATCAAGATCGTGATGATGATGATAAAGATGATGCGCTCGGACTGAAGGTTGACTTAGTCGACATGTCTGCTGAGGCTGAGCAAAGCGGCTTAAACGCTTGCCGGGATTAGCCTGGACTGAACGGATCACAACGGAATGCCGGCTGGCCTATCAATGCACATTGCACATACGACCCGTGCGCCATTTGGACTTTCTAATTCGAGACAGGCCCACACCCACACACACACACACACACACACAGATAGAGAAAGAGACACAACATTGTGCGTGCAGTATCTTCTTGTCACTGTCACAACACCAACACCAACAGCAACAGCAACAGCAACAGCAACAGCAACAACAACAACAACATGCAAGCGACAATCGCCGCACGCGTTTAAAAGGTTTGTGTATTTGCTATTGTTTGTCAGAGCCAAAGATGAGATGGAGGGCAAAGGCAACATCAGCGGCTAAGGCAAGGGCACAGGCAGAGGCAATGGCAGAGGCAAAGGCAGAGGCAAAGGCGAGGCCAAAGCGGAACTGATCAAAGTCATTCAAACATGAATGAAGTTCATTAAAAACTGATCAAATCTGTTGAGCGAGAACAATGCAAACAAGACAAGAGTAGAAAAGACGCTGATACAACAAACGAGCAAAAGGCAACAACAACAGCAACAACAACAACAACACTAGCAGGGGGGAAATTGAGGGAAAGATGCTGTTCGACGGCGACGGCGACTGCGCAGCTGGTTAGTGACATTTTGTGTGGATGCGTATCGATTGTGATTGCGATTGTGTTCGTGTATCTGTGTGTGTGCATGTGTGTGTGCGTGTGTGTGTGTGTGCGTGTGTGTGTGTGTGCGTGTGTGTGCGTGTCATAGCAGGCAACTCTCTTTCCAACACTTGCGCCATGTGTGTGGCTCGGTGGTCCTGCGAGTCCTGCGTGCGAACATACGCACCCTCCCTCCCTCCCTCTCCTTTTCTCCCTCTCTCATGCTCACGATCATGCTGCGCGTGTGTGTGTGTGCAGCAATTTCTTCAATTCAATTTCCCCGGCCTGGTCCTGGTCCTATTCAATTCTCCACGCTGCTTTACAAAAATGATGACATTTCCTGATATTTGTTACGCTCTATTGACAACGGCATCTGCCACAAAGGACTTACACAGGACTACACGACACACCTGAACAACAACTGCAACAACAACAACAACAACAACAATTAGTCCAAGGCAGGAACAACATAACGGAAGTGTTAACGGTAACTCGATAACTACAACCAGTTGTGCACAAATGCGGCAAACATTGTTGGCCAAGTTACATTTGGACAAGTTTGCTCAATAAAGTTAATATATATAAAAGTAAAAATATAATAAATAAATAAATAAAAACAATTTCGGAAATACAAATAAGCTTCCACTGCTGGTGGATAATAAACAAGTCATTAAAGAATACTTTTTCAATTTCTAAATCAAGTCGTGTGTGAATAATGGCGCGAGTGGCAGACTTGGAGAAGCTGCAACAAGGATGACGTCGCATTGAGTGTGTCAGTGTCACAAAGACGATGTCGATATCAATGCGGAGTGCTGAGTGCTGAGTGCTGGAGGAGATGCTGTGCCGGTGATTATGACGACAAACCATAAAATGCAGCCGAGGTTGAGGCGCGGCGGCAGAGGGCGACGCGAGTTATGCTGCGGCGTTGGCTTCCTGGAATACGCATTTCGGTGCAGGGTCCGTGTCTGTGTACTGAGTGTTGCTCTTAGACGTGGCTTAATCCACGCAACGCACACACACACCGATGCCAAATGAAATGAAAACGAAACCGTGTGAGAGAAACAAAAGTCCTATGCGTAAAATGCAAAACAATATCATCATAAAATTGCTGCGCAAGTCGCCCATAACCGAGTGCAAACCAAAAACCAAGGCAAAACTAAGAGTGCCGGTGCCGTTGCCGTTGTCGTTGCAAGTTACCAGTTGCCAGTTACTAGTTGCCAGTTACCAGTTGCCAGTTGCCAGTCGAAAACCCAAAACTCAAAACGCAAACCCAAAGCAAGACCAAGTCGTCGTCACTCGTGACCGCTATAAATCGATGAAGTCATTGTGTGTGCGGCTATCCTGCAAGCCAGCCAGTCAGTCAGCCAGTCAGCCAGCCAGACAGCCAGACAGCCAGCCAGCCAGCCAGCCAGCCAACCAGTCAGCCAGCCAGTCAGATAAGTGTGAAAGAGAGCAATGTAGCCCTGCTGAGTACTGGCTGCCGAGTGCGAGTGGAGGCGCGCATCTCTCTTGCCTTTGCCTTTTTCATTTTTATTTTCGTACTTGGTTCGATTTTATTGCCACCTCATAAAAGTAGCATAAACATGTTAGTAGCCTGTTGCTACCGCTACTTAAGTTAGTTGCCAACGTTGTTGTTGCTGCTGCTGCTGTTGCTGCTGTTGTTGTTGTTGTTATGCTCTTTGCCTGGTGTTGCTGAGTACTGCAGAGATTTACGAATTTGTTGCGCTTTTTATTGTGTGATTTTCACTTCACATTGGCTTAGTTTTTCCTTTAGTTCTCTTCTGTTGTTATCAATAGCCAATATCCTTCAGTTGTTTGCATAAGTTTGCGCAGCTGCCCATATCAGCGACAAGTTCTATGCTCCACTTGCAGCTGCTGATATATATATATAGAATAACAGTTACAATGCCGAGCCTTAACTATAAATTATGATGATGGCAGCAAAACTGGTTCAAGTACTTGTAGAGCATAACAAGTTCGTTGTTATTGTCTGGCTGGCCTTTCTCTGCCCGTCGGTTCTTCTTTTATTTCTGATTGTTTCTGTTTTTTTGTTTTGTTTATTTTTATTTTTATTTTTTTGTCACTCCTCAGCCGTTGTTCTTGTGAAGTTTTTCCTTCAGTGTCAAAGTGTAATAAAATATTACTCATGGTAATTACAATTTTTGTGCTGCGCTGTTGCTGGCTTGCTTTTATTTTCGCTGTCGACTCAAGTTCAATGTGCACGGTTAAAAAAGAAAAACAAAAAAAAACAAAAACAATTTTGAACAATTAAAAAGCGTTTTGAGGTGCTTAAATGCCCAGTAACAACCAGAGCAACAACAACAAGCACATTGGCTTCTACGCAGGCGCGTCTACGCCATAAACTTAACCAAAGTGCTGCTGGCGACAGTTCAACGACATGTTTATTAAGTCATACGCAAAATTTGTTAGGTCTGCCTGTCAGCGAGACCCCAGCCCCAGCCCCAGCCCGATCCTCAAGCTCCGAGCCCGGTCCCACAGCTTCGACTGTTAAATGAGAACTCGCTTTCTGATTTATGTGGCCGCACTCTATGAAATTACATAAACGATCATAAAAATGTGTGTTAATAAAACCAAAAGCAACAAAAAACAAAAAAAAACACAAACAAACAAAAACAAACAACCACACACGCAGACATAATGTAATTAGAGAAGTTTCATTGGCTACATTCTCAACCACAGACGGCAGTCAGCGCAAAAGTTGCCGAAAAAAAAACTCGGCTTATCCATAATATGGTGTAAAACCAAACAGCAACATAAAAAAACCCTTACGCTTATATCGATAATGCATTATTGTGCTATTACTGCTGATAGGCGAGGCTGACGCAAAAATCTTGCCCGATTGCCTCGACTTTAAATTTAGCATTCAAAAGAACAACTGCGTCAACGTCACGACTGCCAATCAAATGAATGCCGGGAAATACTCAGAGACGGGCCCACAACGCACAAAATAACAGCAGCAGCTGCTCGACTAGCAGATACCACCCAGAAGCCGTAGTTAAAGACAGGACAGCAGTAAACTTCAATCGAAGATTCATATTTATGATTGCTGTTGGGAAAACAAAGCTATTTCCTTGTAACAGCTACTGGCACTATTTGAGACACATCGATAAACAAAATATGAACAGCAAGCAGCTCGTAAACAAATCGAATGCGATGTTTAGCAAACTAACTGAAACTGGTCAATGCAACAAAAAAAAACCCAATTTGTCGATAAAAATGTTTACTATAGATTCAATTAGGGTCGAGACGAAAGCTAAATGTTTACTGAATATTTTCGGGAATTAAATTCTAAATTCGCCTTTTGACAATTTTGATGGCTTATAGAGTAGTTCTTGATAAATAATCAAAATAATGATCATTGATCTGATTGAAAGTAATTTAGCGGAAAAATTGAGATTTCACTTAATGTGTGTTTACAAAATATGGATTGATTTTCGATCGTTTGATCGTTTGTTGGAGAAAAGCTGATAATTGATTTGCCACTCGGCAGACGACTGAGCAAATTGCTGTTTGCCACAAGGCTCTCAGGCTATCTCTGTTCAACAGATGCGCTCATGTCGATCTCATGTCGTCCCGCTCTTAATATCATTACGGGCCATGGCGGTATTCGGATTTCTAGGAAATGCTAACTGCAGCAAAACAATAAAAAAGAAAACAGAATAAATGAAAATAAAAAGAAATTGTAAAATATAAAGGACAAAAGCAAAAAGTGGCCGAAAGTGCAACTGCAACAGAGATAGAGACATTTGGGAGAACAAAGGATGGCCAAGACACAAAATGCAGTTATCTGCACTAAAAATTGTGCACAAAGGCACCGAACCAAGCCGAACGGAACGGAACCGAACAGGACGAGCCAAAATGGCCCGAAAAATGATGGGTTATTAAATGTTGTTAATCTTTAGCCATGGCCCTGACCATATTCAAATTTCACAAGTAAGTAAAACAAACACACGCACACAGGTAAAATATCACTCTATTGCGCATTCTTTCGCTCTCAGTGTCTCTCGCTCTCTCATTCCGTTGCAGCCGCAAAGAAACCACCGTTATGGGCAGGTAAGGACAATAGAGCCCGGGGGCAGCAAGGAGTCGCAGACGAAGACTACAACGCGAACACAAACTCGAACCCAAAACCGAACCCGAGTGAGCCTCTGCCATTTGCCTTTATTGTGCACGCTGTTTAAATATTTACGAAGTTTTATAATATTTATGACAGCTAAAAACATAACAACACCTACTTTAGACAAGCAGACCCTTTTGGGCCAGCAACGGGGACACTTGACACTGAGCACAGGTCGGCTTAGGGCCTCTTGCTCTTGGCCAGGCTTAACTAACACGGTCAGCTTCCTGGCCTGCTCGATTGCAATCAATAAACGGCTTAGCCACAGCGGCAGCATCGTAATATTCAAATATTTTTGTTGCTTCTGTTGCTGGCGGGCTGCTTGTTGCCGTTGCTGTCTGTTGCAGGTCCGGTCTGTAATCCATTTGCGTGTCAACACTTGGCCCTGGTCAGCAGAACACGGCTGCAGTGCAGTGTAGACTGTAATTTCTAGCTGCTCACTCGATGGACAGCTTCCGCTTTGCTTGCGCTAATCCTTGCTTAGGATCTTGTGCTCAGAGGTGCCACTAAGCGCCCTAAACGAAGCTTGGCTCAATACTAGGCTCAATAAGCCAAGGTATTAAAAAGTAAATTTGCATAAATCCGCTTAAAACAATGTAAAGGATTTCGAGTATTTTATATATATATATATAAATGTATATGTATATATATGTATACATATGTATGTAGCCAGGAGCTTAGTCAGCAACAAGTGCACTTACCTTGTGGGCTACTTAGCCCAGCTAAAAGGCAGCTCATCCCACTCGGCACAAAGTTCATTGAGTTAGTTGGCTCAGATCAGAAACTATAAGCTGTAAGCCAAGATTTGGGCGGCAATCAACAGCTCATTGATGAGATGCTGACGACAATAGCTGAAGGCCAATATCGATGCCGATGCCGATGCCGATGACGTTTTCATTGAGCTCACCTGCTCGCACATAGGGACAGGCAGAGGCGACTCCATGCTCCAGCTGACTCCATGCAGCTGCTGATGGTCAGTTCCTGGCTGGTGCACGTGCTAATAGTTTGACGCCGCTGCCAAAGATCATAAAACTAAGAATTGAGAGGCGGGTGCAAGGCGACCCTCCGCTCAGCTCGCTGGATGCACTGCAGCCATAAAGACAAAACGATCAGTGGACCCCACATAAATATTAAAAGGGCGCTACACGCACAGACAACTGCCGGATCATAAAAGAACTAAGGCGAATAAAAAATGGGCAGCTCGACTACAGAAAGAAGTTGTTTGCATTGCTGCCATTTTGGGCTGCTGAACTATCGACAAATGAACTGACAAACTAGTTATGAAGCCTTCTCTCCAGACGAATCGAGAAGTTTCGAATGCGTTCGAAAATTTCCATCGGATTGCATTTTAGAGTTGTTATACATGATTTTAGCCAAATTATGCAAACTCTTAGTTGTCAAATATGAAAGTAAATAAAGTAGTCAAATTTTCAAAAACATTATTTTTTATGGTGCATATTTATTTTGTAATAAGTACAGTTGGTCCTTAGAATCCAGAAAGTAATCAAATATCAAATATATATATATATGCATATATATATATATTTATTTTTGCTTGCAGAAAAGAATGTCAATTTCGGATTGTATTTTTCAATATTTGCATTTATTGTTTGCTTTCTTTACAGCTTATCAAATCATATATATACATATATATATATATATATATGTGTGTGTGTGTGTGTGTGTTATATAAAAAAAAGGTGAATGTGTGTTTGCTTTAACTTATTTTTTACAATTTCGTATTCAAATAAAGGTACAAGCTAGATAAGCATTTTGCGATTAACACTCGAGACTATATCACAGTTCAACAAAACCTAAAAGCTAATCAAAAAAAAAAAAAATAAAAAAAGAATTAAGCACATTACGCATACTAAATATGTATATAAAATATATATAAATATGTAAATCATTTAAGCTACAAACTAAACCAAAATAATATAAAAAAATATTTAGCATATAAATATTAGGTTGAGAAAACATTTTGTAATACTTTTGAGCTGGTTTGGATGCCAAATATATCTAGATATATAGCTAGGAATGTTACGTATAGGAATGTAGTATTGGTAAAAGTATGTTGGATGTTGGAGTTGGAGTTGGATGTGTTGCATGGTGAATGTTCAATGTTCAATGTTGAATGTTAAGTGCTGAATGCTACGGTTGCTCTTATGTGACTAGAACGGCAACTGCTGAGCTGATGCTGAAGGGTGTTTTGTGTTGTATGTTGTATGTTGTTTGTTGTTTGTTGTTTGTTGAGCTTAGATGTAATTTAATCGCTTAGGGCTATGAAATAGATAATTTAATTAGCCATGATTTTGATGTGGTTTGTTTGCTGTTGTTTTCAATAAATAAATAACTAATACAATACAATAATACTTAAGCATGGGCAAAGATAGGCAGACAGAGAGACAGAGAGACAGACAATGAGACAATGAGAGCGGGAGAAAGGGAGAAAGCTGACCAAACTTGTTCTGCAATACCTGCATTAAGTAATTTAATTAAACTAGTCGATCGTTAAGGTTTGTGGTTCGAATGAATATTGTACATAACGTATTATTATGCAGTTATTTCACGTGCGCAGCACGCGGCGAAGTTGACGCTGATTGGCTGCTGCTGCTGCTGCTGCTGCTGCTGCTGCTGAGTGCGGCTGCTGTCGCTTGCCACGTCGCCCGCCAGCTGCCGCTGCCACACCGAGGGGCAGCGGCTTGGACACCTCGTTGAATTCGTTGCGATTGCCAGCACCATCAAGCGATTGCTGCAATCGCTGTTGTTGCCCCACTTGCTGACGCTGACGCTGATGCTGTTGCTGCCATTGGCGCTGACGTTGTCGCTGCTGTTGCTGCTGCTGCTGTTCTTGCTCTTGATAGACTGGCAATGACGATTGCTGCTGCTGCTCTCGCTGGCGCTGCTGACGTCGCTGGCGTTTCTGACGTCGCTGCTGGCGCTCGCGTTTGCTGTCGCGTCGCAGTAGCTGCCACATGGTGCGCAGAAACTCATAGTAATGATGCTTCACAAAGCGCATATCCATCGGATCTGCCTCACCGATTGCCGTTGCTGCCACCGATGCTGCTTCAGTTGTTGTCGCTGCTGCTGCTGCTGCTGCTGGTCGCATCTTGCTACGCAATTTGAGCCGCCTGTTCATGTCGTTGCGCGAAATTTGTGGCAGTTGCGGCTGGCGTCGTTGCTTGGCCGAAACGCCGAGCGTCAACGGCATCGGATATGTGCGATTTACGGCCGTCTCCAGCTCGCAGAGCATGCTGCGCGAGCTGAGCAACAGCCTCTTCAGCTCTTTGGCGATGGCGGACTCCCGCTTCAAATTCTGCCTATCCCAGTTGATTTGCACGCGCCGCAAATACGCAAAGCTTGCCACATACGTTTGCATGTTGCGATACCAGCGCTTCAAGGCGATCTGTGAACGAAGAAACATAATAAAAAATGCCGCAAGCGGACTTTGTTAGCAACAGCAGCAAGACAAAAACAGAGAGAGAGAGAGAGATCGAGAGAGAGAGAGAGAAAGAGAGAGAGAAATATGCATAATTGTGTGTTAATTACCGTTGAATTGGGCTTCAGCTTGGGCAGAAATTTGTAGTTGTATTTGTGAAGCGACCACACCTGCATGTCCCCAATATCGATGCCCTTGTGGTCCTGGGTGCTGTTCAGCTCACGGTATTCCGTGCCAGCGGCACGCTTCAACTGATTGAAGATCTAAGCGAAAACACAACACAAACAAGAAACAAGGAAAGCTCAGTTAATTAGCCAGGGGGAGAGCCTTCATTTAGTATTGCTTACCTGCTTGGGCCGCTGGGCGCGCCGACTCTCAGTGGCTGAGGGTGTGTAGTAGGAGCCGCCGCAAGGATTCATCCACTCGACAGCCGTGTTGTTCTCGCTGTAGTTGCGATAATCGTACCAGTTGCTGTTGCGCTTGCGATGTCGCTTCCGTTGATTGAGAGCGGGGACAGCGCCTGATGTGGCGAGAGCCATGTTGATGCTGCTGCTGCTGTGTCTACTGCTGATTGTGGCGGTGGTGGAGCTGGTGGTGGTGGTGGTGCTGCTGCTTGTGCTGGCGCCCTCGATTACGGTGAGGCCCCCGCTGGCTGTGGCCATGGCGACCGTGGCATGCAGCTGGATGAAATGGAGCAGCAGCAGTGGCAACAGCAGAGTGGACCACATATCCGCATTGTCCTGCCGCGCAATGTGCGTTGTCCTTGCCCTTATCCCTGCCGTCGCTGGCGTCCGTGTCCTTGTTGTTGTCGTTGGCGCTGCCGTCTTGTTGCCTTTAACTTTGGTTGCAGCGCAATGGCAACCAACTGTCCGATAGATATTTTAGATATATAACGATATTTATTTGTTATTGCGATTTCGAATTTTGGTATGGTTTAGTATTTTGTGGAATTTTTTGATTGCGATTTTTTTTCGTGAGTGTTTAATGGGCCAAAAAAGAGTTTCGCCAAAAACGAATTGAAAAAGGTAATTCGGAAGAAAAAAAAACAGAAACAGAAACAGAAACAGAAAGAGAAAATAAAATAAAATAAACACACAAACAATGACAATCAAGTGATTAACATGGCAAGTAATTCTTCTCGGCGATGGATTCTAATATCGATCAGGACTTGATTCGGTCAAAGAGCTAGATGCAACGGAAATGCAACTTGCTTGGACCTTTAGAAATGTTGGATCCTGGAACATAATTTTGTGCCTTCAAATGATCCACCTATTTATTTTTCCTTTTTTCTTTTTCCTTTTTTTGTTATCGAGTAGTTTCAAATTTTGAGCAAGTGATTCAATTTGAAAATTTGAGCGTTGAATGGAATTTCGAAACGATCAAGATCGAGCTATTGAAAAAATATTACAAAATCTTAAACTTCAAAAAATTGGGCGCTCTCCTTGCACATACAAACGAATAAACTCTGCGCATGCGTAGTTCTCAACTGATCGATTTTTTGCAAAATGCAAGGATTACGTTGAAAGAATGACTTAAAAAAAATATAATTAAATTGTTCTACTTTTTTTAAATAGATCATTTCAAAACAAAACTAATACACACACCGCATTATCGATGAAAAGTTCGTTAGCTGAAATTGTTATTAACAATTTGCAGATTAATCCTCTTTTTGGTCCGCTGCTGTTGTTGTTGTTGGTTTGAATTTAATTAATTGTGTTGCACTTGGATTAAATACACGAACAAAAAAAATTGATTGGGAAACTTGCAACAAATATGAATGTTGTATTCTGTTTTAGTCTTTGTTTTCAGAATTGCATATTCAGTTGCTGATGATGTTGAGCTGCTGCTGTTATCTTTGCTTTTGTTGAGATTGAAGAACACTTCTCCCGATCACTACTGTTCACGTCCAGGCACAAAACCGAACTGAGCCAAAAGTTGCGCTGAATTCGACCAGCTTTCTTTGTTGAGCAGCAGACACAGAAACGGCAGCCGCAGCAGCGGCGACAGCGACAGCAGCAGCGGCAGCAACAGACCAGGCACCACACCAGAGACTCGATAACCGAAACCGAAGCGACCGCGCGATGTCAGTCGGAGACAGAGCGAAAAGACCATGTGAAAAACGAACGGTACGTTAAAGAAAAATAAAGACTGAAGACCAGGCCAGGCCAGGCCAGGCCAGGCCAAGCCAGGGCAGAGTCGGGCCTCTGATTCTGAATTTCTATGGATGTGTGCGTGTGTGTGTGTGTGTGTATGTGTGTGAGTGAGGCAGCGATGCCTGAACGTCCATGTCCATTTGTATGCCTGCCTGTCAGGCCTGATCGAGTGTTTGCCTGGGCCTGCCCCGCTCTATTCGGCTTACCTGATATGCATCCTACACACACACACACACTGGCACACACACAGGCACACACACCGGCACACACTCAGGCACACACTTCTTGCACTCACATACAATATGCTCGTTTTGACCAACGACGAACGCCAACGCAGGGCAGACCAACCAGCTAGTCGAGCACTGTTTAAGCCGGTCCCTGTCCGGGCGTGTGTGTGTGTGTGTGTGTGTGCGAGTGTGTCGCCATCGCTGTGTTGATAGGCACCAGGCTCATTTGCCACTTATCCAATGAAAAGATTTCACTCAAAGTGCACTCATAGAAATCTACCTGAGCGGTGCGGAGGCCATACGCCTGCCCCAAGGCAGCAGCTGTCTGTCTCCCTCTCTCTCTCTCTCTTTCTCCATGCATCTCTCTCTGTTTCTTTTGGTGCATATTTCCCTCTCTCTGTCAGTCGATGGCTAGCTTTCTTTACATCTCGAGCACTTATCAGCTGTTCCCCCGACGACCTTGGTTTCCCAATTGAGCTTAGCCTCTCAACTGGGCGGAAAGCTCACTTGCCTGAGTTCAGATCGATATATCATCGATATCCTCTACGCCGGAAAGTATGCTTACTTTGGTTTCATTGGCTGTAATTCTTCCATATAACATATGTTGATCTTTAGTATTTACAAACTCCTCCATAAGCATATTTATTGCTAATAATATCATTGTAGGTTTAGAACTAATTCACGCTTCCAACATAATAAGACCAAATTGATCAGTCTTCTGTTCCGACAAATCTAAAATATACCAGATAATAAACAAAATAAAAACGAAATCAATGAATTGAATAATATAAATAAAAAGGAATTTGAAAATCAAAGCCAACTTTAGCCAACACACTTTACTATATACCTCGCCTTTCCCAGGCCAAGCCTTTTTATAATTGGATATTCCAAATCCCATTTGGATTAGTCTGCTGGGAGAGATTCATAGCGTTCATCCTCCAGGCTGCTATGGAGTTTAAAGTTATAACAATAAGTCACAAAAAAGTTAACCAAGAAAACTGTCAAATGTTGCTTAATGATTTGTAGTTATTCGATCCGTGCTCTGTTCAATCTTACGAATCAAGCTCTTTGAGCGCACTGATTGATCTAGCACGCGCTTTGCATATTTATACTTTATTAACTGATATATATATATATATATATATATACATTTATATATATATAGAGATAGAGAGAGACGACTGGAAATAAGCCAGCCATCTGTTTTTGGCACATCCTCAGCTGCAATCAGCTGCAAGAGCAGTAGCAGGTCAGCTTGTAATTTTATGATTAGCTAGTTTTTGGGCCAATGCTAAATGTTTTTGTTACCTATATCCTATACGTATGTGGAATGAACGCCCCATGATCAGCGCATACTTGTGCCTGGAGTACCTGGTCTCAATTGCTGGGCGGTCTGTCGGTCGGTCGGTCAATAAATAACTGACCTGGGCAATAAGGGTGCCTGCCCCATCAAGTATCTCGCCAATTCGCAGCTCGCTCAATTCTATGCCTGCCATCGAAGTGGGACAATTGACGAGCTAATTAAATTTAGTTGCTGTTTTGTTTAGTTTTGTTTTGTGTGACTCTGCTACAAAATTATGGCCACATTGTTTAGCCCGGACAGCTGTGTACGGGACGTGGGCTTTGGGCTGGCCGGGAGCCGCCACCGACCGGGTCCAGAGTACTGCGTCTAACCGTAAGTGCAATTGTTGGCCTAGGCCGCCTCAGATTTAGACTCCTCAGCATCAGCAACAGCAACAGCAGCAGCAGGAAGCAGTCGTGTCGCGCAGCGGGGATACTCGCCTTGATTTTTGCCGCACGCCACACTGAGGACACACACAGGACCTGGACTCGCTGCGAGGCACATATATCAATGTGGCAGCGTCCTTTGTATGTCCATCCCTTGGGTATCTGTGTGCGTATCTGTATCTGTGCTCGTATCTGTAAATGTAACTGTCCAATTCGCACCAAACAACTTCATCTACATGGACAACAAACACGATTATTGCATTGATGAGCTCCTGCTGCTGCTGTCTGCATACAGGGAGTGCGCAGGCTCGGCAGGACGCCCCGTGCAAAGGACCCGATGCGTCGGCTGCCACCGACGTCATAGTTCCAGTCCCATTCGCATTCGCATTCCAATTCCCATTCCCATTCCCAGTGCTGACCTCGCCACAGTCACTCACACAAATGTTTTACTTGCGATTCGTTCTGGACAACAAAATATTTTGCTACAAAATTGAGTTGTTGTGTGCGGTCCCCGATCCGCAGTCATGCTGTAATTTTCCTTTCTTTACCGGCCGTATCTAATCGAAAGGATACGCTTAAATTGCCACAGCCAACGCCAAACGGCGAACACCTTCGACCTCGTACCGGGTACCGGCCGGGGCAAACCAGTGGATGGTTAACCGACCTCTCCTTCACTGCCAAAACATCGACTATTGTATACCCTCTAAATGGGAGACATATTTACGTTTTCCATTTTTACGTTTTCCATTTCCACTTCTTACACTGTTTTCTTATTTCAAATTTTTCTGAGATACTTTCTAATACAGTAGATTTCAGTTGCTGCATGCCCAGTAGCATGTCCCCTTAGAGCTTGTAAGACATGTCGATAAGTGAGAAGGTAAAGAGTTGTTGGATATGCGCTGATGTACCCATTACGTGTGCTATTATAGGGTATAATCATTACACGCTGCTTAGCTCCTGTCGCACATAGAGAACGACCGAATCGGTAACCGAAACCGAAACCAAAACCGAACCCGAACACAACCCTCAGCGTCAGCCTTCTTCTTCTATGTAGTCCTGCCCGGTGTTGTGTTGTGCTGTGTGTGTTTTTGTGGGTGTGCAACAACTGCACTGAGGTGTGAGATTTTAGAGGCTAGTGCTGTTTTGATTATGCGTAAAATCGTTTCGTTTATCATGATTTTTAGTGCAATTCTCACATTGCGGGCATCTTTCAGGTGCCTCGTCCCCGTCCCCGTCCCCGTCTCCGTCTCCGTCCTTGTCCGAGGATGGACTGCAACGGTTGGTTAGTCGATTGGTTTGTTTCTGTCTGTTGTTGTTACCGCTGCTGTTTGATTTGCCAAATTAGCGTTGCAATTGGCATCGGTCATGGATGATGAGCCTGATATTATCTCAATTGCCTGAATGAAGTAATGAAGTAAAGATCAGTCGGCCACTTTTAAGTGATTATTGTTTAAAAATGCTTCGAGCTGCATTTATATTGCAAAGATTTCGTTCGTAATTACTATTCACTTATGTCAAATGTTCAAATAATGGACAGACTAGCCGCTATCTAAGGTGTCGCAAGACGAATAATATTTAAGCTAGAACTCGTGCATTCAGCTGTTGCTGTTGACGGGTCTCAACATACCCATAAATCAGGTGTGGCCTCTCAATCTTTTTATGAATGTGCCGCACAATTTTTGTTAATTATTTCTTTTCTTTTGCACTTTTGAATACCATTTAAGCTGCATTTAGTTCCAAATATATCCAAAATCTTATTATGTACAAAACAAAGAATAATTAGGTCTATGTTGATAATTGTCGGTAGTATCCGACATATAGTATATATGGAAATTTCGATAATATTTCACAATTCGGTTGACGCACTTGCAAATAAATGCATCGCTCGGGATTTCAACCTTTCTCCTTGGGGAGCAGCAGCTAGGTCGCCTAATGGGTCATTGCCAACGGTGGAAAATCCACCAGAGTCGAATACACTATAAATATATTTTTATTTGAATTTTTGTGCCCGCACAAAAGCGTACAAATTTGTCGTCGCGAAATTCCCAGCCCAATTCCAATAAAAATAATGCTTGAGTCAGCTCGCCTATGTTGAGATGCCAGCATTTTGGGGCGTCATCATAAACCAGCGCATTGGCAGCGAGAGAAAGAGGGAGAGAGAGAGAGAGAGAGAGCGCGAGGGAGACGGAGAGCTAGAGTGTCTGAGTGTGTGTGCCTGTGTGTCTTGCTATGTACATCTGTGTTTGTGTGAGTCGCTTTGCTTATTGGTGCATAGACACTTGAATTGCGCTCAGATGATAAACAAACTGGCAGCCAGCCAACCAATCCCAACTTACGGAACGCGCTCACTCGGCTGCTCTCTCTCTCTCTCTCTCTCTCTCCATCTTTCTCGCTCTCCGAGTGCAATAGCTTGCCAAGCGAGAGAGGATGGGTATGAGTATGAGTGAGCGCAAGAGCGCAAATAACCTGATTTGTGTGTTCACATTTGTGTTTTGCGCTCACCTGTTGTCTCTCTGCCGCTGCCGCTGCCGCTGTCGACAGCGCTGCTGTTGACACATTGCAATCGCGGCTGGTTGAATTCATTCATAAAAACGCTGCTGCCTACGTTGGCGGCGCTGTCGCTGCTGATTCAATGGGCACGCGCTTGGGTAAACAGTTAGCTCGAACAGACTGACAGCGAGTGTGGGCCAAGTGATGGTATTTGGCAAAACAAATCCAGCAGTGATGGCAACGATTTAGTTAACTGCCTCTGGCTAACTGGCTGACTGGCTGACTGCCTGACTGGCAACGCCATTGCCACGCGCAGCTACCAACCGCAGATGGATTCGATTACCGATTACCAAATACACACACACACACACACACACACACACTGCACAGCACAGGATGCTTGCCAAGCTTGTGAAGCCAACAAAGTGTGTGTTGAGCGCAACGGTAAATTATTGTTTTTCTAAGCCAATGGCGCCGGCGTTGACGCAACTCAATATGCAGCGGCCATAAAAATCGCACAGCATGTACACTGAGAAAAACGTATTTTAAATTAAAATATTTGTGATTTAGATAAGCCGTTTTTTAAAGAAATATGCTTTCTGAACAATAAGTTCAGTTACTCTTGAAGGTATGCGAATTTTTCAAATTTAAGTCTATATTTTTTCCTAGTGTACAGCTTTAACTTAAAGTTAAGTATAAAGCCTGAAAAATTGTGATTTTGCACTACTCATGCCAGTTTCCGCATTGCTTGAGCATTCAGACAAACTAGATGCAATTTGAGAATTGCCGCAGAAATAAATAAATATAATAATAATATAAATAAATAAAGTTCGCATACTCTGCTGTAAGTTTCTTACTAGTCAGTTTTACAATTACATAAATACAAAGACGATATTCTGCGGTTTATGTTGGATTTATTGGATCAATGACGCGACTAGTTTGGCGGTCTAAAATGAAATTACATTTACGTGTTATGATGAAATACATTTTTACATAAGATCAGAGTTGCCAGATCGTTATATTACATACACAGAGTTGCCAGATTGGTACATTGTATATATTATGGTCACATTTGGAACACGCCCTCTCAAAGCAACAATCGTGTTAATCTTAAATACTGGTGACGCCCAATAAAGAGATGCAACCGTGATCCTTGGCACTGCTTAGACCCTTCGTTAGGACATCTGCTGGCATTTGCTCCGTCTGCATATAGTCAACTTGGATGTCGCCACTCTGGTGAAATGGTGGCGCACATCGATGTGTTTTGTGCGTGGATGAAAACCAAAGCCTTTAACCAGTTTATGGGCGTCGTTTAGGAGCTGAACCGAATTACATTTTCTGCCAATTCGATTGAGTATGGCCTTCAAGTATAAGGCCTCCTTGCTTGCATCGCACATTGCCAAGTATTCAGACTCTGTGCTTGACAAAGCCAACTTATAGCGGCACCTGCTAATATAAATGCCTGCCCAGAATATGATCGCCTGTCGGTCAAATTGGCGCCCCAGTCAGCATCGACGACTCCGTACAGATCTTCGCCTGTTCGCTTGAGTACCAGGCCGAGTTGTTTGGTACCGCTTAGATACCGAAGAATGCGCATCGCCGTCTTGCAGTGTTCAACATTGTAGCATGAGTTAAACTGACTGAATTTACGGCGTACGCAATATCTGGACGAGTTGTGACTGAAAGAAACATAAGAGAGCCAATTAAGTTCTGATAGGGGTACCTTCTCATTTCGGCTTCATCGGCTGCTTCTGGTCGCTTCAAAGAAGCGCAGATTTCGCAGATTTCGCATTTTGGACAATTTTCCACTATCGCATATTTTCATGCCATAGGCTTTACCACTTTTAGTCATACATTTCAAATCGCTTTCATTCAGATGTCCCATTCTGTAATGCCATATATCAAGGTCGTTTTGACCACCATTCATACCATCATACTATTCACTTGATGCTTTTCGCC
Source organism: Drosophila cognata (assembly GCA_035041535.1). Lineage (NCBI taxonomy): Eukaryota > Metazoa > Arthropoda > Insecta > Diptera > Drosophilidae > Drosophila > Drosophila cognata. The sequence continues at coordinate 7,882,624 of JAWNLC010000831.1, forward strand.
ATTCAAGTAGTACAAGTTACCGTAGCCAAATTTCGTTATTTTTCATAACAAGTGCTTCATTTTTCCGAAAATTAACTTCAAAGCCATTGTCTGTGATTTTGGAAACCGACATCAAACTTTGGCACAAATCCGATAGAACACATCTTTCAGCGTTAAGTCAGCCCGTTGCTGCTGCCTCTTTCTGATTGCGGTCAAGTTTTCGTTGCATCAACATACTGCCATAGTTCGTTTTTCTCTAATGTAGCATGCATCTGCAGTTGCCACGTGTCATTGCGGCTCAATCTTAATAATTTCACAGCTGCACCATTGGTAGATGAAAAGTGTGAAACAAATGAAAATGTTATCAAGAAAATCTACCGCGCGAATCCCTCCTCCGCCCCCCGTACCACAATTGCTTCACATTGGTTTCAGCGTTCGACAATTGTGTCGAGGTATTTTTGATTCGTAAAACCTACACACACTCTTATTTATAACAACTATATCCTCTACATGTACATAATGTAAGTGCACATCAAATTCAAACTCAAATTAATCCATTCTACTCCCACTCACCCTTTAGTGTTCCATTTTTTTTTTGGTTTCACGCTCAACTTCTCACCTCGCGATCGGCCACCACGCAAGGAAAAAAACCAGAATTGATTCAAATGGAAGCAATGTGAGTAAATAAAAAAAAAAAAAAACAAATTGTACTAAAATCTTTCCACTCTTACACTTTTGAACGAACCGCAATACGCCAAAGTACATTTATTGAAAATGAACATTTGCTAAATAATGTTGCTCAAAATGTAGAATTCTCCTACAATCGGTTCAACAACAGTGGATATACACTGTTGTCAGTTAGTAAGTTTGGGGTAGAAAAAAACACCCAAAAGGCTGCAGCGACCATAATCGATCACACTACAATTAGCAGATATTTATTCGCTTAAAATAACGTATGTGATCGTTGTAGCTATCCGAGAGCTATCTATCCATTAAGTCATTCATCATTTCGTCCATTTCGAATCAATCAATCGTGGTCTGGGCGAGTTACATTCCCAAGTCTTGAATATTTGAAAGTTCTAATCAGGAATCGGCACCACAAACCATTTTTTCAACCACAGAAAAAGCCACCCGTAAAAAGTACCCGCACCGCTCTGATCATTTGTTTTGTCGAATGTCGAATGTCGAATGTCGAAGTGCCTCGATATTCGCTTTATCGCTGCTTTCTACTTTGCTATTTCTCTTTACGCAATTCCAACGATTGGCGATCCTCTTTATATTTACGCGCTTCTGACTCATCAAGAATTTGGACCGATCTTAGAGTAGAATTGGACGCAGTGGCGCAACTATATCAATAATTTAAGGAACTGACAAAAGTTGAGTTTTCAAAGTACAGGTTAAGTTTGCATTTATTCATAATATCACTAAGTAGACAGTACAATTGTATTATTGATCATATTTAAGGCTTAGAACTGAGAAAGTATAAAACAATGTTAATAAATAATAATATGAGAGACACATAACTTAAAACTTAATTTAAGATATTTAATTGGACTTTTGACCCATAACCTGATGTAGTTATGAATCCTTATGAATTATTTTTTGGTTTTCTTATTCTAGCTTTGGTTTTGCATTTGCAGAGCCGCATAGGAAGCACTGATGACCTTGGCGAGCCCGTAGGTAGCACTGGCAACAAGCATCTTCGTCACAGGCTTTATGGGTGAGTTGCCAAGCGTATGGTTCCATTTGCACTCACCCAATTCTTCGGCTATTCTCTTTAAGTATTCCAGTTTTTTGATAAGCCAACCATAGAGTGCCTTATCCGATTTTGTGGTAAGGCTGCGATTTACCTGATTGACTAGGAATAACATCTTCGTCAGAGACTCGACAATCTGTTCCATCTTGTTCATATCACCCCCAAAGGTTTCATTACTGGACGAACGGTTTAGCACCACATTGACTTCATGCTTGAGCGAATAGTTTAGCGGCACTTCATATAAGCTATACCTTTCCTGAATGCTCTCAATAGTAATAGATTGATTTGTAATATTCGATAACTGAGAAGAGAGAGAGGAGCGTAGATTGGCATTAGTTGGTTAGCTGGCAGGAGGGGAGCCCTCATTTCGTTTTGGGACTGCGCCGAAACTCACCCACTTATCCACCAGGTCTTTAATGGAACCATAAACAAGTCTGGAGCGATTCAATTCAGTTTTGAATGGTGTCTCGTTCACATTCGGAATTTTGCAGCTGAAATTGGACACCTTCATGCTCTGCTCCATTTCCGTCGCCCGTAGGTGCACGTGACGACCAAGTGCGCGTCGTGGCGACGCGTCTGTGCTTGGTAAATAGCAGGTTGTGAGTATTATCAGCACTGTTGCAAGCAGCCGATAGTTGCTAGTGCCTGCAAGTAACAATATAACAAACACTCAATTATAATCTCTTCATCAATTGTGGTACTTCGTCGATGCTCAAGTTGAGGAAAGATTTGCATCGGCTTTTTATATATTTTTATGATTTGAAAACCCAATCTAAAAACCGCAAATACGCGATTTGTTGCCTGTTAACAGTACAAAATGAACTTAAACAACTGTCCACCAGATTTAGCCACTTTGTTTCCTAATTGGATGCACTAGTTGGACGCGTGCACACACTTCTTCTTCTACAAAAAAGTAATGTGTGCATTGACTGCCGTCTATTACAATCTAATCATAATTACAACAAATATGCAAGTGTCTATCTCATAGCAGCTCTTTTGCCGTAACGTGTAAATATTTGTATCAATGAACAGCATGAGATTGCATTCACACATTGTGAAACTGAAGCACTTACGAGTATAGCGCGTGCCTGACTAGAACCACACAAAGACCCAAATGGGTGATTCATTCCCTGCACATCAACTTTTACACTCAGTGTTTACACAAACTCACATATGAGGCAGGAAGACTGTTGTGCGCCGAAGCGTGGGCAGACTGCGGCACTTTTGTTCTGTTGGGCCACAGGTCGACTGCAACAGGACACTGGACTCGCAGGACTCGCGCAGGACACTCTGGCCAGACATTGGCGTGTGCTCAACATTCCTGTTGATGTTGTTGTTGGCATTGCAGTTTCTGTTGTTGCTGTCATTTGAATATTTTATATTTTATATTTTAAACAAATATTGCGACGAATGCAAAGGATTTAGTGTTTGATTTATTTGCTGTTACGCCTTTCGATTGCTTGCAGGCTGCTGCGCGTTGCTTGAGGCGATCGGCACTAGTTAACACTTCAAGATCTGCAAGTGTTTTGAAATTTGGTTGCGCATGCAGCCGTATTAATACAGCTGGAGCAGCAGCCGCGGTGGCAAGTGTCGTCATCAATCATATTGCGACCACCAGCCAATCGTAGCAGAGCGACCACACTTAGACGCGACACGCTCTCAGCTGATTGCGCACGACATGCGCCGCCATAGCACTTCGCACTCAGCCCACCCACACGAGAGAAAGCACGCCAGAGAAATCGGAGCAAGATGCTCTCGAGCAGACGCTCGAATTCTCGCTGTTGTTGTTCTTGTTGTTGCTTGTTGCGTATTATTGCTCACTATTATTGCTGCCTATTATTGCTGCGCCTTGTTGTTTCTTCCTCTTTCCTTCTTCGATTAGCTTTACTTTATGCGTACACTGCTGCATTCCCATCCATTTTGCACATTTTTTGAAACTATCCCACAAATACCGCAAATCTATATAAAGCTTCCGAGCTTGTTACATCTTGCCAATCGGCAGCGCCATCTTATCCAGTCACATACAGTGTCAAGAAAGGAAAATCATTCCTTTTGCAAGATAATGCATTTTATTATCTACGTTTAAGTTATTCTTTCTTATTTTTCCAATATTAAATGAACTTCTAAAAACTATTTAAAACAAATTAACAAAATTCGTTCATTTCAACAATTGTGAAATTGTGAATTGTAACACCAAAATTAGATCAAGAAAATCTTTGGACAACGACTGTTTCCGATTTTTCCTTTTTTATTCTATATTTAACACAGTTTAACACTGTTTATTCCTGTCCTGAATAAAAAATATGAATCTACTATTTATTTATTTATTTATTTATTTATTTATTTATTGTCAACTAGGATCAGTCGACACCAAAATTACAAAAACTTAAGAAATTTAATTTAATGTAATTAAAAATAACATTAAAATTATGTCTAAATTTAAAAATAATAATAATTTGAATGAAATTAAAATAATTGAAATGAATTTAAATGAATTCTGGGGGTATTTAACTGCAAAATGGTCCAACATTTGTTGCATGGATTGGGGCAAACCCAGAAAAAACCCAATCAGACCAAGATAAAGAATTAATTATTACTCATATGCCCAAAATTTCTACAGTCTGAGTTTTGCGCATTTTTTTACTTTGTGGTGTTACATATATACATTTTGTTACCTTTCAAACCTTTCGTCTAACTTTCCACACCTGCACTCCCGCTACCCGACGCATGTGCTTGACAATTGCCCTTATGTGGTTGGTTGTGGTTCAGCTCAGTATCGGATTGTAGCCACACATAATTCCGTCCGTCCGAGCCAAAAATTATGAATTATGACTCATCTGCATCTGATTGTGTTCCAAGCACCGAATGATTTTGTACACAAATAGGGTACCCAAATACCTCCGAAGTGAGGTCCTGCCGGGAGGAATAAAATGCCACTCAATATTCGCTTTTTCCAATATCCAATATCGGAATAATTTGTTTGCACATTTTCGAGAGCAATTCTTCATTTATATTTATGTAATTCATCCAGCTTTTCCCGCATCATTTTCGTAAGTATCCCTTGGGTACATTGCCTCATTTTCGAATTGGGAAAACTCTTATATTGAAATTCAAAGCGGTCACGATTCATCCAATGCTTCGGTGAATAAGTCGAACACTTCGTGCCAGTATCGTTGTAGAAGTGACTGACTAGCTATAAGGAACCTTAACTTGTCTAATAACGATCAGAAAGCTAGAAAGGAATCCAAAGAATTTAAAATAATTACTTTACCTAATTTATTTATATCAATATTTAAAATAGCTGACTAAGTCGTGTTTTGGAAATATAGTTTAAGTTAACATTTACTCATAATAATAATAATAAATAATAATATTAGGATTGAGATATTATGATAAGAAACAATACAATTAAAATATAATTTAACATATTAAGTACAAATTTTCAGACGATGGTAGATAAATGGATGGATTATAAATGTATTTATGAATATATAAATAACAAAAATGAGCGAAAATAAATAAAAAAAAATAAATTGCCTTAATAATTATCGATGGTATGTGTGACAGTAAAAATAATAAATAAATAAGCATTCTATAATGCTGTAGAATTCAACTAGCTGCTTAGCTTAGATTCGTTTTTTTGTTTTTAGTATTTGTCTTCCAGCTTTTTGGCATTTTCTTGTACACGGTTGGGGGCACAGTTCAATGCGCCAGGGGTCAAGGGAGCAGGGGGGCAGATCGCTGATTTAAGAGTTTGCCCTCGCCTTTCGATCGTGCATAAACCTATACTTAACACTGATTACCTTAAGCAGCCGGATGACATCCCTGACAATGCAGAACTCCGCCAGAGGAAAGCCGCCTGGGAGCGGTTGCGGAACCACATCGATCCATTTGCAGCCCAGCATGCCTTCTGCCTCGGTTATATTGTGCTCCACCTTCTCCTTGAATATATTGAAGATATCCCTATTAGATTTTAAGGGCAGTTCTCCAATTATACGAGTCAACAGCAGATTGAGCTTTGTCAGCGAACTGACAATCTTTCTTAGCTCGTCATCAGGCTTCATTGTGTCGCTGCCATTGTATGAGTCATAGGAGGATTCATTCATGAGCGCATAGTCTATGGGCAAACTGTGCCAACTATACCTCTCCTCAGCTGTGCGCAGCGTCATTTTCATCTCCTTATCCAGCTGCAACAAGAAAGCGAAGAATTCCGAATTGCATTAGTTGGTTTGCCAGCATGAGGAGTATCTCCATTTAGTTTTTGGGGCTGTGGCGAAACTCACCCAATCTATCAGGAGCACTTCAATGGATCTGCAAGTTGTATTGCTGACTTGTTCGGCATGCTTCAAAGTCTCTACGGTCACATCCATATTATGCTTGCAATTGAACCCCACCTTCTCCTTGCCATGCTCCATTCCCGCCGACCGTAGGTGCACGTGATGCCGACGCGGCAATATCAAGTGACGACCAAGTGCGCGTCGTGGCGACGCCGCTGTGCTGGGTAAATAGCAGGTTGTGAGGATTATCAACACTGTCGCAAGCAGCCGATAGTTGCTAGTGCCTGCAATAAACAATGTAACAAACATTCAATTACAATCTCTTCATCAATCTTACTATTTTTGCTGCAAATATGAAAACATTACTTTAGTACCATCTGCAAGTTATTCTCACAAAGCTATTGGCTATTCAATAAAAAAAAAGAACTTCCGAATTTCTGGATATCTGCTTATCCAGCACTGTCAACTTAATTATGTTGCTAGCCAAATTCAGAAAAATGTTCTAAGTTTAAGTTATTCCTTTTGCTACTAACTTGATTTATGAAAGTACGTCGCTTCAGTAAATGCTCGATTCTTGGCTTAAGGAATATAACAAAGTTGAGCAAATGTATGTAAAACTCAGAAGGCAGACCCGACAGATAAATTATAGACATATATTCCTGATCAGGATCAATAGCCGAGTCAACAAGAGCGCCCTCTCGACTAGAGCATTTTTACTTGTTCTAATTATCATTATATGTGTATGATTTCTCCTCCCCTTCTCTCTCTCTCTCTCTCACACACTCTCTCTCGCTATTTGTCCTCAGGATAAAATGAACTTAATTGATGTTGCCCCAGGTTTTCCCAAGCATTGACTCACGTTTAATACAATCTAATAGGCAGCAAACGTGAGAACTGTTGTACTGGGCTTTTGCCATGACGTTGATGTTGTTGCTGGCTGCGGTCTGTGACGTCCATTAAATACACACATTATCACAATATGCACACACACACACACACACACAGGCACACATACACAAGTCAGATTAGAAGTGCGCGAGACTCGAGTTTATTACTGAGCGATAAGTGAATCATCTTGGGCTATAAATGCAGCACAGCAACTGCTGCAAGTGTTGCACGCGCAAGCCCTGTACCGTGTTGTACACAAAAACTTACATATGAGTCTGCAGTGCTGGGCGCCTAAGCGAGGGTAGGTTACTGCTTTTGTTGTTGTTGTTGCTGCTGTGCAGCCTTTTCGCTGCTGCAGTCGACAGCAACAGGACACTGGACACGCGCAGGACGCTGTGGCTTGAATTTGGCTATTGCGGCACGTTGCGAAGCCGCCGCGTGTGCTCAACATTACTGTTGATGTTGTTGTTGCCATTACAGTGTTTGTTGTTTCTGTCATTTGATGCGCGGCACAGTTATTATACAAATATTTCAAAACAAAAAACGAAATTGCCACGAATACGAACGTGAATTGGAAGTTTCTTAAGGGTTAGTTTGCTGATTTTTATTTTGCCGTTTTTATGCTATAAGTTTCGAGTTGTTGGTTGAAGCGACCGGCACAAGTTAACACTTCAAGATCTGTTACCTATTTGAAATTTGGTTGCGCGCGCAGCATTTAAATAATGTGCGAGAGCACGGCCCGAACGCTAACCTCTAATACAAGTACACAAGTAAGTACACAACGGTGTTAACTGACGAAGACAAGTGATGACGACAATGGGTCGACGGTAATTGTCAGCCAATCGTGTGTTGGCAAAGCGGCCACACGCGCACACGCACACACACCGATACACACACACACACACAGACACAGAGCCAAAGATGCACACAAAAAGCGCCGTCGCAGACAAGGCGACGTGGTGTCCGGAGAGAGAGAGCGAGAGAGAGAGAGAGAGAGAGTCTGAGAGTTGACTTTAACTCTCGCGACTCTATTCTTGGCACGCGACAGCAGCAAAAGTTTGAGCGAAAACAGATGTGGCGTTAGAGGGAGTGAGGGAGTGAGAGAGTGAAAGGGAGAGAGGTAGAGAGATAGAGGGCGAGAGGCAGGTGTCGCTGCCTCAACATGACTCAACGGCAATGTTGACTTTTGAATTGTTGTTGTTGCTGGTACTTGTTGCTTATTATTGACTTATTATTCTTCATTCTTTCTTCGCTGGGGGAGAGCTTTAATTTATGCGCACGCTGCTTGCTGCACGTTGCACGTTGCACGTTGCATGCCCCAAAACGGATGTGACATTGAATTTTGCAATGCTTCGCTGCATGTTTATTTGCTTGATTTTTAGTTAGATTTGTATCTCTTGTTGTTGTTGTTGGTGTTGTTCGGTTGTTCGGTTGTTCAGTTGTTCCGGCTGTCGTTGTCATTGTTGTTTTGCGGCACTGCTTTCTAGTCACCTCTTCTTTCTGCACTTCCGCTCTTCCGTTTGTAGCTATGTCCCTGCCACTCTCTCGGTTACCTAACCACCCCTCTACTCCCCCCACAAGCGATCATTATTTATTAAAGTTGCATGGCCGATTTTACTCTACCAGATACCCTCCACTTGGCATTGCAACATAGTTTCTTAGGCAACTTAAGCCGGAACATAATATACATTTTTGACAATAAATATAGCAACAAATAGAAAATTCATCAATTTTTTCAATTTCAGATTCATTTCAAGTCTTAAAAATTGACGTTTATTGATTTGAAAATAAAATCCTTGTTCTGAGAATCTGTGTTCGAATCACCTACTGAAGTATGTACGAATATTCGAATCCTACTATCCTAAAACCTAGTTGCTTACCCATTTTAAGTCGGCAGCAAGTATTTGCAGCTTCTTTAGTTTCGTGGCAGATTGACAAGCAATGTTTTATGATGCATTTGTAAATGCACTGTAAAAAAAACCACTGACACCATTCATAAGAAAATCGAATTAAACTTCAACACTTTGCGTCTGGTTATCTTCTGTTTGGTATTTACCAAGCAGCTGTATTATATTGTTCACATTTTACATTGCACTTTACTCTCTGTAGACTTGCGTGTGTTTTGTTTTTTACTTTTTGCTGTCGTTGTTTATTGTACTTAATGTTTATGCACTGCCTTCCGGCTGGCTTTGGCATTTCCGATCAGCGTGCTTTTGCACTGTGTGCAAATCAAACAACATTCGCCAATAATAATGCGCCTGCAGACAACGGAGCGAGTGGCCATTTGGCGTATAAGAGTCGTATTCCCCACTCGAGTCAAGTCGAGTTAAATCGACTCTTCTACTAAATGCAGTCGTAAATCACTCATACGTCATCCTGGGGAATATGTGGCCCACGCGAAGAGTCAACCAATTGAAAGCTGCGGCTAACATAAGCATTAGTGTTAAGTCAATAAATATATATCAAATAAATCAAAATCAATTAGTATATATAACACTAAACATAAGAAACAAATATATACAATACTAAATAAAATGAGAATGCTCACGTAACTCATAAGTTGCGAGTTCTATTATGCTGCTGAAATTTGAGCAAAAAATCAACATCGGACAACTATATCATATGGCTGCCATAGGAGCAATTTGTCGGCTTTTCAAATTGATAACTGATTTTGGAAGTAATTGAATGGTAATCATATTATTATATTCATACATAGCCATTCATTCAATTTGCCTAATCTAAAAATATACATCTTCAATTTGCTTATGTGATGCGAATAATGTATGCCATAAACTTTCCCAAATGTAAATGATTTTATTCATTTTTTTTAGGAGCTGGCGCCCCCACAACCCTTCCCTTCGGCCTGTTTCCACATAGTATCGCCTCCTGTTGCGGCGATGACATCGCACTAAATTTATCTGCTAATTTTCGCAAATGAGGTGCGAAGCGACCACGATATCAACTTATCTTTGCACATGTACATATGTATCCAGCAATTGTTGTTGTTGGGGTTGTTATTGTGCTCATTTGTTGACACAAAGAAGTTGGCAGCGTCACTTGAAGCTCGTTAAGGGTACTCTTTACAGAGTGTTACTTATTTAGAAATGACGAGCACATTGCATTGCGTCCTAAATATTCGTAATTCACATCCGCTGTCGCAGTCGCAGTCACAGTCACAGTAACAGTCACAGTCACAGTCTCAGTCAGAGCCGCTGTCGCAGTCGTATCCGTTATTGGGATGACCACAAGCAACATATGAATGAATCGTTGGAATCGCAGAGTTCATAATTTATTGAGTAAATAGTATCAACGAGTACGAGGAAACCATTCATTAATTGAGCGCCCGAGAGCCATATCTATTAAATACCCGTTCCGGCTTCCATTCCTAATAATCCCGTTGATAGTGAACTATAATTTATATTGATGCTTTATTTTTATTCATTTGTTTACTAGTTTTTTGTGCATTAGTCAGACGCATTGCGTTTTTAAGTCAAACACTGTGTTTTTGTAAACATGCCTCATGTGCTCACTACTATAATATTCAACTGAGCACATAAATAATTTGCAATAATAATACAAAAACAAAGATGGTTCCTGGGCTGATAAAGTCTTCTGACTTGACCAGTGTTCCGATAAATATATTAAGGATCACAGCTGTCCTTTGCACTATATACCAACTGTGGCTTTAACAAGTTCAAGGTCAACGTATGTGCACATTTGCTTATATGGTTTATATGTATTAGCGAACTTGCTCAAAAATAAATTATTGTATCTGTTAGAAAATCTTTTTAATGGAATTAAACATTTCAATATAAATCCTAACTGCTTCAGCGTATTTTCATTTGTTCATAATTTGTTGCCCTGTTATTTACAGAGACTATGGCAATAAATTATATTTCTTATCAGCAGCACTTGACGGTGTGTCAATGACAGAGTGACACTGCGATAAGAACACGACAAATTGTGTGTGATTTTAATTTGAGCTATAGAGAGGGCTAAGGTGCTGCTCAAGTGTGCTTGCGGTTCACAGGCGGATGCTGCGCTCGATGATCAATCAGGCATTTCAAATAGCTATCTCAGCAAGCTTAACAAGCCCTTGTGGTTTTCGCTAAACGCTCAGTTTGCTGGTAGCACAAGTAACGGCCCCAAAAAACCACAACGAGCAGACGAGTAGGCGGGCACGGCGTTTGCTACATCATCTTTTAAAATCATGGCACGAAAATAAAAGTCAATTCAATTGCGAGGACAGCCAACTTGTATTTGGAAATTCCCCGAAAGCAAAGCACCTGCTTGGTCCGGTCTATTGATTGGCTCTCGCTATCGCTCTCGCTAGCTCTCCCGCTCTCTCTTCGTCGCCCTCTCGTCTATCTATCGAACAATCTGACAAGCTAACTGACCACAGACAAGCTTAGCGACAAAGCTGCCGTCTGACAGCTGACAGATAGCTAGCGGTCGTCAGCCGACAGCCGACAGCTTCCAGCAGGTAAATCACCGAGCGAGAAACCCAATACTCAATATTTATTTTATGTATAGTTGCTATACCCTGTACTGCAGCTAGATCCACAAACGGTATACACAAATCTGCAAATTTGTATATTCATATTGTAAAAGATATTTATATTTTGTATGACAAATCGAGAGCACAATTAAAAGCGAATGAATTGTATTTCATGACGTCTAAATAGGCATGTACGAGTAATGCTCTATATTGATATTTCGCCAATGCCAAGCCAACTCATCATGAATGTTCGTCATCGACATCATAAGTAGTGAGCACAATCATCATCACTAACTGCCACACTCAATTGTATGGCTTCCGGCATTAGGAATGAGTGCTTGGGAAGTACTTTGCCAAATGTGACGTTGCCAAAATTAAGCGAGTCAATCTCAAAAAATCGTCATGGGGCAACACATCGAGAGACAATGACAAGAGCACATCAACTTCAGAGCCGAGCCCATCTCTGGCTGTATGAAGACAGCTTTTATTTTTGGAACTGGCGTTCTTCTCAATTGCATTGAACAATGATCGGGTACATTGTTCGTCGTACATCAATTTTCTGCTCTACCGTGGGGAATCCGAGTTGTTTGCCTCTCAATTGATGGGTTGAGAGCAAATCCAACGCTATTTTATTGGTTTAGGTCGGGTTTTTTTTTATTGTTTTGTGTGACGCATTATTATACATATTTGACATTGTTCGCCTATTTAATATTAACTTATTATGTCACATGATGCATACGTCCAAGCTGTAAACTGTAAAATTACGGTTTTACTTACCTTACAAGGTGGCAAGGTGAACATCAGGCTAGGCTTGAGATGTGCTGGAGAACCATACAAGTAAACAGATAGGAATAGGAAATTAAGTTAGCTAATCAGGTAAGTAAATAATAGTTGGTTGACTGAACTGAGACAGTCATTCATAAAAAAATCATATGCTTTGTATACATGTTTATTTGTATGATACTTCTATGACGATGTATTCATATCATTTGCATATCTTTTTTTACTCACTTCACTAATCGTAAAAAATATGCAAAATTTTCATTTAAAAAAAATTGAAATCAAAAATTAGAAGTAGAAAAATAGCTGAAAACCTGGAGCTTAGACAAAAAATAATTAAATAAGTATCAAACATATGGTTTAAAATATGATGACAAAATATAATATAATATTAATTAGTCCTGAGCAAGGGTTAATATTCGGCATAAAGTTCAAAATATTGGTTTTCATAGTTTTAATATGCCAATAGACCGTCATGTAACAAGAAGTTTGTGCTGCATAATTTTAGGCACTGACAAAAATTCACATAATTTAGTGAGCTTTGGTGGAAACCTTTGATAAAAATAATATTTTCCAGGTTTTCTGATTGTACCTGTAACTATTTAATCAAACTACTTTGAATTATTGAAATTGGCGGCTGTTGAGTCATTGCGTTTGCTGATGGCATTTCCATTGATTTCTCGGGCGAATTTCCGCAGATTCTCTGCGATCGCACAGCCAACACGATTATCCCATTAGACCAGTAAAACTCTACACAAGGCTAATTTGTGTGTAACAGGCAGTCTGTGGACCACTCCAGGCAATAGAGAATAAGTCACTCAAAAATCCTAATGAACGTTCCTCAATCGCCTACTGGAAATGACCACATAGTTCCCATAGAATACTTCGACGCTCCCGTCCACGCTCATGTTCCCACCTGGGGAAAAGAGAAACCAGAGCTCATTAAATTGATTGAATTTTTGTTGGTGGCCAAAAATGTGCAGCAAACATTTCAATTTGAAAATAAACTTTAATTCGATTAAATATTATTAAGTAAATAAAAAGGGAATTTTCCTTCCGCGACTAACATATTTGCATTCATAGACACATTTAGTTGGCACGAAATATTCTGAAACACAACAAAGTACGTGGCAAGCTGATATGCTTAATGGCATCGTCCATGAATCAGACCCGTGCTTTGATTTGCGTTATGCGGTTGTGTTAAAATACGTATGTGTATAATTTGTTTCTATTTTCACACTGTCCGTACGCAGGCGGCCTTTGCAGTATACGCAGGTGTTTGTCCATGTTCAAAGCTTTCAGTGGGTTGTGTCTCGACTAAACATTGTAGCAAAAAGTAATTTCTAGTGGAGCTCCTTTTACGCACATTTTATATACATAAATTTCATGTATGTGTTATTACGTAAACATAAAAGAAATATATAAAACAAATACGTGAAAATGCGATAATAATAAGAAAAATAATAATAATATCAATCAAAATATTCATATTAGTAAGAATTTTTTATAAAAAAAGTTATTTTATATCCAAAATTCTTTATTTTTTGGAAATGTCTGGCACTGGCTTTCAGCAAGCGCATTTGAACACCTTCCTTTCGTCACACAAATTTGTAGGTACTCTATATATATAAAGTATATGCATCCACAGCAGAGTCGATCTGGCTCTGTCAGGACAGTTCGTCTGTATGGACCCGTTGATATCAGCGGATGTTATTTCTAACTTTGTGAGTTCAAGTGAAAATTCAAACGGATTTTATTGTTTAACATACTTACCTTATTCAGCTCAAGTGCTCACATATGATGGATATTTTCATGAAATAGTGTTCATTTGCTGCAAACTTCCGGCTAAGAATGAATATTTTCGTATACCAAGCGCATAGCAAGCTTAGTTTATTTTATCAATAACTTATTGGGCAACTACAAAGATTTCAACCAGAATAGATAGGAAACAGCAAAGTTATTACACAAACGTATGCTCATATTGATTGTCACATCACTCAGCAGACGCAATCATTTCCTGTATCCGCAAACCTGCTCATGCATCTCCGGGCAGGGGCATAATAATCGGAGCGAGTGTGAATATGTGGAAATGTGTGTGTATTCTGCCAACTGCCAAGCAATATCGATGAATACGTGTGTACATTCGCACATACATACGTACATACATACATATGTATGCATTTGCATGCGGTAATTTCAGTTTGGGCTTGTGAATAAAAAATATTTCATATAAATGAGAGCACTCCACATCTGATTAAATTTGAGAGTGTAAAACGGCTTAAAGGGAAATATAATCTCTTTAAAAATTGGGTTCAGGCTATCTCTTAGTCAAGTTCACTTGATTATTGCAGTCTTAATTGTTATTGCTATTCATGAACAACAGAAATAACTCAAATCAAGTGTATACTATTACTCCGTGGATTAGAATCAATTCGGTCGCCATCAATTTTGCGAAAGTCCCTGAAAAATTGCAAGTTAAAATAAAAAACAGAGAACAATAAAAAAGTGTATACCATGTATCCAATGGCTTGCATTTTATATTCATTTTTGGTTGTGTGTGTTCTGTTGCTGTGCTGTGCTTTGACCCATGCCAGCACTTAACCAACAAGCCAAGCACTTGCATGCCCCGCCCACAAGTATGGTGCAGCCTGAGGCGGAACTGAACAGCGGGATCCGTCCATGCAACCTAACTTCGTTCAGTTTGGCGACCATTTTGCCAAACACCTGACCAACTGCTCGCAGCTGGTCGCCTAATGCGACCACCGTTGCTAATGCTGCTGCAAATGCTCTCTGATGCGAAATGCGTTCACATGGAGCGTATTCAGATTTAATACTGGATCCGGTTCAGTGTCGTACAGTCTCCCTCTCTCTCTCTCTCTCTCTCTGTCTCTCTCTCTGGCTGTTTTATCTGGCTTTTCCCTTTAATTTCTCCCTCACTCTCACTTAATGACTTCTGACTGTCTGGTGCCAAATTTGCGTTGCATACAACGTGGCGTGCTTGATTTATGACCCGCTGTTTTTCACATTCACACACACCATGCTGCACATCGACCTTGGTTGCTCAGGGTAGACGATTATTAATTACGCACACAAAAGGCAACAAACCAAAAGCTGTAGCACAACAAATAACAACTCGTTCGATTATTGGCTATTCTTCAACTATATATAAAAACTTATAGCATCATCAGAGACAGAAATAATCCGGCCATTAAAATCAAATGGTCACTTACTATTGCCAGACTTTGTCTTTGAGCTGCTGTGCACCTTATGACTGATGTTGTCTCCAAAATAATATTTGAGTCGACTAAATGTTGGAGCGTAAGCTTACCTGCTGTTGCCATGCCCTTGCCGCACCCGTTTCAAAATAAAACGACAAACACATACACAGAACTATTTATTTTGTAATATATATGTGTGAGTATGTAAATACAGCATATGTAAGTGTGTGTATGTAAATGGGGCAGTTAACGAACTTGACCTCACAGGGCATTAGTGCATATGCAACAAATGCAGACCTCAAATCCACACAAACAGATGCATATGCTATCTGTATTTGGGTATACGTATTTACGTGGGGTCTTGGGGGAGCTTCTCACATATATACATGTATATATATGCTTACATGTATAGGTATGTGTATACATTTCATTTATAGGTATGTATTTGTATATAGTATATATATATATATATTTATATATAGTTGTAGCGTTTGTATTGTTTATTATGTGTCATCATATGATTGTTACATTCAGTTGCATTTTGAATTTGTTTCTTATATTTTTTTTTTTGTATTTTTGTGTTTTCGAAACATGTTTATCGACTTATACATTTTGCATATCTCTTATGCTCTCCCTATCTCCCTAACACTGACTCCTTTTCTACGCATATCTACTGCTCCCTCTCTCTCTCTCTCTCTCTTTCTCTTATTCGCGAGAAACTTTTTCAACATTATTTACATCGTTATATAAGTGTTTGGAGGATATACATATATATATGTATATATACATATATACATTTTATATATGCACTTGCCTAAATACGACAACAGTTGTCCTTGATTTCCCTTTGTCTACTCATTGTATTCTAAATTATGCGTAGTTTTGCCCACTTTTCCCCCGGGTGCCAACACTTTAGCCAACAAATGAAATCAATGGAACTACTCAAAGAGTAACATTTCCATTTGCTCTTACCTCTTAACAATTTACATACTTGACATGTTTGCTTGGTTGATTTTTAGAGTGTACATTTAACATATATTTCATTTATTTTTATTTTTATTTTTATTTTTCGTTCGGCTGCTTTTCTGCAATTTTTCCTTGGCTGCGCACCAAAAAAAAAACAAAAAAACACAAAATTTATCTAAAGAAATACATAAAAATTATGAATTAAATAAATTCATAAATTGTGCATTCCATAATCCTTAATAGTGTATATTTAAGAAAATTAATTCACAAAGCTAAATATAAATATAAATATGAGGAACAGATAAGTAAAAATGTAAAATATATGAATACAAAAAAGGAAACTTATATATAGTACAAATAAACAAGAAATCTTATGCCAAGTCTCAACTTATAATCAATTAATTAGACATTTAAAATCAATCTTAAAACAATTTCTTACTCTAAGTAATTTTAAAATAATTTATACCTAGTGACTAGTTCCATATAAAATAGGCTTTAGCTTGTAGCATTATACAAAAACAAAAATCAAAAACGACTAATCGAAAATGAAATTTGATTGAATTTCGTTAATTTTCCATTTCCCATCACTTGCAACGCTTACAATTATTGCTTTCACAGTGTGCCAAAATATTTGCAAACTCATATATGAATTTCTGGCTTGACTCATTGTTCATTTTGTATTGTGTGAATACATACATACACACATGTATGCACTATTTATGCAATTTGTGTTTATTGAGCAGCTATGCAAAAACCACGAAAATTGTAAAGTAATTATCATTAATTTGCATTTTGCTATTGCATTGCTACGTGGCAGATACAACACAGAGGCTACGATTCGCAACACACATATTAAGTTCGATTATTTGGTATGTTTAGCTAACACTACTAAAGTATTTTTAGTCGGTGGTAACCGCTTGCTTTCTGTAGTCTTAGCATTAGTCACAGCTTACAACAACAACAACAACAAAACAACAACAATTAGATTCGACAAGCAAGCAACAATTGTATTTGAGATATCCGATTTATTTCTTCAATTTCTGTCTGTCCGATTTTGCAAACCAAAACCAAAGCCAAGAAAAAAAGAAATGAAAATTGCTTGCCTCATTTGCATTTTGAAATCAATTGGACATTTGCATAGCATTAAGCTAACAACTGTTAACTCTTTGGAAGCATTGGTTTATTATCTTTACTTGTATACACTGTAATCATCAAACGAGTTGAAAAGTGATTGAATAAGCCAAAGGCCTTTTGTGTATCAGGTGGATGGAGACATCACCAATCAGCAACTCATACTCTTGATCGGCCAAGCCTGTCCATTCGTCAGTGTGATTCAGTTACCACATAGACTAAAACAGACAGAAGCACCAAATTTGGTGTGATTATTGTGTGCACTCATGGAAAAAATGGTCTGAAATTTTTTACTCAAAATATAATGTCAAAAGTAAGACGATTTATTGAATTCCAGACCAAGTTTTTTTTTGAGTGTGCCAACAGCAAATCAAGTATATTTGACTTCCGGATGCCTCCACCCAACAGCATTAAAAACCAAAAATGAAAAAATTCGCTAAAATAAATAAATGCAAACCAAAAGCGGAAATGGCTGATGATCACTTCAGACGATACCCTGTTCGGTTATTTTGACCAAAGATGTGTTAGTTGTTGGTTTTTTTTTTTGTATTCGTTTTTTTTTTTTTTGCTGCTCATTTTAATTTTATTGTGGTTTACAAGCGCTTTTCTTATTGCCAAACACTATTTACCAGTAAACAATGAAAATGTGATATTTGTGTATAGGTTAGGAATTGTCCTTCAAATAGCATGTATGTGCATATGTACATATATGTACATACATTCATATATAAATCAAGCAATTTGTGTCATCGTACATTAAATGATATTGTCGCATAGTGTAAGGTTATCTTTCAGACTTGAAGAACTTAAAAAAATAGATGTAATATTTTTGCAGCAGGTGCTCCCTTTGGACACTTGTCAAATTGTAAATAATTGTAGCTATAGTCATTTTTCGTTCATTGGATAGTTAAGAGCTGCAGGTTTTAGTGTCTAGAGTTGACATTTTATAAATCGATGCACACTGATTGCAAGTCATGGTGGGCATCGGCAAATACATTTATTGTTGGACATACATACGCAATGTTTCGAATATAGAATACTACTATCAAAAATAGAACAAAGGAAACTTTACGTTTAGATTTTGTTAGTTTATTTATTTATTTTTATTTGTTACTAGTTTTTACAAATATCTTGTAAATTTTTCTTCGTTTTTTTTTTTTAAATTTATTTGTATTGTATATTTATTTGTATTAGGATTTGTTATTATTTTCTTGTACACATTCATTGTATATAAATAGTTCTGCATGTTGCTGCTGCGGTGGGAAAAGAGAAAAAACGCGGCACAACAACAACATGAGCAACAACTTGAACAACGACAACAATGACAACAACAGTTGTAACTAACACGAGCAAAAAGTGGACATGTAAAAAACTAGAACAACATTTAATCACTAAATACATTTCTTTTATATATGTATGTATATTAGGACCAATAACGGTCGCATTGACTTGTAAATAGTTAAAATACCATTCAAATGTATACATTTATACTGTTTTATATATATTATTATGGGAGTAGTTATGTTTGAATGTATATTATGTATTGAGAGTGAAAGTTAACTTTGGGTTGCCGCACAGATTTCGAGTATTGTTCAAAAACACACATGGAAATCTAAATACGTTAATTGGGCACATTGATATAGAAGTACATTCGGTACATACATACATATTCATATTCATAGTCATTCATATAAAACATATATATTTATTCATATTTGATACCGTTGTGTATAAGTAAGCGAGTAGATGCAGATACAGATGCAGGTATGTGCTACACATTTGCACCTGCATCTCTTCCACAGAGTGTAGATTATCAATAGAACCAACCATATGCGTATATGTATATTTAGGTGTCTGTGTGTGTGTGTAGATATGTGTATGTATGCATATAGGAATGCAAGAGTATATTGTATACCTATAAGAATGATTGAAGCATTCTTGATTGATTGCAATATTGACTGATTGTTTGTTGTTTGTCTTTTCCATGCGTTTCTACCAAAAATTGCCAATTCCTTAAAGCTCTCAACTTTTTTTTGTGGTTATTTTCCCTTGCCTTTGCCTCTGCCTTTGCATAATTCAATAAACAAAGTTATCCGTGCAATTTGCCATCATTATGAATGCCACACAGCCCACTTCGACTCAACGCAGCCCTAAACTTGAGTTCGAATTTGAGTTGGATGACAAGCATATTGATGTATTGACGCATATGTACAAGTATCAATGCATGTATATTTCATACACACACACAACATTTAACATCAATAAAAACTTACGATTGCATCTCTATGCATATTTTATAATTATTAATATTCTTTTAATTGGATATTAATTAGGATTAATTTGTTAGTAAGCTCAAATTGCACATAGTTACAGTTAAATCATTCAATTCGTAAATACATGCAACTTCCAATTGTTGTACGATTTACAGTTTTCTGTTTTCTCTTTTCTGTTTTCTGTTTCCCAATGATACGCTACACACTTACTGTATGTATGTGCGTATGTCTGTATGTATGCGTATTAAATAGACTTGAATATTATTCAAGTAGCTTTGCGTTAGTATTACTGTTATTATTATAACGGAACCTTACGACCGTCTCCCAGTTTCTCTGTTTATGAACTCTGTATTTAAGACTTGCACGCAAAAAAGTAAGAAAAAACGGTCTACAATATATGCCATGAGGAACTGCTACACAAGGTCATTGCACACCTATAACATTTATATTGATTATTCAATATGTTTATTTAGCTTAAGCTGAACCCAACGTATTCGATTGTATTCTTGCTGTATATTTGTCTTTGTATTTGTATTTGTATTTGTATTTGTATTTGTATATATATACGTTGCATATGCATATAGATATTTTATTTTGTTATTTTGTATATGTATCGGTTGCTGTATATGCTTAGCTTGATATTTTCCTTTGTTTCGCATTATTCATTATCTAAAAAAAAATTGATTTATAACCGTATTTGTTGTTATATACTTTATAGTTAGTTGACACATTTATATTGGCTGATATTCTCAAAAATTGCACCACATCTAAAAAATAGTGATATATAGTATATAGTATATATATATACATATATATATATATATATATATTTGCCATTTCTCTATGCTGTCTTTTCTTTGCTATACTTGACTGTTGTACTCTTTTCTGCGGTTTTTATTTTATTTATATTACTTTTACTTTCGTATATGTATGAGAGATAAAAATGTTGTTATATATTTTGTAGTTAGTTGACACATTTATATTGGCTGATATTCACAAAAATTGCTCCACATCTAAAAAAATAGTGATACATATATATAAGTATATACATATATATACACATATACATATATATACATATATATTTATATATATTTGCCATTTCTCTATGCTGTCTTCTCTTGACTGTTGTACTCTTTTCTGCGGTTTTTATTTCATTTATATATAATTATTTCGGTATATGTATGAGAGATAAAAATGTAAATGTATGTAAATACATGTATATCTATCGAAATACATTTGTATGTATATGTTTGTATGTATATTGTTATCAATATGAAGGTAATATGTCAATCGGCACTCATTCGCCACGTTTCCCTGCCCTGCGATAATCACAAAACTCACCTGCAATGTTGCAATACAAATTTGTATCGATCTCGTTTCTCTGCTATCGGTAAAAACTTATCTAAAATGTTCGCCCCACAATTCATCATTATTGTTTCAAATGTACGCGCTTATCCAATTTGTGTCAATTTGTGTTTGCCGTGACAATTGTGAAAAGTGTTGAAAAGGATTTTTGTGCTCGCAACAAAAATGTTGCTATCAGAAATGCAAGTAGCCCACTGCGAATGAATAAAACGAAAAATGATTAATAGTGAATAACTGAAATGCAATATTAAATAATTATGGATATTTTATGGCTACAAATAGTAAAAGCGAAATAAATGGGAAAGAATTATTACCTGTTGTTCCTTCACTCGCAGCCTGATTCCATCATCTGCGGGTGTCCGTGGCTACTTGCTTTTCTTAATTGAGAATTCACTTGACAAAGAGATCCTTAAGTGTGGCACACAAAGAGGCGTCACACGTATCCTTGGAATCGTCCTCGTCGCCCTTGCTGAACCAGCTGAGCGTGGTGCGCATCGCACGTCCGGCGTGCGACTGAGCAGAGCTGGCAGCTGAGCTGACAGCCGACTGGCGAGAGCGACGCCCACCACCGGAGCTGCCACTGGCACCCGACTCCTTTGGTACGGCTCCCTTGCTGCCATCCTTGCTGCCACCCGAACGGATGCCAGACGATGTGGAGGCGCCGGCGGGATTGCCGCTGCTGCCAGCCATGCTGGCATTGGAGCTCTTCCGCAAAAAACCCTCGATGGCGGTGCCCAAAACGTTGGCATCCACAATATTTGCTTTGGTGGCATCAGCCCAGCTCTTCTTCTTGCTGCGCGGCTTTAGCTTCGGCTTGCCGGAATCGCCACCAACTGGATCCTTCTTCTGCAGACGCTCCAACATGTCCTTTGACAATGCCATGGCGCTGCTCTTGCTGCGCACGCTCTTCTTGCGAGGAGTAGTTGGAGTCGTTTTCATTCCAAACCAACACGAAATTGCGGCCGAGCTGTTGTCCTGTGCCTCGGTGACCAGCTGCTTGGCATTGTTCAATATGGACACATCAAAACTGTTCGAGCGTGTGGAGCGGCCAGCATTCGGATCAAGCAGCATGCTCGAACCGCCCTGCCCAGCACAGGGAGTGGGTGCGGCGCTGGTGGTGCGCCCACGTGATGCCTGCTGGAATGTCTGACTCAAGAACGGGCTCGTGGCACTGTTGCCAGTGGCTGCCGACGAATGGCTGCTGGATGAGCCACCATCTGGATCTGGACGGTGGCCAGGATCCATGCAACTGTTCGACCCGGTCAACGAGCTAAAGATGCCAGCCAAATCCGTGCGACTGCCCAGCAAACCCAATCCACTGCCGGACTTCTTGCGTCGCGTCGATGCACGTGCCGATGCCGGCATCTGTGGCGACACACTCGGTGGATGCGGATACTCCGAGGCGCGACGATATACATTGGCGCCTCCAGCACCGGCCGGTGGGCACTCTGAGTATCGTCGATTGGTGTAGCGTTTGCCAGGTGCACCAGCTCCAGCCTCATCCACTGTCTGCACCTCGCACACCTTCTCACTGCTCGACGTCCACAGCTTCAAGCGTGCCTTGCGCGACTGCAAATAAATGTCATCCATAATGTCCAACTGCAGATTATGAATGCTGCCAATGGGGTCCGTCGATGGCGGTCCCGTGTTGCTCTCCCGTCGGGAATTCAGCACTCGGCTGCTGCTGCAATATTCAATTGAAAACTTCAACAGTAAATAATAATTACAAATAATTTTACGTTTTGAACAATATATAAATGTAAGATCAAAAATATTTCCGGTGATGAGCAAACTTGAAGTGCAATTTAATATACGGATTATAATAATTAAAGCTATGACTTACCCACTGTTTGACGGATATGCGGAGACAGATTCGCGGCGTGTGCGTCCAAAAAATGTAGTTGGCACCTTCGATATGGTGACCACCGAGTGGCGACGGCCCGCCGGAGCTGGCGACTGGGAAAGCGTGGCCAAGAATGCGGCCTCTTTGGGCGTCGGGCCGGAGCCCTCGCCGCCACGCTCGGATAGACGACGCACCTGACTGGCGGTGATGCCATCGGTCACCTGCTGCGACGGCAACGAGTGTTTGCGGGCCTCGCGCGGATCACGCCACGGTGACAATAAATACGGATTGACTGGAGAATCAATGTCCAAACTGGCGCGATTCGAAAAGGTTTCCGAACTCTCCGGCTCTTGTTCTTCCGGCAAATTGGATTCCTCCACAACGATTAGCGGCTCCTGCTGCAGTCCGTGCCCAACATACATCGGTGCATGTAGCTGTTGCTGTGGATGGGCATACGGATAAGGATGGGCTTGGGGTTGGGGATGGGGATGTGGTTGTGGTTGGCCAGCGCCACCGATGAAACGTACAAACGGCGGACCACGCAAACGAGGCGCATCTGTACCAAAAAACATAAAAAAAAGGATGAAAATATGAAGCACTTATAAATGGCGAAACGGAGGTAAAACATTCTCCCCCATGGACGTTCATTAGTGTTGTTGTCAACGTGCGTTGGCATTTCGCACACTTACCCATTTCAACAATTGCTCAATTGCTAGCCAGTTGGGAATTCGCTCGTCCTCTGTGCGTGTCCTTGCTGCAAAAGCCGAAAGAAAACCACGCATCAAATAGACAGTCAGTCAATATATGTATAACTGGTGTGCATGTGTATGTGTGTGTATGTGCGTGTGTGTGTGTGCGTGTGTGTGTGAGGTAGGTTAAATAAAGCCAGCTCGTATTCATCTCTGCCTGCTCATTATACTCGTTACAAATTGCAAATGGCAGGAAAATCATGCATCAAAGTAATTAAAGCTTTTGCGATGCCATCGACTGTCTTGGGATTTGATGGTTCGCTAGATCTGCCCTTGCTTCCATATTGCTCCCCCACAGCTGGGGCTATACATATATATAAGTATATATATATATGTGTATATATGTGTGTGTACACAGGATGCTGGGGACGGGCACTCGCAGTGGCCATAATAAGCATAAAATTATGCAAAAGTTGAAATTACATTTTACCATTACTCAAATACCGCAAGGGTCGGTACCTGTAGCCATGGAGAACTGCTGTGGCCAGGCCATTTCCACACCCATACCTCAATTCCTTTAGTCAACCAACTAACCAGCTAACCAGCTAACCAACCAGTTGCCCAGGAAACGACACTTCTTGCAACACGACCGCTTATCATCGGAAGTTTTGCTTTGACGTCAGTTTTGAACATTAAATTGAGGCATGTTAGTTGGCAGCAGTAGATGGGCTTCATTGGCAGCAGGGAAAGCGGCAACGATTGGGGCATGCTACGCAGCAGGTGTAAATATTACAGCGGGCTTAAATAATTATAAAGTTTTTTGCTATTAGCGCGAGCACTTTTGCTCATGTGTTTATCGTTGACTGATTTCAACAAATTAGCGTTGCAGCTAACAGCAAATTCCTGGCTTATGCGCAGAGTTCAAAACTAAATACATTTTCACTAATTAAAATTTGGTTCTCGGAATAAAGAAGAAGAAGAAGAAGAGGCGTAAGCATCATATTTCCATGAGTTTCAGTAGAGCTGAACAAATGTTTCACAATCATAGAAGTACCCAGAAAAAATTGTATTTTGTACTCGAATTGTGTGGTGGACCCGGAAAGGATTCTGGCACCGCGTTATACATTTATGCTGCATCCATTGTTTGGGAGGATATCAAGTGGGTCAGTTGACCAAATTGGTTGCCTTTGTCAAGTTGGGCTGCAGTCGCGGTCCCATTAGGCTTCATAATTGGCAATCAACAGCAAAGTTACCGCTTTGTGTTAAGGTTAATTATACCGTCAATGCCGTTACAAAATGCTGCGGCCGGATGCAAACACGCCCACAACAAAGCCGGCCAAAGCAACCTTTTGACATCTGTCACTTCCCGGCCTTGCCGTGCGTGCTACAAACAAATGCATGTCCTCATTGTCCTGTCATGGGAGAATCGGTGGTTCCACGCAAAAAGCCTTATTCAAAATTGTGGGCGAACCTTTTTTTCTAGTTCCTGTTTTTGTTACCTTAAATGGCAAAGGGCAGCCAATTGAATTGCCTTAACTTGAACGTGGCAGGAAACATGCCTGCGGTTTCCGCTCTCTCTCTCATTCTCTCTCTCTCTCTCTCTCTCTATCTGTATCTATCTATCTTTCTGTCTCGTAGTCTACATCAAAAGTCACCCAGTTTCCCCATTCCGATTTCCCAGTTGTTGCACGCTCCATTTGTATATGTCTTTATTCAGCTGCGTCGGTTTGGATTGTGATTGATTGATCGGCTGAATCGCTGACCAGATGTCAGACAAAACTATTAAAATTATTGAGCGATGGACAGTTTGTCAGATTGGTATATTGGCAGATTGCAGCCGCGTTGACAGATTGACACTGCTGTGACAGTTAGTAGTTGCGTGCCGTGTCCTCATTTGTTGACTCCTCTCATATCCTGTTCTGTCCTGTCCTTTCCTATTTCGTTCTTTTCTTTGCGAGCTCATCCTCCCGATGCTGTTGACCTGCATTCTGGTTGCCTACTCAATATAGCTGAAACTATATTAACTAACTGGCACAGAAAACTTTTATAAATTACATTGAAAACTACTTTAAATGGACAGAAGCTTCCAGGATACACAATATACATATATACGATATATATATGTATATATAATATATATGTATATTGGTAAGTGCTTGTTGACAAGCATAGTTCCCAAGTCCCTGAAAATGTCCGTTCGAGAATTTAAATTTCCATTACTTCAACACTGAATCAACTTCTAGGCTGGAGGCCTGAGTTTGTTCGATAATGGAATTATTAAACGCAAAATTTATAGCCCTCGTAATACCCATCCATCTCCTGTCATATGTCCATCACTATCAAGAACTAACTATAACAGACATAAATGCAGACAGAGAAGCACAGAGATTCAGTTAAGGACTACAATTCTGCAAAATCGCAAACCATGACAATTGAAATGCAGCAGGAAAAACAGGCAAAATGGCATATTTTAGGCACACCGAAGACGACATACCCTTTAAGCCGGACACAAATTGAGTCAAATTGAAAAAAAGACCGATTGTTTTTACGAAATACATATGATATGCTAGTCCAAAGTTCATATTTTATACCAAAATGTTAGACGAATAATAACATGAATAACTGATGAGTTTGGCTGGCAGCTACACTCAGAAAAAAATCACTCTCAATTTTAGAAATTCGTCATACTTTCTGCCGAACTTTACTATGGCTGCTACATGATATAGTATTTGGATTCGGCCGGCTCCGACTGCGAAATGTGCAATAGCTTCGAAAGTAAGGGATTAAAGTGCACACAGACAGACATGGACTCGGATAGTGAAGCTGATCAAAAATACTTAAGGGATCAGAGACGTCTCTTTCGATATATTAGAGACTGCACTTAGTTGGCAGCAGCAATGGGAAGTGGCAACGATTGGGGCATGCTACGCAGCAGGTGTAAATATTACAGCGGGCTTAAATGATTATAAAGTTTTTTGCTATTAGCGCGAGCACTTTTGCTCATGTGTTTATCGTTGACTGATTTCAACAAATTAGCGTTGCAGCTAACAGCAAATTCCTGGCTTATGCGCAGAGTTCAAAACTAAATACATTTTCGCTAATTAAAATTTGGTTCTCGGAATAAAGAAGAAGAAGAGGCGTAAGCATCATATTTCCATGAGTTTCAGTAGTTTCACAATCCTAAAAGTACCCAGAAAAAATCCTATTATGTGCTCGAATTGTGTGCAGGACCCGGAAAGGATTCTGGCACCGCGTTATACATTTATGCTTTGTTTGGGAGAATATCAAACATTCCATAATAATAGAGAATATTTGTAAAACAAAAAAATGTAAGTCATTAATGGATCGGAGTCGTCTCTTTCAATATATTACAGACTGCACGCCAAAAGCATTATACCCTCCCCAAGGGCAGAACATATTACGCAAGCAGAATACGTTAGTGGTTGCTTGTTGTTGCCATTGGCAACATAGTCTGGACCCATCAACATGGATTTTGGCAAAGGACAGAAACAAGATGGAAAAATACAACTTGAAGCAGAACAGTTCTTAAATCGTCGATAACTGATTCCTCTATTTGGCTCTCAGGTAGCCTGTGGCTTCAACTTGTGCAATTTTATGAGCACTTTGCCAAGAGTTGTTTACTCTTAGATGTATGTATGTGTGTATGTATGTACTACGTCCAACTGATATTAGGCAGCTGCTGGACTAGATGAATGTGCACAGAAATTGTGTTTGCTTTGCTCGACTGCATTTTGCATCTATGTGTGTACAAACAAGTACATAACTACCAAACACAACTTTGAAAATACTTTCCGAAATTAAATCCAATTTGAGTGCATTTGTGTGTGTGTGTGTGTGTGTGTGTGTGTGTGTGTGTGTGTGTGTGTGTGTGTGTTTAAGGCGCTAACGTTGGGACCACTAAGCTCACCTAATTGCGGCTTACCGCACTGACTTTGGCATGCAGCCTGGAATTGGTACTCCACATTGGTCGCATGGAGCAATGAAGCTCTGACATTTTCTACAATCGAGCGTCAACAATCACATCCATGCTGCATGCCGGAAAGCCTTAAAGCCGCTGCATGCACAATCATTTTGCAAAACACTCAGCAGCAACAAGAATGCGAGTTTTAATGAGCACACACCCAAACACACAGGCAGACTGAGATCTTGGGCTTGTAGTTTGCGGCATCGGCATCGGCATCTTGCTGCCTCAACAGACAACAACAACAACAACATCCATATATATGCACAATTTGAAAACAAAGCTTAAGTCGATTGCATCACTGCACATCTTAGCATAATATTCAATTCTGATACATTTTGCACAATGATTCAAATTTGTATGTGAAATATAAGTTACGTATACGCAATGTATACTAAGTTACGGCTTACCGCAACTCCACTTTGTTTTAAAGATTTCTCTTGACTCACAAACCAATGTCCAATTTCGTAAGGAATTCGACTGAATTACAGACAGGCGTTAAATGCAATAGTAAAATTATGTATTCGTATGTTGGAGGCAAGGACATGTTGAGTGCAGTTGATGTGCGCAAAAGCCAATGTCAAAGGAACTATTTGTTCGTAACGCACAGCTGGATGCTGGATGCCGGATGCTGGATGCTGGATGCTGGATGCTAGACGGTGAATTATTGTGGCCGTGGCTTTGAGCTGCCTGAAAGGAAGCTGGCCCCTGTTGAGTTTGACATACAAAGGGAACTCAATAAAGCCACATGTCAAAGCAAGATAAAGCAAAACCAAACACTTCCAAGCCATTCCAGACCTTGGTGCAACCGTTGGTGGTCAGCCCCACGGAATATGCCGCCAAGTTGCAGGCCATCCTTCATTCGTTTGAACAACAATGCTATCGTTGCATAAAGCACAAATCGACTGTGCAACAGTGTCCCACATCACATTTTTTATGTTTTCTGTCAGTTGCATTGTTTGCGAGCCAAATACAAAAGCAGCGCCAATTTATAGGCTAAAAAAAAATAAAACAAAAACCGAAAAGTAGCTGTAAATAGTTACCACTGCTTTGTGTGTTTGATATTGCTAGAAGGCATCCATGTGACACATCGTGTGTGTGTGTGTGTGTGTGTGTGTGAGCTGCCATAATACATTAACGCAGCAAGCGGAAACGGATATGTCACACATTTGCTGCTGTTGGCAACATTGTGCCGAGGCAGTGGCTGCCCCAACGTGGACTGAAATGCGGAATGAGGCGGCGGCAGCCGCTGGCAGGAAGCGAAGCGAAAATAGCAATCAAAACTTAACTGAATTGCAGTACATGGCACATGGCACAGCAGCAACTAGCACACACACACACACACCCACACACCCACACACCCACGCACACATGCACAGTTTTGCTCTTAAACGAATTAACACGTAAATGCATTTGGCACAGCCAGCACCAACAAGTGCAACAGCAACACCAATACCAACACGAACACCAACAGCAATTGCAACAGCAACACCAGTTGGGTACAATAACGAAGCAGAAAAAGAGGCAGATAGGGAAATGAAAAAATTAGAAAGTTATGAAAGTCGTAAAGAAGCTAAAGTGCTCTTGGCACTGAACCTTTGACCATGCCCATTCAAGGACCTATCGACCATCTACCAATTTCATTCATGTTTCATTTTTCATTTTTTTATCTAGTTATCGGAAAGTCCATTAGCGGAATTACATTTTAATAAGCAGTGGTGTTGCATGCTGCCAGTTGCCGGGAAGTGGTTTAGAAAGTTTTTGATTTTATTTAAAATTCTATTTCATTTTAGAGTGCTGCCTGAACTCTTTTACTGTGATGTTCTCCTATTGTTGTTATAATCAAATTCGAAAATTTGCAAATTTGCAGCTTACAGAACTTTTCTGTAATGTGCTTAGCACACACACACGCGTACACACTTTGTTGGCCATAATCCGAACTGCAGCAGCCGTAATTAATGAAATGGGCAATGGCAATGCCATGGAAGCATATGCTGCATAATCCATCTGCATGATATGAAGTTGCGCTAATGCCATGCACCATCGAGAGCCAAGTCATCAATCTGAGCCTGAGTATCTGGCCAGCTGCAATTTTGCCATTTCTAACTGTCCCATTTTGTAGTCTCCTTCTCTCACTCGTTCGCACACTCAGCCTATTTCATTCTTTTGTCCAGTATTGCGCTTGGACACTTGCACTAGCCGGGCCCAGACTCTGGCTATGAATCTTTTATGGCTCAGATCCAAAACTCGACCAGACCAGACCAGACCAATCCAGAGCAGAGCAGAGCAAACCATATAAATTCGAATTGCCATTGAGTTGAAGTTGGCATTGGTTTGGGATTTAGATTGGCATTGGTCCTTCTCCTTCGAATCTCTGGCTTTTCCTGGGATCTGCTGCCAATTTAATCGAATTGATTTCAATTGCATTCGCAAGTTGTTCATTGAATTGTACAGATTATGGATAAAATAAATTTTAATTTCACAAAGACCCGTGTCTAGGACAGAGACGCAAAAAAAATAAAGAGAACAAGCGCCCATCAATTGTCTGACAATCGCATTTCTCATTTGTCCTAGTCGTATATACATACATACGTATATACATACATATAAATTAACTTTTTTTTTGTAATTAAATCTGGCTGGTAATTAAAATTCAGCTGTTGGCGTCCACACGACCAGCCAACCTGTCGTACTCTGCTTACTCTGTGTGTGTGTGGGCGGAAGCAGACATCAACTGAGCAAACGTCAGCAGAGTTAACGGCAGTGTGTAAGCGGCTTATGGGTTAAACAATGGCTGCCACAAAGGTGCAGACTGTGCTGAGTCTGCCGAGTGTGCTGAAAAAACGGGCGGTCTGCCTTTGAGGCATATTTTGTGATCCATTGGCTAGGCAAAGACCAGGCATAGTTTGATTTAGTGCTGCCAAGACGCAATGGCATTTGGTATTTGCTGCCATTGATTCCACCAGAGGCTCAACAGATTACGGCATGCAGTACATTTTCTGAGCACTTTTTGCTACTAATTCAATATCTCCTGCCACAATGGTGTACTTATGGTTTAATTATACTTGCATTGCCTGCAGGCGAAGCCAACAAAAAGAAAGAAAAGATTTTTACATATTACATGCACGTGCCATCAGTTTTGTGTGTGTGTGTCTGTGTGTGTGTGTGTGTGTGTGTGGGTGTGTGTGTGTGTGTGTGAATGTGAACGTGTGTTGCAATCACAATGCTGCAAGCTTGCCAACCATATTATTATAGCCGCTGCTAAAGGGAAGAGTGCATTTTAAATAGGAGCTGGATGGCTGCCTGATGGGTGGCGGGGGTGCCCAACCAAGAAACATCCTGAACGCAACAAAGGAAGGCATGGCCTTGAAATTACAGTTATCGAAAGGTGCCAGCGCACACAGAGAAGTTCGTAAAACAAACAAATATTCGAGTGGAAACACGTTTTCTGTGAAACAATCAGCTCTTATATGACCCACCCTGATTGTAAGGGTGGACGGACGGACCCTCGGTATCAGAGCATAAAAGTACATAAATTCGATATTAAAAAAGAATTGAACAAATTAAAATAATCGTTCGAATTTGTAATTATTGAATTTTGTATTTTTTCGTATTCCTCCGAGAGTTGAAACAAATTAAGCAAAAATGAACAAAAAATGCAAATAATAATGTGGCTAATGCAAATGTTTGCATTCATCAGAGAGAGCCCTAAACGAACCATAAGTAAATACATACATACATGCATACATACATACATACATACATACATACATACATACATACATACATACATACATGCATACATACATACGTGAGGCTGATGGCAAAAGTAATGCGTATTGATAAATAAATATTTACATGCCCTGAAATGTGAGATATGATAGAAATGTATTTATTTATTTATTTATTGAACGTCAACTAAAGTCAGTCGTCAAATATCAAACTAAATGCATAATTTATCAATTAATTATGGGCAGTGTAATATGATGAGCTATGTATGACAATGCACAGGTTTTTGCCAGCCAAATGTGAGTATTGTTTGATCCATTGTTGACTACGTATAATTGATTGCAATTCCGGCAACAATCGCAGCTGGCTGGCTCGCAGGCTGCTTTGCGACATTTTTGTGGTCGGCAAGCTTTAGGCCAAATTACCAGTACAAATTCCAAACTAACTAACTTCCTTCGCTCCTCGCAATGCGTTCGACTGTGACACGCAAGCCACAAAACACATCCGCCGGTTGCTGCGGCGGCTGCTGCGGATGTGGTTGCTTTCGCATCGCATCGCATCGATTAGATTCCTGACTGCTTTCATTTAATTAAAAATTTATTATGTACCCATGAGCTGCCAAGAAGCTTGTCTTCGCCCTTCGCCCTTCCCCATCCCCGTTCCCATTCCCATTCCCATTGACGTACAGACATTTTGAGTGAAAGCTGAAAAAGGAAAAAAAAAGTCAGCATTGCTTGGTGCTCGGTGCTCGGTGCTCGGTGCTCGGTGCTCTTTGCTCCGAAGCAATAGCGCAATACCAAAACATACATAATAACAGAAATTTTCTAGCTCAACACCAAACATCCATCCACATCTCCGTCACAATCCCCTTTCGCTGGTGCAGGGGCGAAAGCATGTATTTGAGTACATATGTAAGTGAAAGTTTTCCATTATTTCTCGCTTTTTTTGTGTGTGTGCACAAATTCGGTTTCTGAAGCTGTTGGCAATCATTTGAAATTGTTTTCTATAGTTACTCAGCTAAAAGCTGCAATCAATTTAATCCAAATTGCAGTTTCCAAAGAATTTGACCGGAACCATGGCACACTTTGTGTTGCATTTCATATTTTGCGATACATTTTCGCATGAGCACTTTCCACCAATTCTGCTGCATTTTACTAACTTTGGCCGAGTCGCAGAAAAACGGGAAATTAATAACACTTAATTATTTGATGTTTTCGTCGAGAGAACAGAGAACTCCCAAAACACAAGCGATGTGTAAATCAATAAGTTTCGATTTGTTTGAAATTCAATTCGAGTTGCGAAATTCATGGTGATGAGATTTCCAACTCACATACAGGAATGTGTGAGCATGAAAGAAATAAATTGTTGAATATTTGAGCAGCGCCAGTCCCTGGAGTTGACCCTCGGCCCATTTCCTTTTCCCTTTTTGCACCACCAACCCACCACCCACACCCACACGCACACCCACAAAATCCCCCCTTTTTTGGTGGCCATGACCAATACGGCCCCTCATCCCGTTGCCGCATTCAACTTTCAACTTTGTATCCCATTCCGCATATGGCTGTGTTACTTTTAAAGATTTATGGCAGAATGCAAACAAATAAAGCCAAGAACAAAATAAAAATTGAAAGCGAGAAGGAAAATGAAAATGGAAATGGTAATGGACAAGACGGGGGCCAGGATGGCATCTACAATTTGTGGCATACGCTTTCGAATTGACCAAAAGCTTAAAGTTGCGACGACCACGGCTCATTCAGTTTGATTTTATTCGCTGCAATCTCGCAATCATTTTTTATTAATTTTTTAAAGAATTCGCAATCAATAAGAAATGGCTGCCAGAAGCCATAAACTTAGTTAACAGTGTCTGCCTGCTCTGCTTTGGCAGCAACAACAAAAGTTTATTTTGCACATGCCGCAAATATTTCTCAAATTAATCTTTCGTCGATGCAAAAATGAAAGGCTGCTCAAAGTCAAAGTCAAAGCCAGAGCCAGCGCCAGAGCCGAGGCGAGGCACATTTACAATTACTTAAGCAGCATCCCCAAATAATATTTGTGGCTCTACGTGGAATTCATAAATATGCAAACTCTTGTGTAGAACTCTGACTGGGAAGTGATTTACTAGCAACACTTCTAAAGGCTTGCTTGCATTGGCGTTTAAGCCAACTTACTGAAAATGTATCCTTGAATCAAGATAAGTATGTGACTGCCTTCAGTATGTAAATGTCACGATTTATCTTTAATTGGTCATTGTAGGCAATGCACTATCAATTAGGTTGATGTCTTGCAAAGTGATTAAATCGTCAGTTTTAGTATGGGGCCGATTAAAACTGATGCCAATTACTTGTTGACTTTGATTCAATTATATTATTGTCGATTCCGCACTTAATGTCAGCCTTACTTTGCGTACATTGTCATCAATATTGAGTTCCACTGCAAAGCTATCGATTAGTTGTGCTGGACTGAGTATTTTAATATTGGTTACGTTTACAAACGCTCGATTAAAGCTAATTTGCAATGTGTGTGTGTTGATGCATGTGCCACATAGGGGGCAAGTGAAACATATTCAATTTCAAGCCCTTCAGCTGTCTAAGCTGTCTCAACCCAATGTCCACAATCAGTTTCATTTGCTTGATAGCCCCCATCCGCAACACAATTCCAATATAGAACCCACGTCCTTTAGGCTCTTGGTTCAGACCCTCTCCTCACCTTTCCTCCTTGCTCCTTAGCTCGTTCGCACTTACTTGGCTGAGTGGCACTTGTCGCAAGGCAAACACTTGAATGCCAAAATGAAACATTATGACGACAGTCGAAAGCAAAGAGCGGAGCCACAATTGAAACTGAGAGTGTATATTGTGAATGATAAAATAATAAATGCAAGGCTGAAGCAGCTACTTCCTACGCCATTTAATGTGTTCCTTGGATTATACCTGGATTCAAGAAGTTTCAACTTTTAAGCAATTAACTTCTCCTACAGAAGACCAGCACTGGGCACAGCCAGCACAAAAAACACTTAAATCAACCAAAGATATCAAGCAAACTGCTATGAACTCAAGATACTTTACCAAGTTATCAAATCGCCCCAAATTTTAGTTGGTAGTTGGAATTATCATTATGTTTTCTCATGTCAAGTAAATATTTATTTTTTGTGCAGTTATATGGTATCAGAAAGGACGACCCATTTGGCTCCGCCTATCTCGATCCCAACACTTAAGACTCAGCTCTCGACCGATTGTTTCTATGGCAGCTATATGGCCGCTATCTACTTCCTTCGCATAAAAAAATGACGATTGCATGCAAAGTTTCAACTGATCAATAATATATATATATGTATATATAAAGGAAAATATGTGTACTTGGGGTCGGGGACGTCTTCTCCAATGCGTTGCAAACTTGAGCATAAAATTATAATACCCTCAACAAGGTTATTAAAATATATATAAAATATATATTGATATACATATATATATATATATACATATATATAAGAAGTACACACACACATTTGTACACACACATATTACGTTTTGTACTGTGCTGCGCAATAAAATAAAAATAAGTCGTGCTACGTGCTTGTGCAACACATGCGGCTACTGCCATTGCTTGGTGAGCGGCAAGTAGCAGCAAAAATTTAAAACTAAAATCCACTTCCGCTTGACAAATAACTTAAGTGGCATTTCGCATACGAGCACAAGAACCTATTCAAAAAATACTCGCATTCGCACATCAGATTGACCGAATTTCATTCACATAACTATGGGCAAATTTCATGCATGCATTCGATGGATGGAGCAGAGATGGAAGGAGAGCGAGAGAGGGTGGAATAATATTAAGGGATTTTTGATTTTTGCTTTCAAATATATTCCACACGATTAATTTTTGCGATCCATTAAAAAGATTTACTCAAATTGACAGAATCATCGAGTGCCGATGCCAGCCATCGCGACGCGTCTCATCTCGTCTGGTTTGATCTGGGCTGGTCTGGTCTGGGCTGGTCTGGTCTGGTCTGGTCTTGTCGCGACGTTGTCCTCGATGCGTTGTCCTCGAACCTGGCCATGGTCGCATGAAAAATGTAATCCCCCTAGGCGTGTGTCAGCAGACTCCACACACACACACCATCTCTCCATCTTGTTTGCCTGGTTTGCTGCACACACAAGTGTCTCAATTTGCATGCGTTAAGCTAAGCTGCGAATCGAGGACTTGTTTGCCATCAGCACAGTTAGCACAGTTAGGAGGCTGCTTGTCTGGGTGTGCCCCATTAAATGCATGTACATGATCATAAATTTACACTCATTATCAGATTAGCGGGCAGCAGAATCCCCCTTAAGCTCCTCGCTGTCCAACTGTCTATTACTGCAACAACAGAAGCAACAACAGCAGTGGCACACCAAAAAAAAAAACTGCAAATTGAATTTTTGAAGTAAAATTGATGGGATTTATTCTGTGTTTGTGTGTGTGTGTGTGTGGCAGTATATTTTTTGGCGTTTATGGCATATATGTACATGCTGCCATGATTCAATAAGCGACGCAAATGGACCAAAATCGGAATGTATTGGAACCTCAAAATATACAATTGTAAATTAAGATCCACTAGGGATGCATTTTGTCATTTCGTATTCAAATATTATGTTATTATTATATTATTATTATTATTATTCCATCTTCATATATTATGTTCATTTTTGTGCCCAACTACCGCCAGAAGCACCAAATTTGAATGGAAAGTTTGCATGTTACTTACAATCGAAGTGTCTTAGTTTCGGATATAGCTTAAGTCGGTCAAATATGCTATGCATATTTCAATGAAAGTTAGTCAAAACTTGAATTAAAAAAAAATGAATATTCTTAATTATTTGTAGGGTATTTTGTAGCAGGCAGTTGCCAAAGTGCATTTGGGATTTCATATATATCTGCTGAATATGCTTTTCAAAATACACAAGCTCCAATGAACACACGCGCACACTGAAAGGAGCAAAAAAACTCATGACCATACACACACAGACAGACACCACACACACACACACACACACACACACACACACAGAAACACACACACACACTTGCTGATACATGTATGAGACCCTTTACCCTTTTCACGCTCGTCACTTCCTCGCGCCTCATTTGTATAAAATGTAAATAAAGTTAATGGTAATAAAGTGCCTATTATGTAATCACACAGACACAGACACAGATGCACACACACACACACACATTCACACACACACACAGAGCCAGACAGTCACACTTATTTGCACATATATTTTGGTAATAGGATGTATTAAGTGATTTCTAATTGGCAGTGGGCAGCTTGGCAGCATGGCAGCTTGGCTGCATGGCAGCTTGGCAATTCGCGGATTGCCATTGGAACGCCCTTTTGGTGTCCTTTTCATTGTTGCTGCCTTGTTATTATACTCAAAAATTGTATTTCAATCAATTTCGAATGGTAAATGTGAAAATGATAAGGCTGAAATGGAAATATAATCAGAATCAGAATCAGAATCAGAATCAGAATGAGAAAGCAAAGAACACAACACACGCGGACAAATGGGAAATGTGTGTGGTTTTGGGTTGGGTGTGAGAATGAGAATGGACTTGGGTATGGGGGTGAATTTGGGGCTGAATGTTTGTAAGGGTATTAGTACTTATGACATTGAAATGCCCATAATTAACGTTTCATTTGGCAATTTGAATATTTTGGGCTTTTGATTGGCGTGGCAACTTTACCATCTGGTAGCAAAGAATTGTATGCCAGCGTGCAAACAGAAGCGGATAACAGGACTTTATATGTACTATGTGGAACAGGTGGAGGGCAAATAAATATAAATATAAAAGAATGACAAAAAAAAAAAGGGGACCGCTGTATCAGAGAGCAGCAACTGCCTTGGACTTCCTGGAAATTCGGATAGGAACTTAAGTAAGCGAGCGGTAAATTAAAAATAAAATTCAAGAAAATGAACAAACGTTTCCAAGGAAATCAAATATCTGGCGCTCATCAGAGAAAATAAAATGTTAATGGGCATGATTGAAAATGGGGTAATTATTTGTAAGCTTAGTTAAGTACGAGACAACAAAGAAATCATTAAAATAAGGAAATGAAACAGAAACTGAAAAATGTTACGAATATTAGACCGAAATAGCTTCATTTATTAACTACACTGAACAAAAGTAAGAGTCAGCGCTGATGGTCATCATCATGGTACATCCAGGTACTGCTTGGCACTGGCCAGTCGCGACTGCAATCTGGCCAGCTACAAGCCCTCCGAGACTTGTTCAATGGCAATGCTCATTCTCATTCTGATTCTCATGGACACCAATGCTGGTGCACCGCTCGTGGTACACCATTTGCACATTTGCGGCCGATTACGCGGCAGAGTGCCAAATTGGCAAGCGATGCCAAATTGAGGGCAACTTTTAATCAGTATTAGTGTCGCATAAGCTCTGTAGCGAGCAGCTAAACCATGAGCAACGAGCGCATTTGCTGGCTGAACACATCGACGCTGCCACTTTAAGTAAGTTACTACAGCTTGTACATTGATGATCAAAGCGATCACAAATGTATGTATGTTTATTCTACAGCTTTTCCAAGATCTTTGCGTTCTACAAACATATGTATTTCTCTCCCGATCAAATCTTTCTGCCTTGTTGCAAATAACTTCGTTGGAAACCCACTGCTACCACAATATATCTTTTTGGTTGCACGCTGATAATTTGATAAATTAAACTGAAAACTGTAATTTAATCCTCTCGCTGAAATAAAATATTTATAAAATTTTGGTGTAAACTTAATTTTTGTAATTGTCATACATAAACATAATTGCAACCATAATTTTTGCCTGTGTGAAAACATCATAACCTCCTAAATCACATAGAGCGGCAAGTTATATGTCACGGGTGGAAGACCCACAGGGCCGCATAATAAATATGTCAGAGGCTGCATGCCTGCCTCAATCCCCGCATTTACCCAATCCACCACAGTCCAATACAATCCAGTGTCGTGCAGTGCCGTTCATTGTGGCCGAGGACAGTTCATCTTAGCCCCCCTCGGCACTGTATGGATATAAATCAAGTTATGCGACGCGCCCTCGGCACAGAACCTCTTGTGTAGGCAGAACACAGTAAAAAAAAAAGAAGAAAATAAATAAAATGACGTTAACCAGTGGCCGTAATGGCCAGGCAGTGAAAGGACCAAGAGGCTGAAGCCAAAGCCAAAGCCGAAACTGAACCTGAAGCCGAGGCTGAAGCTAGATAGAGGCATAACTTTTAGAGCCGCACAAACACGGCCATTACATGTGAAAGCTTGAAGCTTAGCTGCCATAAAGCCATCAATAAAGCACAGAGCAATTGCGGGCACAGCTCTGGCTAAACAACACCAGCAGCAACAGCAAACGAGGGCCAACGAGTGTGGTGGCCCATTAAAAAGCACTGGGAAAATAACTGGGCCAAGAATCGCATAATTATCAGAGCATAGATGGGCCATTAAATGAGCATTAGCGTGGCCAGCCGAGAGGAAGATGAATGCTTAATGATCATTACTGGCAGTGGCAGTGGCAGTGGCAGTGGCACTGAGTCTGTGCCACAGCTGATAAGCCCACGGTCACGCCCATTTAGGGAAAACAACAACAAACAACAAACAGACAAGCAGACAAACAGACAAACAAACAAACTGATGATGCTCTAAGCCGTTGAAACGAATTGAATGCGGCGGCGTGTACAAATTGCCATGGCCTGAACTTGAAATTGGACTTAGACAAGGATTTGTATGAGTTTGAGTGTGTCCCTGTCTACACGATGCCACCATGTCGTGGCGCAGAACGT
Organism: Drosophila cognata; assembly: GCA_035041535.1. NCBI lineage: Eukaryota > Metazoa > Arthropoda > Insecta > Diptera > Drosophilidae > Drosophila > Drosophila cognata. The sequence continues at coordinate 7,921,813 of JAWNLC010000831.1, forward strand.
CCTCTTAGACAAAGCAGAAGTAATTTAACTTGTTAATCCTCATAGCTGTAAAGTATGCTATACTTTTTGCACTTCACCATGACAAGGAAATGCAATAAAACGAATTGCTGTCCCCAGTTGGCCGTGATCTTGATGTCAATTTGATGCTGGCATTGGCCACTCTTTCGCATGTGCTATCAAACTTTGCTGGCACAGCAGACGAAGGAGCAGGAGCAGGAGCAGCAGCGGGAGCCATAAAGAGCCGGCCAATAGCAACAGAAGCGAGAAGCAGCCTTGACCCAAATGCAATGCACGCAAACCGTTAGAAACGGGGGCATAACCCCCAATCAAGCAGCAGCTGAGAACTTATGCCACAAGATGCCGAGAGAACGGTAAGTAAGGGCAAAAGAAAATGCGTTAGGGAGTGCAGCTATGATGACTTGGGGGAATTCGGGGCAGGCTTTGACTGGCTGCTTCGCTCATTTCCCATTTCCGCTTGCATTTCTCAATCGCATTCGCATTTTAGAGTCGCATTTTCACATTTTACACGCGCAACCTTATACAATTCGCCCTTCATCCGCTTTCATTAAAAGTAACTGCGAAAATCAGTTTGGCAAATTTTTCCAATTTACACCAATTAATGACCTTGAAAATCGGTTCAGTTTTGAAGGCTTCAAGTTTTTGCTAGAATATTGGAATCGATATTCGATTTCGAGTATTTATCTTATCTTTAACTTGGCAACATTCCCCAGTTGAGTTGAACAAACTCCAGTCCGCACACATAATTGCAACATGTATTGAGCAACTGGACAACTGGTCAACTTGCAACGAGAGGCACAGCCACAGTCTGAAGTAGCTTTGCACGTGCGGCAAATGTTAATTGAAGTTTATATAGATGGCATGGCGGCCAGACAGTTGGAATTGCTCTGCTCTTGGGACTGCAACTGCAAACAATGTTATGCTGAAATCATTTTTCGTGGAATGCCACAGAGGTGGCGAATTGCAAGTACTTTGAGTGCAACTCAGCAACTCAACAAACCAGATTTATCGAGTTCCGAGAAACGCATTTCAGATTCAACTAAAAATAGATGGTAGAAAAAAATACACTTATTGCGAAAAGTAATTTAATGCGCTTGGATGGCTTTGCGCTTAAATCGATTTATCACACAAGCTGATGCCATACAATGTTGTGGCTTTTGCCAATATAAGTATAAGCCATAATTTGATAACTGGATAAAATGTTGACAACTCCCGGGGAGGAGCAGTAAATTTAAATCGTTCGGTGTCCATATTGCACATACGCCGAGTAGTTTTCCTTTTCAGGTTGTGTGTGTGTGTGTGTGTGTGTGAGAGAGTTTGTGTGTGTGGCAAACTTAAATGTTTGCTGTGCCATCAACTCTATTTGAATGTGTCTACATGAGTGTTTGCATGGGCTTCTACTCATATATCAGCAAACAGGTGTCCTTCTCAGTATTGTAAGTATTATTGATATATATTTATATATATATACATATATATATATATATATTAATATATTTATATATGAAATACGATTGCTCAGCTCTGTTGTTGGCTCCATTGGAGTCGTAAAAGTTGCTTTCTGCTTCCATTACTGACATTTGGCGCATTAAAACTTGCTCTTATATCACTTAATGTTACTTTTTGGTTTCTGTGGCTTTGGCTACCTGCTTATTGATATTGCAATTTGGCCAACATAAATTCAAGCTGATTCTCAATGCCCAATGCTCAATGCGCAAAGCCAAGTGGCACTTATACGCGCTGTCGGGCAGACAGTCGACTAACCAACCAAATAACCAACAGGTCGGCTACGCATTGTGGCGCTTTACAATGAGAATTGGCGCTGCTTTTGTGCTCTGTGGTTGTGGCCATATTTATCTTGCGTGTGTTTTGTTGATTTTACCGATTTCTCTGGCTCTGCCACTTACGTCCCTGCCTCTGCTGCTCCTAATGCTCCTGCTGCTCCTGTCGCTGCCTTTGCCGTTGCCTTTGCCTTTGCTGTTGCTGTGGGCAACTTTTTGGCTTTGTTAACTTTTTACTTCATGGGCATGGAAAATTTTATTTTACATTATTGCAGAGGCAGCTCAACTGAAAATAAAAGTTAATTTTCGCTTGTCGCTCTAAGCCAATTAGTGTGGTAGTTGCCCCAACCGCCGCTCTCCGCTTGCCCCTTTCATCGTCTGGCAGGTCATCAAGCTGCCTTAACGAAGCCAGCGAACCAGCAAATAATAAAAACAACTAATTGAGTAAACAAAGTTGCCTAAACTTGATTTTTCTTTAGCTGCCTGCTGATTTTTGTGACTGACAACGGCAACAACAATCTTTTCACTCTCTCTCTCTCTCTCTCTCTCTCTCTCTCTCTCTCTCTTTAGCTGTCTTTCGCACTCTCTGTCTTGCTCTCTGTTTCTATCACACGCCCTGTCTTTCTGCGTTGCGTACAGTTAGCTATTTATAAACTTATTTTATTGATCCCTAAAAATAATTGCAAAAACCAAAAAAGAGAAAAAGAAATGAAAGAAAATCTCTTGAAAATTTTATCAAATATTTTGTAGTTCGACAGACGACGTCGCCAATAAAGTTGCCCACCATCATCACGCTCATCATTACCATTGTCATAGTCGTCATCATCATCATCATCATCATCATCATCATCGTCGTCGTCGTCATCATCAAGGTCAGACATTGCTTTTAGGGTTTCAGCAATAATGAAGGAACCGCAACGCAGGCCGCAACCCAACCCAACCCAATCCGACCCAACCCAACCCAACCCAACCCAACCTTATTTGGCCCAAGAGAAGTGAACCCATCGACTGGTTTTAAGTTGATTTAGTTTGCAGTTTGCAAGACGCGAAATGAACGCGGCCCAACTTTGAAAAATATTTGCCTTTGCATTGCTTAACTTTACTTATAAATTTTGATGATTGTGTGCGTAAGAAGGAAACACAAAAGGCTGCATTTAAGTATAGTACAAGCACACACACACACACACACACACACACACGAACACACAAACAGATACACACAGTCTTATACTACAAACAAGCAAAAGACACACTAAATATTTAACAGCGCCACACAAATGAATGGAATCAAAACTGACTAATTGGGAAACTAAAACCGAACAGAACACAAAGTGCACATAAATAAATCTTATGATTTACAAAAAGGCAACAAAATTGTGCATTAATTAAATGTATTTTGTTTGCTGCTGCTGAATTGAATTTAATGTTGTGGATTATGTGCATTTCAACTGCACATCGGAGCTCTGTTGTCCGACAACTGAGATACTAATGGAATACATCAAATTCAATTATTCGATTTCAAACAATCAACGAGCAAAAGCACAAATTAAATCGAAACCTGATATACACATTGATTAGAGGAATTTTCTAATTAAAAGTTATAAATTGTATTTGTATTATTTGGTTTCATGTTCGGCGAGTGAATATTTAAAGGCTGCCTTTAAAAGTAAACACAATATCAAGATGAGCAGATTATTTGCCAAATTCCAAGAAGTATTCATTGAAAACTGTAATTGATCAGCATTATGATGATGATGCCCCAATGATTAGATATGTGTGTGTGTATGTAGTATACACTCGTGAGCGTTATTCCCCCGATGCACACAATCACCCAATTGTCCCCATTCAATTGGCCAGCACTGTGCGCCACTATGTAAGTGAATATATATGTATATATGTATACATATGTATGTATGCAAACTTCTCGAACGACGACGAAGTCGACCTCGCAACGTTGAATGTTACTTAAGTCGAAACACAGCTGAGCGCTGGCCCAGTGATAATGGGCTACACACAAAAACCCCATCCATCCACACACACACATACAGAGACGTGCACAACAGCCGTATGGTTGTACCCCACCACACACACACACACACACACACACACACCCCTTGGGAGCTAGCGTCTTGTATTACACTTGCGTTTCTTACAATTTTCAGCTCGTCGCTCGTCGCTCGTCGCGTGTATTGCTTACACACTCAGTTAAGTTAAGTTTGTGTATCTGTTACGCCATGGCGCCCAGTGCTATTGGAATTGCTCCCCATTGGTATTAGTGTGCAACACAATGTTTGTGTATGTGTCTCTCTATATATATTTATATATATTTATATATATTTGTTTTTTTTTTTTCTTTTTTTTTGGGGGGAGGAGGTCGCAAAAGTTTCGCGCTGGCATTGCGGGAGTTATTTCTCAAATTGTTGCCACAGCAGCAAACACAAGGAGACAACGATGAGGCGATAGAAGAGACGTCAGCTGAACAACTAGGCAGACATTCAAGTAGAATTCCTTCTTTTATTCGCTGTCTCTCTCTCTCTCTCTCGCTCTCTCTCTGTTTTAATACTCTTGCCTTGGGTATTCGAAGTGTTGTCGAGAAGTGTTGCCATAAGGTACAAACATACATACATACACATATAGCCCTTAACAGCCGAGTCGCGTTTAGCAATGCAAAGTAGTCTCTTAGTTTTCAAACAATCTGCTTGAAATTTGCCGCAGCTAATGCTTATTAGTTAGTTGGGTAAATCATATGGCTGCCACAACATGCAGCAACATTCTGTCAAAGCTGATGTCATTAGGTGCGCTCCAGTCTATGATAAGTAAATCTACTTTGAAAACAAACTCGATTTGTTAGGGTATGCTATTTTCGCCACATAATAGCAATTTTTTTGTTGTATTTCTTTCTTTTTGTTTTTGAATGGCGGAATGAGGGATGTATTGACGCTATTGATAAAGTGTGCGCTCCTGAAGCTGGTAACGGGTCTTGTTATAAAAGGCAGAACGAGACATTTTGGCATGCCCCATTGTTATACTTGGCAAACTGGCAGACTGACGGGCTGGCTAAAGTAACTGTAAGCAACTGAGCCGCACAAAGTGACACGCAAAAGGCGCAACAGGCAGCAGCACAACTGAGACGCGACACATGCACAGAAACCGACAGAGACAGGCAGAGCCACATAAAGAGCGATATAGAGAGACAGAGAGAGAGAGAGAGAGAGGCAGAGAGAGAGAGAGAGAGAGAGAGAGCACAAGCCAGGCAACTGTGACCATGTAAAACCATTGCTGCTACCCACAAATTTCTATCACTCTCATCATCGTCACCATCGCAGCTTGTTGCTTTGCCAACTTTTCGATTTTTCTTCATTTTTTCTGTTTCTCATTGCTGGTGCTGCCACGGTTTGGGGCGGGTATGGGTTTGGTGTCGGCTTGTTGCCGTGTCACACCTACAGCAAATCCCAGTCAGAGCAGACACACTCATGCACACATACACTGCGCGAAAGGCGTCTAAGAAATTGCCCTTTAAGGGACTCAGCGAGTGTACAACAAAATGGGAGTTGTTAAAGTACGCACTCAAAAAACAACTGCAATTGACAGCTGTAGATATGTATTTGTGTATCTATGTATCTATGTGTGCGCTGTTCGCTTTTGTCGGGCTTGAGAGTTACCAAATTTATTGTATTGTTATAATCCTCAATTTGGCAACGAACAATTCATGTTAAATTGTGCGAGCAGCGGAATGAAATTAACAATATGACGACGCATAAATCAATAACGTTTTATGGCCTTAACTGTATGAGGCCCTCTTTCATACATACACATATACATACACACATACATATACATATATATATACATAGATTTATTTTTTGTTTCGCTCAGTTTAAAATGTGTCATTTATTTATCACAAATGTGCGCAGGCAGATAAAAACTAAACAACAAAAAAGTGGCAAAAATAACCTCATTGAATCCGGATCCGGAATTAATCTCGTTTTGCATTGTCCCAACACGACGCAGGCGATGAATTTGAAAGCATTTACTGAAACAAACAGGCTTAGTCTGCATGAACGCGTTCATTAATTGAATTCTTCGAAATTATTTCAAATACGACTAATCTGTCAAATATAACTCGGCTTACTGCTATTCAAAATTAATAAATATTTTCAAATCGAATTAAGTTCAAATATTGCAAATCAAGCAAGATTATTGAACAGTATTTAATTATTACATTGATTTAACAATTATTTAGGCCAAATGTATGATAAAGGTATTCCATGTGGCAAATGTTTGTATTCGCAGGATAAGTGATTGTGTTCTGAGAAATGCGTTTATTGCCTAAACTAATGAATCATAAACGTGTTGTCGTCGATTGGCCAGGTTTAGGCTTACTTTCGACCTGCTTTCGCCCTGCTGTCAACTGAAGGCCGCAGTTGACAGCTTTTGGCAAGACTATAAGTGCGCATCCGTGTCGCAACCAGTCGCTGTCGACACCCGTTGCCACCCGTTGCCACCCGTCGCTGCTCGGCAAGCCTCAAAACTGCAGCCACAAGCCCAGATGCCAGCTAGAATGTTTGTTGCCTCGTTCGCCTGTCCAATAGCTGTCAAATTTGAGCTCAAATTAAACGGTTTGCGGTTTGGGCGTTTCCAGTGTCGAAGTGGGTAGGGGGCAGCTGTGGATTTGGGCTTACGGCGAAACTCAAGCAAAGCGCATTTTCTCCATTTCACTAGCGCGTTTTATGCTGCGTATACGCAATGTTCAAATAAAACCGCTCGACCAGCAGTTTGCCATTAATTGCTTTTAAGCCTGCTTCTTCAGCACCGTTTCGGGCTACAGCTGCAGCATTGCAGGCAACGCATGTGGGGCGGCTGCCTTAATTAATTGTGCCTCAAATCTGTGCGCCGCAAAATGGTCGCCTACATAAATGAAAATGCCAGATGGCCAACTAACTAGTGTTAACTTAAGTTGTCACGCAGCATCCCAATCCCAGCCTTGGTTTTATTACCTAACTACGTACATACATTCACATTTATAGACCACTATATTTATATGCTGATGTGCGTCTGTGTGTGTCTGTGTGTTTGCCAGCTGGGAAATCGTTTGGAAATTTCTTTAAGTGCACGTCGGCGTCGCAACGTCTGCGAGCTAAAAGAAACGCGCAACAAGTCAACGACAACGACGACGACGACGGTGGCAATAATGGATTCGCCTGGCTACCAGCTGTGTGTAACTGTGTGTAGGTAGGTGTGTCTGTGTGTCTACGCACACCCCATACATACATGTACATGTGTATACACTTGTATGCTTTAGTGGCTGCTGTCCAGCGTTTAAAGCGTTACTTTAATGCCCCAACACAGGATATGCTGCCTCAACCAAGTCGATAAGATTCATGCGTGCGATTTCCGGGCAGATTGTCACTCACGATACAGAAAGCATTTCATTAGCCAACGATACGATGTACACTCAATGGAAATGAGAAAATCACATCGTAGTAGAAGTTCACACTCGCTAAACTAATTAAAACTAATTGAAAGCTGGTCTAATTGCCTTATAATCAGTCAATCTCTTCTACGCTGAACCCATTGCAGATGATTGAAAAGGGGGATAAGGCCGTTGTGCAAAAGTAAATAAGAGAAGCAAGCCGAAGAAAGCTAGAAATACAAGTTCTTTGATATCAAACGCTCATCAAGTGTATTTTATTGTAACGATAACAAATCGATTAAAATCGATTGAAGATCTATCACTCGAAGATAGAATTTATGTAACTTGACTTAGCGTTGATCAGCTTTGAAAAACTCCGCATTGAAGTCAAGCTGTAGCCATGAATAAAATCTATTTCACTCACTACATATGAGAGCAATATTCCGTACCTGCTGGTACATACTTCCGCCGGTATCCAGTCGTAGCTGGACACAGCTACTCAATCGGTAGACACAGCTACTCAATAAACTTACCCGATTAGACTGTTCAAATTTAAATGAATTGGTAGTAGCAATTTGTAGTCCTTTACCCACTCACACATCCCTTTTTTTTCTCATTGTATACATATTTATTTTGGCAAATTCCGGAAAATAATCGACGATTCGCGACTTCCCGACAGCCACGAAGATGGGTGCCAAAACAAATAATTGCATCGTGTTTGTATTTGTCTATTAGTGTTTGCGGCCAGCCCACTGCCTCAGCTGAGTTGTGTTTACTACTTGCGATTCCGGCGAGTTAATAGCCCATAAGAAGCAGAACAACAACAACAACAACAACAACAGCAGCAGCAGCAGCAACAACAAGAACAACGACAGCTTAATAAATCGCTTGTAATTTAGCAAATTCCCAGCACAAGCCAAAGACAAAGCGAATGCCAAAGCCAATGAGAACAAAGCCCGAACATCAGCAGCAACACCCTGCGAACCCCCAATCCGCTCCTGGCACAGCCCCTGCCCAGCCCAGCCCAGCCCAGCCCAGCCCAGCCGAGTGAGCTGCTCGCTTAAGTTTAATATGAGCTTATTGGCTTATAAGAGGAACGCAAAGAAAACAACAACAACAACAACAACAACAACGTCAAAAACCAACGACTAATAATAATAAAGAAAATAAAGAAATGGAAGGGAATAGAGAATAGAGACGAGAGAATTAGGGGTGGAGGAGGTTAAAAAAGGAGTAGCAGAAAAGTAGCTTGAAACAATTTTGACGAGCTCAGCAATCTGAACACGCATCTGAGAGACGACGACGATGACGACGAGATTGGGAGACACCGTCGGCATTGCTGGAGAACACGTAGCACACACACCTGACATGACGTGATGTGACGTGACGTTGCGTAACGTAATGAGATTTTTGTGTCAGCTTTGTGCTATGCGGAATTCTCATCCCTAAACATTGCTCGACATGCAACGGTCAGTTTGCGAATTGCAAAATTGCTTAGTGCATGCTGCATGCTGCATGCTGCACGCTGCTATTGCATGTTGCAATCTGAGATCTGAGAGATTAAGGGCTTAAGGGTGCTTGATATTGTCACCGGTTGCCAGCTTGATTAAAATTCCATCCATGTAGCACCGCCTCGCCCCGGTGTCGTGCAAAAAGGACGCTGCCTCAATACGAACGCTGCATCGAACCGATAAGGTGCGAACCTCTCCCACGCACACCCCCACGTGTTAAGCTTTTTTATTGCCAGTCAGCTTAAAGATTCCAGGGCAAATAACTGAGAATTGTTTTCAACACAGCACAGAATGGAAATCCCTATGTGCAATTACTTAATTAGCTTCGCGTTTGTTGGCACTGTTGGCAAACGTATGTTTGATTAGCTGACATCCAGTTTCATTTAAATATAAGGGATACATTTCGATTCACTCACTCACTTATCCACTTGTCAACAAAGTGTTAAAATTATGTGCGACTCTGTCAACAAGCTGACAGCATCTTGTCAACGAGCGGGTCGCAAAAATTCAACTTTCATCTAAGTGTCAATAACAAGCTGGTTTTTTTTGCAGCTACCTTTTGGTAAGCGAAACATCACGAGAAAACGAGTTTGAGTGTGACGAATTTAAAGTTTGTCATTCTGCTTGACACACTTGACAGAAACATCAGAAATGTTGTATTAATATATATATATATATAATATAATATAATATATATATATATATATATAATGCATTGCTCAATTACTCACTTTGAGTGGTTTGCAACTGCAGCGAATACTTTGCATTGAAGTACTCTCAATTAACGGGCAAATAGTTGTGGTTTGCATAATTAATTGGAGAATATGATGTGAACGCTAAAGACCTTGGCACATATGTTGCCACATATCTTGCCACAGAGCGCACAATTGTTTGCCGTAGGGAGCACGGCCACCGATTGGCCATGACTTGGCCTGGACACACGACTGACAGGTAGACGGACAGACAAAAAGATAGACACGCAAAGTAAAGCAGAGCAGGGCATAACTGAATGGAAACGAAAAACATAGAATAGAACAATAGAGGGAACTGGTGTGTAGAGTAGATGACAAGAGGAGAGCGGAAGTGAGGCAGCGAGCTAGCAAGCCACCCCAGTTGCCACACCTCATAAATGCCTCAACTTTTGCTGCATCGTTAGCAAAACTACTACAATTTCAATGTTTTCATTGTTGATCTCGCCGTTGTTGATGTACCTTGTTGCTGCTGCTGTCAACCAGTCGTTGTTATTATTGCTGTTGCTGCACTGCCCTCGTTATTTACTTGTAGCAGTTGGTGCTGCTGATGTTCGTGTTGCTGCTGTTTCTGTTATCGCCTTGGCTTTTATGCCATCGCCTTTAATTGTTGCACGTTTAAATCGTGCGCGCTTCTTCTGTATCTTGTCGGCCCAATCGGGGCTCTCTCTCTCTCTCTCGGGCCGCTTGACTCTATTAGTTTTAATTAAACACCTGAGCGTCCATCGGACTAATTATTGTGAATGTCCGTTTGTCGCATTTCGTTTCGTTTCGTTTCGTTTCGTTTTTAATCATAGTAATTAATGCGCGCTTGTTAATAACAATTAAATGTTGGCTTTTGCTTTCATTTTGTTATTGTTCTTGCCCTTTTTTATTTTATTTGCCTTTTTGCTTTTTTTGGCTGTATGTGTGTGTGTGTGTGTGTGTGTTTTTTCTCATTTTTTGTTTCATCCGCATCACAATTAAGCATTTAATCAATACAATTAAAGCCTTAGATCTAGACAGCGAACATCATTAAAAGTAATGCCAAAGACAAAGACAAAGTCATAGACAAAGAGAATGACAACGACAACGACAACGATAAGAAAAACGACAACAACAACGACAACAACAACAACAACAACGACAGCGACGACAAAGACGATAACAAAAATAAACATAAAACAAAAAGGCAACAGCGATAAAAGGCAGCCAGGCAAGGGGCGAAACTTGTTGGGCGAGTCTCTACAGCTGTCCGTCGAACACCCGCACACAGAGTGAGAGAGAGGGGGGAGAGAGAGGAGGGAGAGAAGAGATACAAAAGCGGGATTAGAACAATTTTATTTTTTCTTGTTTTATTTTTGTTTCTTACAACCAAAAATTTAAGCCAGCACACACACAGCGAGATACAAAGAGCAAGCGAGATGGGCAGCAGATCAAGTACGTCCCCCCCCCGCAACCCATCCCTTCCCAGAGCAGAGCTAAGGTACAACAAATCGAGTACGAGTGGTGGGGCGCAGCAGAGGCTGGGGAGATATGATGGGCTGGCAAGTTTTTACGCAAATAAACGCACGTTTTTGCACAACTTTGCGCCACTTTCGCCATTTTCTCTACATTTTGCCCCTTTTTGTGTGCTACACTTTTTGTCGCTCTGTTTGAGTGCGTCTCTGTGTGTGTGTGTGTGTGTTAAATGCTTTTGGTTGCGTTTCCTGTTCTTCGGCCAGCAAACGCTCAAATAATGGAAAACAGTAATTACAATAATTTGACGCGGGCTGTTAACGGTATTTAAACACCTTTATTTTGGCCTTTTTACCAACAAAAAAAAATAAAAAAAAATAAAAAAAATAAATAGAAACATCCAAATAATCAAATAAAACACAAAGTATTACAAAATACAGAGAGCAAGCAAAAAACAAAAGCTAAGAACGAACCAAACAAAATAAACATAAAGCTATTACGGTTTTAAACGCAGTCAGTGGCAAAGAGTGGCAAGTGTGGCAAGTGGAGGCTGTGGGACTGTTTGGGGTGGGGCGAGTGGGCGGTTGCTGCGTTGTGTTTGGGTTTGGGCTTGTCTATTTGTGTGCGTCCTGCGTGAAAATTAATAATAAATCAAAATTAAATGTTTGCTTACTTGACACTTTGGCTTCCCCACGCTATCGCTAGCTGTGTGCCACACACTGGGAATCCCCTCTTTGTTTCGCCTCTTTATTCTTTTTATTACATTTTATTTTTATTACCTTACGCTGCTTTTATTTTACTTTATTATTATTTATATGGGGTACTGATGCTAATGCTGATGCCGCTTTTGCTGCTACTGAAGTTAGTCTTCTGTTTGTTTTGCTTCATTTCTTTCATCGTCTTGCTTTTCCTTTTTTTTTTACATGGCTTGTAAAATTTATTTGGCACGGCAATCATTTGGCTTGTGGTACTTGCAAAATGTTGCAAAATGGTTAACAGCCAATTAATTTTGTTGAAAATCGCAGCTGCAGCAACAACAAATGCAACAGCTGTCAAAGAACAACAGCAACAGCAATGAAAACGACAGCAGCAGAATCGGCAGCAGAAATGCATTAAAACGTGTATAAATCATTTTCGACAACTTTCATAATACACACGCAAACATACACCCACACTCTCACACACATATATATATATATATATATATATATATATATATTTATTGTGTGAGTTTCATATTTTTTGGCGGCGCAATAAAATGGAATTTATTGTGCATGGTGCAGACCTGATTCGATTCGCTTATGGTGATAGGCGCGGCCAGGACAGCAAACAATTAAGCTGCAATTTCATTCAACAAAAAAAAAAAAATAGTCTGCAAAAAGCCTTTTCCACCAAACCAATTTCACAATGCATCCCAATTATTTTTCAATTTAAAAAATAAATCTACTTTCTGCACACTTCGCTTTACCAGCAGAAAAAACAAAAAAATTCTTTAAGAGTATTTATATTTACAAATATTTGCCAAATGTTAACCAACTTTACTTTACTCAAGTAGTGCAGCAAACCACAAAAATGTACTTATGCCCTGATTACCGCAGGCAAGGAAAACCAGATTTAAGACCACCCTTAAAGCTGAAACTCCGAAAACGCCGTCAGCTAAATAGTTGAACAAGTTATGTTCTTGCAACCTAAGCTCAATAACTTTTGGTATTTGTAGATTTCTGGTAAATGAAACAATCTTTTGCCAATTCAAAACTTTCAAAAATCGATTATATTAAAATATATATGTAATACATACAGTAGAAATATGAAAATGCATTTTTTATTTTATCGAATATTTGCCACAAGCGAAATCAAAGCGATTTCTTGGTAATTGTTTGCACTACTCATTCATTACATACCGGCCTGGTTATTTGGAAAACATTTTAATCAAAGGAAACTAAACAGAATTCCGATGAATTGACTTATGTGCGCAATGCAAAAATATCTGCAGCGAGTTAACTAACTCATATGGAGGAAAGTGGGTCCGTGTTGGGATCACAGGCAAGGGGATGGATGTAGTCGAAGTCGACAGTAATGCCCAAGTTATGTATTATACAATTATTAGAAAAAGAGTTCTTGGAAGCAGCTCAGAAAATGTCACACCTATACGAGAAGAAAATATTTACATCCGATTGGCAACATAAAGCAGCTTAAAATAAGTATTCATATCATAATTCATTTTTAATATGGGCTTAAAAATTTCATATTTCACCGAGGGTTGCCTGATAAATCAAATGCTGAAGAATAAATATATAAAATGTATAAAATTTGATTTTGATTCAAATTCATAGCATTACAAATCCAAAAAAAAATGTTTGTGATATAATTTTTGGGCATAGAAATGGACAAACAACGCTGGCCATCAATGCAAGTACATTTTTTGGGAAACTTAAATTTAATTTATATGTTATCATAATTTTTTCTTCTTTGTTTTTGTATTTATGAATTAGTTGTTCTTGTCACTTCTCATTTTATTAATGCGTTTGCTTAATTTATGGCCTGAACAACATTAAAAAAAATGCAAAAAAAATTGATTAAACTTTGATGTCAGGTAAATATTTAATGCCATAGGCAAAAACACATATAAAAAACGACATTTGAAATTTTTGCGCTCACCGTTTGAACCAATTCACTGCGAGATTAACCGTTAAACTCGAATTACACACTTGAATAAATACTTGTTTTGTTTGATTCTCTTTGTTTTTGTTTGGATTTGTTTTGAAAAACTTAATTTCGAATTTTTACGGCCAATTGGATTAGTTAAAATTGTTAAATTAAGTGAATTAATTTGGATTGATATTGGAATTTGAATTGAACTTGAACTGAAAGATTTGGCGTCAAGGTAGCTGCTCAATTGAGAACTTCAACTGGTTGTCGCGAGGCTGCCCAGAGCAGAGTGAAGTTTAGGATGCGGCGCACGGCAGCGCTAACTCTGAGTTCTGTTGCCAGCGACGACGACGATGAGAACGAGAATGACGCGCCTAACGATGGCCACTGCGAGACGAACCGACGACACAGCCAACGATGGCAAGGACAATGCCAAACGACGACAACGAGGACGACGAAGATGTGAACGAGGAAGGCATTTCGAACTCAAATCGCTTCAATTTCTATTTGATGATGGGGCCGGTTTCGGTGGGCCTTGACTCTCACTGTTGCCGTTTCGGCTGCTGCAGCCTCGTCAGCATGCGCTTGTGTTGGTGTTAAGGACATGGCCTTTTCCTATACGTGTGTATCTACCAGCAGAGACGCAACAGTGTCGACACCAACGACGAGCCCTCTGCAGCAGCGCCGCCAGCAACAACAAGTGGAACTTCATCTGCCATTCGGCTCTAGGCTTATGCATTCGGGAAAGCACGCACACATACACACACACACACACACAAACGCACGCACACACATACACACACATGCAAGCAGAGCGACATTCGTGTTTTGTGTATTCGCTCGATGCGAATCGTTTTCGGTTTCAGTTTTGAGGCTTTGCCTTCCAATTTTTACAGCTCAACTGCAAAGAAGCAGCCGCCGCAGCAGCAACAACAAAAAAAAAAGCACAATTTAGCACAACAAGTTAAAAGCTTCCGCTGGGTAGCGCCACCAAATGTACGCCAAATTGGAGCACGCACCAAAAAACAAAAGCGCAATAAATTCAAGCAAAAAGAGGAAAAAAAAAAGAAGCAAAATGTCCAGCATTTTGTAAACAAATTAGCTGCGGACAAGAAAATGCACATACATGTACATACCAACATACATACACAGTTGAGATTTGATTAGGTCGAATTTTGGCGACAATTAAATTCTTGTTGCCTCTTCTCTATTGGCTGACTGTAAAGCTTTAAAAGTTCGCAATCCTATTTAATGCAATTTAGATGGATTTTAAGAGAGTGTGAGAGAGTGCGAGAGAGAGAGAGAGAATGAGACAATCTTGATCTCTTTATTTCGTACAGAAATAGCCAAGTAATTTACCGCATTTTCAGTCATCTCTTGGTTTCCGATTCGAGAAGATCGCTTTAATGGATTTACTGTTCCTCAGCCGGCGCATTTATCTGGGCGATGGCAGCCACGAAGCGCCTCTCCACGGTGGCATTATTGTGGACACCCAAGGAATCGTTCGACGCGGTAAGCGAAACTTATTATTTATGTATTACGTATGTGTTTGTGTATATACCTGAATATATACATATGTATGTATGTATCTGCTGATGAGCATATGTTTGACACTTATTAGTTTTACGTTGCTCTTCACTAGAATTATAAATATAGAAAGAGAAAGAGAACGAGAACGAGAGATAGAGAGAAGGGGAGGGAGGGAGGGGCATTGTTATCTGAACAGCTGTGATTGAAAATCTCTTAATGAGTGATATATAGAAGTACATACTTGCAGATCAAATGCTATGGTTTTCAGAATATTTCCTTAGTTCACATCTACCAATGTAGAATAAATGCTAGACGAGTAAATGTTGCTTGTTGGATTTGCAATGAATTCTAAAGAGTGTAAGTCACGTTCACGACATCATTAATCAAAACGAATATCAATTATTTTATTATGAACGGATGTTGTCAACGTTGGATAAACTCTGGAAGCATCATTTATTTTACAAATCATTTGGCTCATATTGAGCATGGCTCTTATCGGAATCTCTTCCGAGCTATGTACTAATTAAATTTGTTCTAATAAATGTTGGTAAAGGGGACATAAAGCTACAGAAAGCCAAAAGAGATAGATGTTAAGATACGAGACTGTGGAAAGAGTGACACAAGTATAAAGCTATGGACATTTAAAGATATAGAAAAAACAGAGGCTGAGTAATGTAAAGATGAAGGTGAGGAAAAGGCAAGAGTCGAGACAGCATCCCCAGATAGGGAAAGGGACTCAAAGCTACAGAAAGCGAAAGAGATAGATCGAAAGAGAGATAGACAGCCACATGTGTCTATACTCTCTCTCTCTCTCTCTCTCTCTCCCTCCCTCTCTCTCTCTCTCTCACTCTCCTTTCTCTCTTTTTCTCTGCTTTTTCTGTTTGCATCGCTAACTCTTTTTGCTGCAGTCCTACGCACATCGCAGGAGGTGAACAGCTATCTATACAACACGGAATCGGAGGCTGTTTATGATTTTGGGGATCTGGTGCTGATGCCCGGACTTATCGATGCGAATGTGCACATTAACGAGCCCGGCCGCAAGGACTGGGAGGGATTTGTGTCGGCCACCAAGGCGGCTGCTGCCGGCGGCTTTACCACCATCATCGATCGACCCACGTGAGTAGTTGTCTCAGTTGTTGGCGTTCACACCCCACACACACACACACACACACACACACACCTTTCTACAGTCTAACGCCCGCAGCAATGCCACGCCCACCACTTGCAACGTGCAGGCACTAAAAGCAAAGACGTCAACCGCCCGTGGCAAGATTTACATAGACGTTGGCTTCTGGGGTGGCCTGGTGCCCGGCAATGGGGATCAGCTGGCGCCGCTGCTCGCCGCCGGCGTGATCGGACTACAGTGCACCCTCTGTGGCAGCGCCCCGCCCGTCGGCGATGAGTTTGCAGCCATTAGCGAGCCTCAGCTAACAGATGCGCTCAAGCAGCTCAATGATCAAGAAATCGAAGCGGTTGTAGCGGTAAATATACCATATAAATATTATATATAGAAACTGGATTTGAAATGTGTTTGTTATTCAATCCATTGTGGTTGCAGTTTCACGCGGAATTGCCAGAGTTGCGGCAGGCGATAGAGTTGCCAGATGAGTCCTCGTCGAAATGTTATGCCAATTTTTTGAGTACCCGACCCGCCACCATGGAACTGTCAGCTGTGCAGTTAATCTGCCGGCTGGCCACTCAGAATCCACAGCGTCGCTTCCACATTATGAATCTGAGTTGCGCGGAGGCACTGCCTCTGCTGGCGGATTGCCGCCGTCGGGGAGCGGGTGCTCAGCTGAGTGCCGAGACGTGTCCACATTATCTGGCACTCTGTGCCGAGGAGGTGCCCGATTGTGCCACCGAGTTCAAGACCTGGCCGCCCATACGACAGCGCTCCAATCAGACAGGTCTGTGGCAGGCGCTGCATCGGCCGGATGATGGACTGCTGATGATCACCAGTGATCACTCGGCGGCCACGCCGGGCGCCCGCTGTCTAACCTATGGGCGTGGACGTGGCAACTTTATGAACGCCTGGCCGGGCATCAGTTCGCTGCAGCTGAGTCTGCCCATTGTGTGGACGCGCAGCAGGCAGGAGGAGAAGCCACTGACTCTGGCGGATGTGCATCGTCTGATGTGCTGGCAACCGGCGGAACTGTGTGGTTTGTCCAGATTTAAAGGACGCATTGCCGAGGGCTACGATGCCGACTTCTGCATCTGGAATCCGGATGAACAGTTTACCGTTACGGCCGAGGAGCTTCACACGGCCAGCAAAACGACAGCAACGCCCTACATGGGCCAAAGACTGACCGGTGTGGTGCATGCAACGGTGGTGCGCGGCCTCCATGTCTATCAGCAATACGAAGGATTCGGCCAGCCGCTGGGCAAGGTCCTCTTGCGCAAGAGCAGCCGCAAGGTGGTCAAGTTTGTTCGGCTGTGAGACCCAAAACTTTCTTAATTAAACAAATTGTGACTTCAAGATATATATATATATATATATATATATATATGTATATATATATATATGTATATATATCAGAAGTTGTGCACATTTATATGATATAGAACTACTCGATCAGAACGACGAGCTCAATTCGGAATAAATGTTCACATTTAGTTTATAAATTTAGAAAATTAATTATCTATATATACATATATATATATATATACATATATCTGTATATGTGTGTTTGCGTGTTTGAGCTTTTCTTTGAGCTGATTGCAGCTTAACTTCTGGCAAGAAAACTCTCCGTTAGAGCACACTTCTCCTATTTGTCGGTGTGTGTGTGTGTGTGCGCGTGTGTTTGCACATATCCTCATTCTGTCACCGTACTTATGAGACCCTCACGTCTCATGCACGCTCCTACACCCCCTACCTCTTGCCCATCTTCCCGGCCAAGTTCAAATACTCCATTGCCAACTGAAGTCTTGCTGCTCGTGAGCTTCTTTTCGACATTGTCGTTTCTCGCCTTTCTGGAACGTGCAACAAGTTGTCGCGTGGCAACACTAAGCAATCAAACACACACACACACACACACACACATACAAGTATACATATATGCCATGCGTGGTTGGCCTGCATGTGGATGACAGCTTAACTTTTGCTTGCCAGGCGTCAACTCAATTTCTGCAATTTTTCTGTACCCGAAGAGTTGTTTACCAAGTGTATAACAGTTAGAACAGCACGCAAGCGGCTGTGTGTGTGCCTGTGTGTGTGTAGATGTGTTGTCATGATTAGGCTTTGCATGATAAGGAAATCACAAAAGAAATTCAGACATTAAATCCTAAGAAGCGCAAAAAATGAACACATCTGCGAAAGATTTTAGACTTTTTTTGAAAATATTTAATTAGCAGCAAATCTTATCTGATGAATAGTCAAATTGAAGCACAACTCAAAAAAACCTTGAATCACAAACATTAAATATTTCTAGACTCAATAAAGATTCTGCTTTGCACTTTAAACCAATTCGCTAAATTCCCAGAAAGTTCAAAGCAACAACAGCAAACAATTTGTGTTAATTTGGTACGATATTCATTAATGGATAAGTTTATAACTTAAATAGTTATGCAATAATCAGATGCTATCGAAACAGCGATAAAATCCATGCGAATTGTACTTGATAAATATATCGTGATATGCACTGTGCAAACATGCGCAGTTCCTTACTCAGAATATTTTGTGTTGCTGGCGAATACAAATGAATGAATCAAAAAAATTACGTAAAAAAAGGAATGGAAGAAAATATTAAATACTACTACATAGAAGTCGACGTTTCCAATTCAAAACTGCACCACATAAATGGATGAATGAAGGAACTACTTTGTGCAATTGCCATAAAAGCATATTGCATGTTTGCCTAGCAACAGCAAATATGGAATGCGCTCAAAGAGGTTATCAATGATTTAATATAGCAGCTATTCGGCTGAACAGCTGGATGGGGAGACAGTGCTAAGTTCTAAGTTTGAAGGCCGCTTTGACTTCTTACCGGGTCCGGGCTCTGATTGTTGGCCAACGGCTGTTGGCCTTTTGCAAATACACATACCTACCCTCTGATCTGACCTTACAATTCCCACAATTTTCTATTGACATACCACACTTCCTGCACGTGCACACACACAAGCATTAACACACACACACACACACACACTCAGTGCAGTAGATCCTTTTGTTGTTGCTTCTGTTAGCGTTACACTCAGCTCTGAAATGAAATTAGAGTAAATGGTAATCTGAAGAAAACTGCAAATATCTTTCAGTTGTTAAATTGTATCTTTAAAGTAATGAGAGCTTAATCAAAATCTGCATTTATTTTGTATTTTTATTGTATTTAAAGTAAACATAAAATCATAAATGTCAGCATTTATTTATCAATTGCTAATTGTTACATTTAAGGTAACGAATAAAATCATAAAAATCTAAATAAATCCTTCAACTGGTAAGCATTAACTTAAAACAAAAATTAAATCATAGAAATATGCATACAGTTGTGGTCAAAATAATATTACTGTTCGTGCATTAAAACTTCTATTTATTTTTTGTCGAACATGCTGTCGAGATCTACATGTGTATTTCTTCTAGTAGGGATCCTTTTGTTCGATTTTAACAATTTCAACTCCCTCAAGGAATCGAAGAGAATGTGAAGATTAAACATTTTATGAAGCTGCGCTACTATTATTTTGACCGCAGCTGTATATCTCGAGCAGTGGAAAAGTCACAGCGTGTCGTCATTTTTGCATATATTGTAAATACGTATTAAAGTCACGGCAATTTTCTCGACTCCAAACACTAATACACTGGGAACAGAGTATTGCGCTGCGGGTAGATTTTGACAGCGTTATGATTATAATTTGTACTTATCGCTGTCGCTCTCTGAGCTGTAGAAATTTTTTCCTTTGCCATCGACTGCTCCTATGGTTACTGCCTGCCTTCTCTTCTCCTCTTGTGATGCCCACTGTTGTCTAGTCTGGGTGGCAAGTTTGTTTGCCTACCTGCGGACGTCATGGCAGCTGGCATGGATTTCCTAGCGCCTCAGAATGATGGCTTATGGCTGCGTGTGGGCGAATGGAATCGCTTTGCTTACTTGGCAGCTTTTAGCCTTAAATGTATTAGGTACGCCGATTTTCTCTTGAATAAATGCCACCAGCAGCTCATTATCAAATCATATTAATGCCGTATCTCGTCTGTAACAAAAAAAGAAGGGTTGCGGCGCTGGTTGAGACAAGTGCTGTGGCAGGCTTGGTAAAAATCGACTCGGCTTCTGACATTAGTTTTTTTTTTTTGTTGGTTTTTCTAGCATAAGCTGTCGTTGTCAGCTGCACACGCAAAGTTTTCTGATACGCAATAGCACGCAGCGTATACGTAATTTTTGCACTGCTTATGAAGCATACGTCATGTATGCCGGGGCCACATTCCAGGAGACACATACGAACAATTTTCAATATATCTCCGTCAACTGTATCAACAATCAAGTTGAGATGGGCAGGTGTGCGTGTGTATGTGGGTGCGTGGGTGCGTGGGTGCCTGCGATAACATTGATTGTTACATTACGCATACGCCCAGCTGACCAAATTGAAATGTTAGCTCTGTTTGGCATGTGGTGTTTTGCAAATTCGTTACGAATGCGTGAATTTTGCTCATGGTATTTACGTCAACATTTTATGCTTTCCGTTGCTTTGTGTTGCGGCTGCTGTCCGTTTTTGAATATGCTGCATACAAATCGTTGAGCTGATTAACAGCAATTGATTAGCGTGAATTTGAAGTTGGTTTATTTTTCACGTACTGTCCTTAATTCCGCACTCATTAAATGATAATGAAAATATTCAATGTTCATATAAAAACATAGCTTTAGGAGTACAGACAGTTTTGAAGTGCAGCGCAATAGCTTGAAAAACAGAATTTGCTTTATTTATTTGATATGTAACCGTATGCCTGAAAGTATGCAACATTAATTTGTTCGCCAATCAGCTGGAATAGCTAGCACGCATGTGCGAGCGAGTTAGTGTTCATTTTGTGTGTGTGTGTGTGTGTGTGTGTGTGTGCAAGCGAGTCGGCAGGCTGCGTCACAGTCGCCGTCGCGCCTCTGCTGCGTCGTACGCCATAACTATGCGCTAAACAGCAACAAGAAAGACACGGAACACAACACAAGCAGCAGACAACAGGCAGCAGAAAGCGATAACGGCACACAGCATACATGTCGTCGTCAGATATGCATGCGACTCTCTTTGTGTAAGCGAGCAATACACGTATGTATGTATGTATGCAAATAATATGCATACGTACATCAGTATGCACACATACAAACATATGTCGAATGTGACTTTTGCGTTAGGTGTTTAAAAATATTTCGACCGTGTGTGTTTATCGCCGCTCTGCATGAGTAAGTGCCCCGCACAGCAATAGTGAGCGCAAGCGAGATAGATGCAGAGACAAGAGAAAAATAGCGAGCGATTCAGATTGGGAAAGGTGAGTGTGGAAACGCCGACATCGACGTCAGCGTGAAGCGTCGTGACTTTGACGTGGCCACGATAACGTTTAACGTTCATGCTTTGCCATTATTATTGTTTGTTGTTGTTCTTGATGTTGTTTTATTTGATTTTTTATTTGTTGCTGCTGCTGCAGTTCATATATACCTGTGTATGTATGTGTGTACATACTACATAACAAAGTACGCCAATTACGAAACAGCCAAAGAACCACACAATCGCACACGTATTTATGTGTACGTATGTACGTAAACATGCTTATTCATGCACACATATATATACATATATAGAGAGAGAGAGAGAAATATTTAAATATACATATGAATGTACTTACCCAAATACGCATCTGCAGCTGAAATGAACGTGTGACAAATATTTGAATCACGAATCGAAGACATTATTGAAACGCGCTCATTGATTGCTTACCAAAAGTATATTATGTATGCATTTTATTTGGGACTTTAATTAAAGTCAGAAAAAAACAAACGACACCTTTTTGTGGGTTGTGTGTGGTTTTTCGTGTGTGCCGCAACACATTAATCGAATACGCGATCACGCGCTCAGCACTAATAGTGGGGCTGCTAGCTGCTAGTTGGCTAGCTGTTGCTGCTGGCTGCTGGCTGCCTGGCTGGTGACGTGTGCGGCTGCGACGACTTCGACTTCGACGGCGACGTACTTGTTTGTTTGTGTACATGGTCGGCGTAGTCGTAGTCGTAGTCGTAGTCGTGGTCGTGGTCGTGTCGTGGCCGCTTAGTCAGTCATCGGCGTCAGTATTGCTTTTAAGTTTGACTACGTAAAGAGGCGTCAGAGGCAGCAGCGGTGACGAGCAGCAGCAGCAGCAGCAGCAGCCCCCAAAGCAGCAACAACAATTATAATCGCAATAATACATAAGCTACATATGTACATATTATAGCACCACCAGAAACAACAACAACAACAACAACAATAATAACAATATCAACACTCAGTTGTCGGTCGCGCAGTCGTCGCGTCATCGAGCGCCGGTAGCAGCAACATTTACAACCACAACTTTCGAGAGAAACAACAACAACACCAACAACTTTCGAGAGAAACAACAACAACAACAAAAGGTGACGACTGCTCCCCATTAAAGAATAAGAAGAAAAAAACAGTGCTCACAAATTTGAGCGCCAAAAAAATATAACAGTACCCCAACAGCAACCGCGGCAACAACAACAACTCTTTTATAGTGTGCGGGTGCGTGAGTGTTTGTGTATGTGCCTTTTTATTCATAATTGTTGTCGTTAAATATTTTCGCGTATAAAAAATTAGACAAGTAATAATTATATCGGCTCTCTCGCTCTCGCTCACGCTTTCGTGCTCAGTTAAAGTGCGAGAACGCCAAACGGTTAACCAGAACAATTGTTGTTGCTGCACACTTGCATACATATATGCATACATATATTAATATATATATACACTATATTATATATATGAACACATAATATATTGTAATCAAATACAAATCGGCAATACAACAAATATCTTGACGTAATCGCAACGCAATGCAAAGCAAAGAAAACGAAACACAAAAACAACGACAGAAACAAAATTAACAACAACTAAAACGACAGCGCAAAGCGCTTATGAAAGGCAACAGCAACAGCAACAGCAACAGCAGCAGCAGCAGCAAAAACAACAACAAAAGCAGTTTATTTTTTTCACGCTCTTTATTTGCTTTTTTTTGTGTTTTTGTCTTTGTGTGTTTTTTATTTATGTACATATATACATATATATTGCTGTTAAAACATCTCATTAAGCGGCTTGCAAAAATTACAAATTTTTAGCCGTTACGCAAAATTTGTTTTTACTTCGTGAAGAATTTCATTGTTATTAGTCAGCGATAGCAGCAACGGCGACAACACCAACAACATCAACAACAACAACAACAGCAGCAGCAACACCGAATACAACAGGTAAAATATCATTGGTGGGTGGGGTGGGTTGGTTTTCGGTCTTTTAGTGTGGCACGACCACCACACAGAAGTGTGCACTTAATGACTCTTTTATCAAGGTGTTTACCCTCTCTTGCACGCCTCAACAACAACAACAACAACAACAACGACGACAACTCGACAATGAAAACAAAAATTAGAAATTTACCATTCGTATTTACATATAAAATGTCGTCTGGTCTAACTAATCGTTGCACATCTTTTTTTGACTACTCTGAAACATGGAAAAAAATACATGATTATGACTTTACTACTCATATATATGGTCTATATTCTGTTTGTGGGTTTGGTGTAATACAAGGACAATTTCTGGGATGGTAAATCAATCGATGAATAAGCAAATTGTGAACACATTTTGATTTTGGAACTACATTTGTTGTGTCAAGAACTACTGGGTGTATGATATCATAAGATATTTGTCGTAGAAATTGTAAAATATTTCAACCAGTTATCAGATCATAAATCTAAATTTTGAATTGGATGAACCGGATCAAAAAGCTGACACACTTCAATTTCTTATCGGATTTCTTAAGAGCATTACGTAATATTATAATGATATCATATTCACTAAGGTATATATGTATATATATATATATATATATATATATATTAGTATATAGCCCATTGTGTTGTTTAACCAATTGAATACTATCGATGGTAATAAATTTTATGCGAGGAGTTCCCTCAAACCTGCCCTGCTTAAACACAGATAATTGCCATTTCGGAATTTGTGATAAGTGTATAATTTAGACAGATATTTATTTATGAGCCACACACAGTGCAAATTAGTCATGCCTAGTATTGGAGACCAATTGAGTCAAAACCCTAAAGAGTTTTTGTCATCATAATTATTTCATTATATCAGCTATTTTTGACATTGATAATGCCATACCTTTCTTAATATGGATACAAAATTTGATAAATCACTGCAAAATATTCTAGCCATCCACCTAATGAAATAATTATGATGATAAATGGGTTTTTTCTTAATAATTGTCCGACTTTCTCGTCTCTTCTTCAGAACGATTTAATTTCTCTTTTCTAATCAGCTACTTCTGATTTTCGCAACATAATTTTTCCGATTTTTGAATCATCTACTAACTTTACAAGGTGTAATGCTTGAACGTAATACTCCTAGTAAAATCCGGCTATAAGTCTTATACAAACATTAACCGATTCGCATGTGCGGCTTCCCATGTTCATAAATTTAATTGTCTGTAAAAATATATGTAAATCTATAAAAAGACTCAATATTATTGAAGTGTTAAGTTTTGAATGCATTACAAATGAATTGCATCATTCTGTACTATGAAATTGCCATATTTTTGTGGCTGTAACTGGCTGATTGGCCCATATTGGTCATCTAATCAATCACTCAGCTTTTGATTCAATGTGGTCATTTCTTGACTTTTAAGGTTTCTCATCCTCATCCTAGATCTTATCTAGCTGCTATGCATTAGATTCACACACATATAAATATATATGTTCACTTACATACGAATGTTTTGCATGTAAATATTTAACATGCCATTCGCAACCCACAACTGAGCTACGAAGCTGAACAGCAATGCTCATGCATACATGCATACATACAACAACACTGATAACCGGCCCCCCAAACTGATAACACATGTATGTGTGTATGTTCGTGTACAACAGTATAAGTTTACCTACATACATACACATATGTGTGTGCATGCAGGCTTACACAAGTGTATTAGATTCATGACATGTCCACGCCAAACGTTTGTATTATCAAATTACTGGTAGCTGATAATCCATAAAAGCTGTTAAAAATGGAATGGGGAGGGGTGGGGTGGGTCTGTGTGTGTGTGTTTGTGTTTAAATGAATGGTATTGATGAGAACGCCTAGGTAAATTTATTTGGTCATTTACAACGCTGGCAACGCTGTGCAACAGCGAGTCCATGTACACACACACACACATACACACAGGCATATATATATATTCATACACATATACATATAAATTTATATATATTCACACACACACACACAGATAAGTTTGACAGCTTCACCTGTCGAGTCAGTCTCCCACTCCCTCGCTTCCTCTCCCTCCCACTCACATTCATATTTATTCATTCTCATCCGCATTCGCACTCACATTCTCAATTCCATTTCCAATCCCTTCCATTCTCATAGCATATATTAACTGTTTTCACTGTTGATGCTGAAGCTGATGCTATTGTTGCTGCTGTTTGCGCACTCATTTTGCTTTAATTCGTACAGACAAAAGCAGAAGAGGCACTCACGTAAAATGCAACGCATGAGATGGGTTAAAAATAAATAATGCTGACGTCACATTTTGCGTACGAGCGAACACGAATCACACACACACACTAGCACACACACACACACACTAAGAAGAAAACGGTACCCACAGCCGCCAAAGCCAAAGCTCAAAAGCGAAATGCGACTGATTGGAATTGATTAAAATGCAGCAGGCAAATGCTGCTGTTGATGTTGCTGTTTGTTGCGACTTGCTGTTTATATCAAATAAACAAAAACAGCAAAGCCAACAAGAACAACAATAAGAAGAATAATCAAACGACATTTACGTGGCGCGTGTTTTGGTTTTTGACTTCGCGTAACCAATAAGCCTCGATGATGTCAATGACGTTGATGACGTTGCCAGATTTGTATTTATGCTTTCAGCTTTTTCACTTTGCGCTTTCGATTCGCTCTCGTCATTCGCCCAAGCCCTCCATCTCCCCCTCTCGCTCACTCTCACACGCAATCTGTGTTTCTCTCTGTTCAGCTGTAGCTGTGCTCGGCTTTATGGTGTCAATTACCTTTTTCACTGGACACCACAAGTATTTTAAAGTTACGCTTACGCACTGATGATAAGCACAACACTAAATAATGGCTAGCAAAGTGATTGTTGCGTGGGTGGGTGGGGTGCGGTGGGATGGTAAACTCACTTTATACAGATGTGTATATGTATGTACGGTGCCAGAGATGAGTGCGTGACCATCGCAAAAATGCTCACGGCAACCACAGCATATCTTAAACTACTGTTTACCGACTCAATCAACAAGGACACACACAAACTCTACATATATACACGTATGTATATGGAAAGCAAAGAAGGAAAAGAGAAAGGAGCGATGATTCACTCCTTAATTGTGGTGTTGCTAGAGATGAGCGGGTGACGTTAAATTAAGTTGAATATTTCCCCCGAACAGTCGAAACAAAGGGACTAGCAGAAACATAGAAAGCTAGACCTATACAAAATATAATATATATGAAAAGAGAAAATTTAAATATAAATTGAAAAATTATATTTATTAGCAATTGTCTGACCCAATAGGTGAAGTCAACAAAGCAAAGCTGAAAGCTTGCAAATGTAAATTATAACTTTTGCACACTCTCTTCGTCTCACTCTCATACATACTCACGCACACAGTCACGCGCTCACCTCAACTCTAGCGGTGTCAACGAACATAATCATTTTGACGAGAGCTTACGCACTCCTCTCCCTCCCTCGCATCAATCATCGCTCTCATCTCGCAACTGAACATCGTTAAATTCGCCATAATTTTTTAATGCAGCCTCACTGTGCTTAATGTTTTATGCTGTCTGTGCATCTCCCTCTCTCTCTCTCTTTCCCTTCCTCTTTCTCTTTGCCTCACTGCTGCGCAGTGCTCTACATTATCTGCAGCGTAACAAATACAATTTAAAGGCAACAACAATGCAATCAGCTGCGGAAAAGGGGAAAAGCTTTCTTTTCTTGAAACTTGGATTAGCGGCAAGCGAAGGAAAACAGTAGCAAATGATCAACAATCGATTTGCAGCGTCACATTTTAATTCGATTCATTGCTGTTGCATACTCACGAAATAAATAAAATTAATTTTGTTCCTAAATCAATTACAAACATTATCAATATTTTAGTAATCTCGATAAAACAATTTCAAATTTCTGAATTTAACGTAAGACGTTCATTTCTTCAAGCCAAAGTCTTCAATGCATAAGGTTTATTCAAATGAAACTAATTCAGTTTGTAACATGAGCATAATTCCTCAAATTCAATTTGTTTAAGCTTTGAGCCTATAATGCTTCCACGTGTACTTTAAATATAAACTAAAAACCCGTCATTGGTTTAGTTAGCTTGAGTGTCAATAGTTATTTTGATTGGATTGCGATTGATTCATCTAATTGGAAATGAGTGATTTATTCAATTATCAACTAATGAAATTATTTGGGCAACTGCAAAACGAAGAGGGAGGAGCCTGGTAAATCACGAGAATCATTTAAATGAATAGTTTGCAACTGCAACTAAATTATGCGAATTTTTAGCGTATCTCTAATTGGAGTCTTCTAACTAAACGGCGGCAATTTAGTTTGTTGTTGTCCAGTTGGTGTTCACGTTAAAATGACAACAACAACAACAATCAAATTCACCGTGCACTGAGTGAGTCAGTCGGTCAGATGACGCTCTCTCTCCCTCTCTCTTTTTTTGACTTCGATTCGCACAGACTGCACGGCGTTTTGTGGGGCTGAGTGCATGCGAATGAGAGAGATACAGGAGGAGTTTGCGTGCTTTGGGCCAATTACGGATCGCAGCGTTAAGAAACAGAGTCAGCACATTGTTAGTGGACGTAAGGATTTTTGCACGCCTGTGGCATTAATTTAGCATTTTTCTTTTAATTATTTGCGAGGAAATGAGTCATTTTTCAAACAATGCACAGCTGTGTTAAGCAATAAGAACAATAAAACAACAACAAAACATTTACTTCGATAATTACAAAAACAATTATTAATCAACTAGCAGATGTTACATTCAACCATTTGCTTAAAGTATTCAAAACTAAGTATCGTGCGCGAGAATTCAATTATGTTTCAGCCCTGGCGTCAGCAGTGTCGCACGACCGAACAGCTGATGCTGGTGCTGCCAGCTCTGGTGACAATCCTCGCGCGCTTTTTTTTGTTCTTACTTGGCTGTTCATTCTTTAAAAAAACTACATGAATTGGCAAAAATATATGTTTTGTTATTTTTGATGTTCGGCTTATGTTTATTGCCTTAAGCAAATCATACGAATATCATTGCCGGATTTGTGTGTGAACTATCTGGCAACGCTCGACTATGAGACGGGTCGTCGTCGTCGCTGCGTGCGCATGCATATGTGTGTTTTAGAGTGCGTGTTCTCGCTGTGTGCGTGAGAGTGCATGTGTATGTGTGAGTGTTTTGAATGCCTGTATGTGTTTGCGCCAGTGCTAAGGCAGTGAAGCAGCGCGAGCGAGCGAGCGAGCAATACAAAATAAAATTTAGCGCAAAAAGGTCCAAAAATCTGATCAATAAATTGTAGTTAAAATTGACTGTGACCTGAAACGCGTGTGCGAGACTAGAAATAAACAATTGTGCCTTCATATTTTGCCATTAGCCAAGGCAGCTGACAAACAAAATCGCACTCGAAAACGCTGCTCCCAAAAAAAAAGCAGAACGTAAGCAACGATAACAGCAGAAAATTTTTGTATGCTGCTCGCGCGTCGGGCTGCCAACTGCGTGAAAAGTGCTTTGGCATTTTTTTTTTTTGTTTTTTTTTTTTACCGCCTGCCAGGCAGCCACCGCCATCGCCACCCATTCGAAAGCAACAAAAAAAACAACAATTAGGACCAAACATCGCGGGCATAAATAAAGAGAATCAAATCAGAGCTCGCAGCTCAGCGCCAACTCTGCTCTTCTCACTTGTCTCATCTTGTCTCGTGTGTGTGGTGTGCGTACAGTTGAATTTTTCAACAAGTTGCCAGCACAGCGCGCAACGCGACACAAACACAAACATACTCCGACCAGACCCAACAGCAACACACACACACACGCACACACATATATATATATATACACAAACACACACACACACACACATATATATATATATATATATATACACAAACACAAGCGCGCGCATAGTGGAGAGAAACAGAAAACAGCAAAAACATCAGCAGCAGCAACAACAACAACAAGAGAAGCAGCAACGTTTTTTAGTGATGTCATCAGAAAGTAAGTTTTTTTTTCTTTTTTTTTTTTTGTTTGCCTGTAAGACAACGTCGTCATGACGTCATTTCATAAAAATACACACAACAGTTGGGACAGTATGGTCGTTAATGTTGTTGTTGTTGTTGTGTTGTCGTTGTCGTCGTCGTCGTCGTCGTCGTCATTTTTGTAGCAAGCAAACAAAACAAACCAAACAACAGTTGAAGGTAGAGGCAACAGCAGCAGCAGCACCATTGGTGACAGTGACAGTCAGCGGGTGTGTGTGTGTGTGTGTGTGTATGCGTGTGTATTTGTTTTTGTTTTTGTTGTTGCTGGTGTTGTTGGTGTTGTTGTTGCTTTAACGAACAATTACCAATTGGCAATAAACAATCGAACAATATTGTTGCAACTGAAAACCAATTTAGTGCACATCTCTCCCTGCCCCTCTCTCCCCCACTCTCTCTCTATGTGAATTGCAACTACAACAAATATTACTACTATATCTCTTTCTGTGTCTCTGTCTCGATTCCGTGGCGCCTCCTCCCTTCTCTTTCATTTCTTCACCAACCTTCAATTGTTAACCATAATTCGCCATCGCCATCGACTCGCCTCGCATCGCTTTGCGTCTTCGATTCTCCGTCGCTTTTGCAGTCGTCGGCATTCAAGTTCAACTTCAAACTGGCAAAATTGAAACGGAAAAGACGCCAAACTGAAGCACTTATTGGAGAGCGTAAGGGTGCTGCTGAAAATCGCTAAAATGGATAGCATCGTCGAGGAGAACGGCAACTCGGCCTCCAGCGGTAATGTCAACGATGTTGATGTCACAGCAGCCGTAGCCGCCGCCGCCGCCGCAGCAGCAGCGGCAGCAACAGGCGGCCAACAGCAACAACAACAGCAGCAGCAGCAATCACAAAACAACCAGCAAAGTACAACGGGCGGCGTTCCGGCGACGGCCAACACAAACAATGCCAGCGGCGCGGCCTCCGTGCTGACAACAACCGCCAATTGCAATATACAATACCCAATACAGGCGCTAACGCACGGCCTACAGGTAAGCTCCATCTCCAATCCCCATTCAACCCAACCCTCAAACAGCCCAGAAGAAATACTGCAGTTAATAGGAATTGAAGCTTGCCACATTTGTTGTCATGGGCAAAATTATTGGACTCTTCCATGCTAAAATAATAAGCAAATAACTTCTTTTATATACAAACATACGCTTACGCATATGGCATTTGAATAAATACATTAAAAACATTCAGATGATAATTCTCGCAGTTATCGAATTGATTTTCTGTTTGCCTAAATTTTGATTTAATATTTTCTGTTATTAAAAACTATTTTCACAATAATTTTTAGTGTTTTTTTAAACTTGTATTTATTAGCTTTTCTCAGAAATTATTGTCAAAAATGACAAATAAGAGAAACACGTGCGAAATCGAAAAAGAATATTTTTTGATCACAATACCCAAGCAAAATAGTTGATTGAGTTAGTATTCACAAAATTGTTACCAAATAGAGAGATAAAACAAAAAGTTAGAAAAGCTTTTTAAGAAATCTTTTCAAAAACAATATTGAATATTTGAAGATTACTCCCAAAGCGCAAAGCAAACCAACTTTATTTAGACTCCGGTTTATATTGATCTCAATGTGCTTCGCAGGTACAATCCGTGATACAGGCGCCCAATCACTCAGGTGTCATACAAACCGCTGCGGGAACACAACAGCAACAACAGCAGCAGCAACAACAGCAGCAGCAGCAGCAACAACAACAGCAGCAACAACAACAACAACAACAACAGCAGGCGCTGGTCGCCGCATCGACGATGCACAAGGGCGGAAGTGGAGTCGTCTATCTGACCAAGCCGGCGAATACGACGGTCATTCACACGGCCACGGGCAACGCAGTGCAAGTGCGTAACAAAGTGCGTAGCATTCGCCAACAACACTCTAACAACAAGCACATCGATTCTTATTATTATGTTTGCTATTGATATAGTTATTGCTGTTGCTAATCGATTTCACATTTACAGATCCCTCCAAATTTTCAATGTAAGATCAAACCCGAACCGAATACCCAGCATCCGGAGGATAGCGATGAGAGTTTATCGGACGAGGATTCACAGCATATGCGCAGTAATCTGACACGAAGGCCGTCGTACAATAAGATCTTCACCGAGATCAGTGGACCCGACATTAGCGGTAAACATATATATATACATATATATATATAATTTTTTTGGTTTTTTTTTTGTCGTAATCAAAGCTGAATGCCATAACTGCCTACCAAACCCCACCCCACCCACCACCACCACCACACCTGCTGCAGTTTCTGTATATCTGTCTCTCTCTCTCTCTCTATCTATCCATGTCTCTCGCTCTTAAACTCCTTTCTGTTTCTATGTCCTGTGCATCTAAGCTCTACCATCTGACAACAAACATAGTTTCAATTTAGTTTGACTCTTAGTTTTTATGTATATCCTGTTAGCGCGTAAAACTCACACACACACACACACACATTCTGACAATAGTCATATTAAGCAGGACGGCATTGTTGGGGCGCAAAAAATATAATACCATTGTAGGATAATATCTTGCAGACATCGTTTAAAAGTAGCAGACAAGATTGGACAGAAAATAATTAGGTACTATAGTATACTTGCTTACGTATACTTATTAAAGGTTTAGGTTTTTTTTTTAATTCCGAAAAATGTCATATATATATAGATTCTTAAAGTAAGATTACTTATTTTGAACTTTATTTTGAGCCAAGTCTTGTTAGTCTTTTGGTAGAGTTTGGAAACTACTCCTGCAAAACTTCAACTGGGAAGCTCCTTGCACGCAGTCGTCATTAACTGTGTGTCCTATGTCTTAAGCCATTTTCGTATGTGTAACTGTTTCACGTCCCCTCATTTTCCCTTCCCTCACATTCTCATAAAGACATACATGCAAACATACATGTGTCACCCGAGAGACTTACAATCATTTCTACATATTTCGCTATTCACCATGCTTAACATTGTTACTGTTGTGGTAGTTGTTGTCGTTGTTGTTGTTGTGGTCTCTTTTATAGTTGTTGTCATTTGCACAAACATACAGAAAGCATTACTTTTGTACAGCGGTACAGTTATTTATACGCAGTTAACTCTCCCGTTAAGCGTGTCCCTTTCTCTCTTTCTTTCTCATGTACACTTGCCATTAGTTATTTAATTATTAGTTATTGATGTCCCTGTTGTTGTGGTTGTAGTCTCAACTTCTTCAAATTTCAATAAGATGGACAGGGATAACGCGCAGCGTTTACCTTTGCTCGTCTTGTACATACTATGTACAGTAAATAATATTCACTCACACACACACACAACAAATGTTTCTGCATAATTCGTTTTCTTTTGTTTTTATCGCGCGTCTTTCTTTCTCTTGGCTTTTTTGTTGTTGCTGCTGCTGTTGTTGTTGTTGTTGTCGTTGTTGTTGTTGTTGTTGTTGTTGCCGTTGTTGTTGCTGCCCGTGCTACTACTGCTGCTGTTGTTGATGCCACATCACACACAGGCCACCACAGTTTAAGAAAAAACAAAAATAAAACAAATGCACCACCACCCAACCACCCACTCACCTACCCACATCGCTCATACATCGAATACATCATGCATTAGCATGCACACATAAATATATATATATATATATATATATATATATATATCTATTACACATAAATACATATGTACTTATAACAAACGTGGACCGTTGCCGTCGCCGTTGCTGTTGTTCTCAAACTAACCAACCAACATTTGCCTCTCGCTCTCTTTCCCGTTCGATCGTTCGCTCACTCGCACTCACACCAGACACCTCACAAATGAAGAAAAAAAAAAACAAAACATGTCGAACAAAATGTTTTCTTATAATTTTTATTGTTGTTTTTTTTTTTGATTTCTTTTTGACTGCTCGCGAACAATCAAAAACAAAAATCCAATCAATATTGCATCAAATACCCAATGACAACAACAACAACAACTACAACAACAACAACAACAACAACTACAACAACAACAACAACAACCCTCCAACCATCTCCCAAAAATGTTAATGTAACAAAAAAAAAAAATTACCAAAAACGAAACAAAAACCTCATTGGTGGTGCAGCGGGCGGAACACTCCAAATGCCCGACGGCATCGTTCTCAGCTCGCAGCTGGGTAGCGGGACGGGGGGCGGAGGCGGCGGCGGCGGCAACAACAGCAACAACAACAACAACAACACATCAGGCAGTCCACTGCTGCACATGGCGCCAGACCCGGCCTTCTATTTGTCATCCAATCGGATAGCATACAATACCAGTAAATGCCAAAAACATCAGCTACAAATAGCAAAAAAAAAAAAATAATAATAATAATAATAATAATAACCAAAATATAAAATGAATAAAAATGAAAACTAATTCTTGTTCTTCTCTTGCAACACATTCTACTTGTGCAACAGATAACAGCGGCATTGCGGAGGATCAGACGCTCAAGCGGCAAATACGATTGCAAAAGAATCGGGAGGCGGCGCGCGAATGCCGGCGCAAAAAGAAGGAGTACATCAAGTGCCTGGAGAATCGTGTGGCGGTGCTAGAGAACCAAAACAAAGCGCTCATCGAGGAGCTCAAGTCGCTGAAGGAGCTCTACTGTCAGACCAAGAACGATTGAACGTGGTGCCGATGCTGGGATGGGCAGCGGCGCTTCGTTCTGGCAGAAGCAGCAACACCAGAAATATCAGCAGCAACAGCAACAACGGCGACAACAGCAGCAGCAGCAGCAGCAGCGGCGGCATCAACAGTGGCAGCAGCAGCTGCAGCAGCTTCAGCTTTAAGTCAACACACACGCGCCCTGGCAACAACCAACAACCAAGACGATGATGACGACGATATTGATGTTGATGTTGCTCAGGACGTTTACAAGGATGAGGACGAGTACAAGGACAATGACAATGATGAAGACGATGACAAAGACGATGACAAAGACGATGGCAAAGACGATGACAAAGACGATGACAAAGACGATGACGACGACGATGACGATGACTGTTACGGTAACGACTGCAGCCGGCCGCATATCATGGTTAACATACATATAAAGCGCTATATGTAGAATAACTTATCATTTATGATCATTACATTTTTTGACCTTTGATAACGGAGATATCATTACTTATTGTCATCAAGCCGGTATTTTTACCGGGACCTGATGGTGTACCTGGCTATGTGCTTAGGTACTGTGCTGATGGTCTTTTAAAGCCTTTGTTTAAACGTTTTGAACTATCCGTGGAGTTATGCTCTTTTCCAAATATTTCGAAAGAATAATTTATTATTCCTCTCCTTAAAAAAGGAAACGAATCAAATGTTCAAAATTATAGAGGTATATCTAAGTTGTCCGCTGTTCCTAAGATTTTTGAGAAATTGATAACTTATCAACTACAACATCTTTGAAGATCCTTAATTTCCCCCCGCCAGCACGGGTTTATGAAATTTAGGTCTACTACCACTAACCTATTAGAACTCACTTCTTTTGTTATTAAGCGTTTTCAAAACAAGATGCAAACGGAGGTTGTTTACACTGATTTTAGTAAGGCTTTTGATTCCGTTCATTATTCTTTGCTAATTTACAAAACTTAATCCTCTGGGATTTCCAAATGGATCTCAATCTACTTAACGCGTAGGACACAGAGAGTTTACTTTAGAGGTTCTGTCTCTAAGTCTGTTCGGGTTATTTCCGGAGTACCGCAAGGAAGTCACCTTGGCCCTTTGTTATTCACTTTATTTATAAATGATCTTCCGTCCGTTATAAGTCATTCTCGGGTACTAATGTATGCCGATGATGTAAAACTGTGTCTGTCGTCTACCGACTCGTTTTCTGGACAGGCTTCAGGCTGATGTCGTATAAATTTTTAAAATCTTAATTGTGATAAATGCAAATTGTGTTGATGATTTGGGAATACTTTTAGATCCCAAGCTTCAGTTCGACAAGCATATTTCTTCCTCTGTCAATCGAGCCTTTGGAGTCCGGGGTTTCATTAAGCGCTGGTCAAAAGAATTTGACGATCCCTACATTAGTAAAACACTTTATATGTCACTTGTGCGTCCTATTCTGGAATATGGATCTTGCATATGGTCACCCAATTACAAGGTTCATCACGATAGAATAGAATCCGTACCAAAATAATTTTTATTATTTGCCCTTAAGGGTCTTAATTGGAATAGCTTACATTCTTACCGTAGTAGACTTTTATTATTAAATCCTGCTTCTCTGATCGTAGAACAACTTAATTTTACAGTTCCCATCAGAAATATACGGAACTTCAAAGTTGTAGTTCGAATTATGCTATTCGTAACCCATTTAGCATCTTATGTACAAATTATAATATGCTTTGACCGTTATTAAGTTGTGCTTGCTCCAATTCATCTAGTACAACAGTTGTCCTATCTCATCCATCTATCAATTCGCGAAGTTCGTTATGCGGCGCACCCCTCGGTCGGTTGGGCGGGAGGTGGTTTGCAGTTTTGCCAGGGTCCGTGCGTTAACAAAGCCGTGCTTGGACTTGAATGTGCTGCTCGCTGGTACTTCAACGTCCAAAAATAATGTTGCTGTTGTTGCCATACATAAACACACACTCTACACAGAAACAACACACAGACAGACAAAACACAATGTAATTATGTTTATAATTTAAATGTGTAATATTATTTTAAAGCTTATGTTTATGCTTTAGTTGTATTGCTAATTAAATTATGCTACACAGTAAATTTTACTGTTGATTAATTATTATGATTATCATTAATTTCCCAATCTTTTTTTTTTTTTTTTGTTTGTTTTATCCATTATTCGCAACATTGTTATGTATTAAGCATTGTGCGAACACATCAAAAGTAAAACAAAACGAATGAAAAAAAAAAGTTTTTAGCTAAATTTGTAAGCAGCGTCTAGCAAAATTCTCTCATCAGGCTCCAAACTTGTACGTAAAGCAAACAAAAAACTAAAACAAAAAAAAACATCTTTAAATCATTTGTTTATCCATTTTTAATGGGTGTACAAAATAAACAAACGTAATTAAAATTAAGTTTTAAAATTTGTAATTTGTAGAGAGCGGAACAATATGCATATATGTATGTATGTATAATGCTATACATATGTATGTACCAATGTGTATGTATTTAATGAAATTATTTAAATTTTTGTTACATAATTTTAGACTTGGCAGTTTCTTTCAACGCAAAAAAAGAAAATGAAAATGAAAATGAATATGAAAAAAAGCAGGAAAACGTCTTCAAACCAAACCCTCTCCACCTTAGCATAGGTTACACAATTTGCGCACGCCACAAAAACAATAAACGTATAAATCTCCATGCATATTTATACATTTATATATAAAATATATGTAGTTAGCGAATATTTGTACACTATTTGTATTTTTAGCTGATGCGATAAGAGCGATGAGGAATATTAAACAAATATGAAAATGCAATTCTAAATAAACAATTGTTCAATAATTTTTTTGACACATACGTATAGCCAAGAGCAGGAAAAGGAACACAGAAACAACAAAAACAATAACAACCGCAATAAAAAATCAACGAAAGCTTCGTCATATTTTGTAAATGTTAACAGAAAAAGAAAGTGCAAAAGAAGCAACTATGAAACAAAACAAAAAACAAAACAAAACAAAAAACAAAACAAAACAAAACATACATATAAAGCAAAAACTCTCGTTATCTCTTGTGATCAACTCAGTTGTTGTTATAAATGAAAAAAAAAACAAAAAACGATTTAAAAAACCCAAGGCAAAGAAAAAATGTTTAAAAACAAATAAAGATAAAAACATAATATATGTAAATGCAGGCAAAACAAATTGTTGCATGCAACTTTTTTTTTATATGAATTAAAACTATGTAGAGATGCAAGCGAAATGGAAAACGGATAAGGAAACAATGTCAAAAACAGAAAGAAATTCATGCATACATATATACATATATATATATATATATATATAATATATACATAAAAACAAAAACACTTTATATAGATATATATATGTATATATACATAAATCGATATACAAACATACATGCATACATACACACAACATATATATGTATATATATATATATATATATATATGTATATGTATATATCTATCTATTTTTGATGTCGAAATCAAATGAGCAAAAAACACTTTCGGATTATAAAACAAAGGAAAACTTGAAAAGAGAAAAAAAACGGATCGCAACTTTTTTAGCTGTTCAGAAATGCGGCATAACAACCAGGCAAGAGTTGCATAAACAAATAAACAAATATTTTTATTGTCATTGCATAATTTTTAAGGTAGTAATTTTAATATTTAAAACATAAGCAACAAAACAAATAAAACTGACAACCGAAAACAAACGCAAATGATTATAAAAAAAAAACAACAAAAACAAAAGTGAAAAAAACAAAGCAGTAGAACTTACAATATTGTTATAAATATTTGTCTCAATGAGAAAAACAACAAAAAGAAACAAACAAAATAAAAAAAAAAAAAACCAATAAAAAAATTATAAAAATAATTATACTTTTACATTTTGTTGTAATATCAGTTTTGGTATTTGGGTTTTAAACAAATATTGGAATTGGGCTCCGATTCCGAACTTGACACTGGCAGTGATTGCCGCATGAGCCTTGCCATATCCCTGCCCTTTCAATTACATTCAAAAAAGAGCAATATACATTTATTATTATTCTATTAAGTACAGAACTAGGACACAGTAGTATAATAAATACAAATATATGTGCAGGGGCGTATACAGTTTTCGCAAATGGGGGGCAGGCCGACTTGTATATTTATAATAAAAAAAAACCATTTCAAATGAATTGTTATTTTTTGCGAATTTCGCAAGAAACGTATGTGTCGACCCGCCTCCGCCACGCCCTGGCAAGTTGCACCCTTGTCTACGTATGTGTATAAGTAAAAGCCAAATTGGACACAAACAACTACACACAAAATACAAATACAGTTAATATAGAGATTCACAGTTGTTAAATCAGTTCCGTTGCTGGTCGTCGTCTCCAATGGATTCGCGGCTCGTTGCTATCGAATGTTCTACGCATCATTATGTATCATATCATGTCATATCACATATGTGTGCAGCCGGAAGGGGCGACGGGGATGGGCAAGGACGAGCGCAGTCTCTCAGGCAGTCTTTTTGAGATGGCGATACGATTACGATATTATCAGATATAGGACAAACATGCCAATGCCGACGTAGTGACTGAGATAGCCGGCTGCCGACCAGTGGTACATGAAGGGCAGCTCGTTCTCCGTGATGAGCGTCTCGTTCGTCAGCACAACGCCTAAATAGGCCAGATGGCAAATGGCGAGCAGCGTAAAGATCAAATTGGTCAGCGTCACCAGCACAGAGCTGACACAGAAGAGGCCACGTCGTTGCGGGCAGTACGCATAGCGACATCTTTCGGCGCCCGGGCACGGATTGGCGGCGATACAGGCATTGAAGACCGTGGCCAGATGGCGGCGCAGCATTGACTCGCCCTCGGCAAAGGTGGCCAGCGACAACAGCACCAGATAGATGCGAAAGTCCATGCCGTGCAGCAACGACGACACCAGATACGTGCACACCACGGCCACAACGGTGTTGTGGCGAGAACTTGACTGTTGCTGCTGGTGTTGCTGTTGCTTCGATGTGGAGTACACGTAGCGCTTGAGCCACTCATGCATGGGTATGTTCCAGCAGCGCACCAGAGCGCTCAGCGAACGCGGCCATTCAATTTGGAAGGGACGCACGACAAGCTCACCCGCATCCAGCTGCTGGCCGGCGGCAGCCAGTTGGGCCTGGCTGAGCAGGCTCACAAAATAGTGGCTGGTGCGCACGCTCATCGCTCCGGTGAACATGAGCAGCCAGTGGGAGAGGCTGCCGTTGTGCATTGAGGGGTGCTCTTGCATCGGCAGATACAGTTCACCCACTGCTGGTGCAATGCAATTTGAGATGGTCAGCGCCACCAGGCTGAGCAGCACATTGAGCAGCATCTGGTAGAGGCTGCGGCGCCAGTGCGGCTTATGGTGCAGCGAGTCCAAGTAGCGGCCATAGCTCATCCAAGGTCCCAGCGCACAGCTGGCCGGATTCAGCACGTAGCCCAGATAGGCGACAATGTTGGTCATGCGCAGACCCGGCGTTCCCGTCGCCGTCAAATCGTAGCCCAGCGATATGATCTTCATGTTGGTCACCATTTGCAGGCCCCGCAACTGCGGCCAATCGTCCCGCTTCTGCCAGATGGCCATCTCGTAGATGAATTGGCTGCCAATGCTGAGCACGGCAATTGCCGTTGCGCCACGTTGTCCCCGGCCCAGGCGCACCAGCTGCAGCAGCAGATAGCTTATGCCGTTGAGCAGTAGCAGGATCAACATACGCTGGCCAAGCGTTGCATAGAGGACTCCCAATCCGCAGAGCGCATTGATCAAGTGAAGCGGTGCCAGCTTCAAACTGTTTGCTTCCGTCCAGCTGCAGCTAGTTTCCCTGCTGCTGGTCACAAGGCGCCTCCTGCTGGCATACATCGAGCTGAGCAGCCGGCAGAGCAGGCAGGCCAGAAGCAGTGGCATTATGTAGCCCAACACTTGGTGCAGCGATGGCAGAATGCACTGCTCATAGCTGTCCCACAAGCGATCCGTGATGTCAGCATATGTCACGTAGTGACCCTCAGAAGGGTCCTCCTCCTCCTGATCGGCGTACGCATCCTCGCTGAGGCCGCTGTCAGCATCTTCATCTCCGTAGTCGGGCTCTTCGTCGTAGTACTGATAGTCCATCTTCTCAGCCACATATATATACACACATTTATGGAGATATTTGCATATATTGGGACTGAGCCACGTACTTGAGAAAGTGCACCTGCTTGCTTGCGTGCTTGCAGCAGCTGAAAGACCAACTACCGAGCAGCTCTCTTTCTATTATTCTCAATTCAACGCTTAAAATGTAGTTTCATCTTTCGGGCTCTCAATTGCCATGGCAATTGCAGCGATATTCTACACGATATTGCGAACCACTCGTTCCGATAGCCGGCGATAGTTCAAACGATAGTGATGCCAACTGCTAAAACACAAAACAAACAGATGAACAGATGAACAGATCAACAAAAAATCCAAATCCAAACAGCTTATATCTTCCTTAATTTAGAATAATTTAATGAATGAATTGAATGGCCGACATCTTTTTCAATAAGGAACTTTATTTGAATTATGACGGTTTTGCGATTGAAGTAATATCTATTATTATTGTTGGGATTTATGCACTGTGGCCATTTGCTGAGACTATTGCTCTTCCAACAACCCCAACTCCTGCACGAATGGCAGAATCTTTGTCGGGTTGCAGGTTTCTGTCTTCTGAGCTCAGAGCAAACATTAATGGCTAAGCTACTACATCTCTTCCTAGTAAAGGAGGCGCAGTCTGCAGGATGTGATACGTGATTTCTTAGCCATATTGGTGTGTATCCTAAGCATATACTTTCCTAAGGTGATTACCCGATGAAATCGCTAATGAATATAGCTACCCAAAAGACATTTGGGCCCAGCTCCGTTGTTACCTCTGTCTTTTTTCGGTTCTGAGTTAATATACAAATACAAATAGTGTTAAGCTAATTTTATTTTCATCTTAATCTATTCGCCACCAAATGTGGTTAAATAAGACTTATAACGGGAGTCACCGATGGCCTTTAAATGATTCTCCAATTCCTGGCGAAACTCATTTATGTCGTTTCCATGTAAATACATCTTCCCCATCTCAGAGCTAAAGCTTTTGAGCAGTGCGTCTTTCTTGGAAATTCCTGTTTTCTTCGCCATCGATTCGCTTACACGCTGTGTCAGTTGATTGCGTATATGCCTCATTTCGTTACTGATGACTTTAGTCAAGATCTTGCCTGGCGAACGTCGGGGTTTGGTAGACATTTTTGGGGGCACAATGAGTGCTGGCTCCTTAAAGCAATAAGGAACCGGTCCAAGGTTGGTAGATGTGTTCGGCCCTACTGGTGGTGCTGGTGCCGGTGCGATTTGCTGCAACTTAAGTCTCGGCTTTGGTCCAGACTTGGGTTGCGATTTTGCTTGCGACTTTGGCTGCGGCTTTGATTGTGCCTTTGGACGCAGCTTCTTGGGTCCCTTGTACGTAGCTTCTTGGGTGCCGCCACTCAACTTGGTCAATGCACGAACTGGTGTGGCCTGCAGGTCAACAGATATCGGGGTGCAACCATTCGTGAATGCAGCCGACGTATGGCCGTTTTCGCTTGTGGACTTCGATGTTGAAGGCTGATTGATGAAATCCTGTAGCGGAGCTTCCTCGGGATGCTCATCAAGTGGCAATGTGTTTTGGAAATTGATTAAGTGAAATTTGCCATCCGGATCGTAAAACTTGTAGCCCAGCATTTCCAGTGCAATTTCGGTAAGTAAGTAAGACATTTTAGCAGAGCAATTTGCTTGATGCTGATCAGGCGAATAATCAATCAGTAATCGATCAATGATACAATTGAAACAGAAGAAAAGATTGAGCAGTTGAGCAGTATGCCACTTTGAGTATTTATCGGATAAATCAGCTGTTTTTTAATTTTCGAGTCTGACAAACTGAGTATTTATGTAAATTAAACTATTCATGAATTATTTATTGCCATCCTAATCTTTCGGAACTTTATTTTAAAATGTATCCTTTTTCCTTTTTTATAATTGATTTGGTTCAATTTGTCCGAATTTTGTAGTCGAATATTAGCAGCCCTGTCTGTAAACGTTATATCGATATATCGCAAAAGTGTGCCGATATCAAACATCTGTTTAACACATAATGTACGCTTCGTTGTATATCCATTTCTTCATATTGAGAAATTAATGCAAGCAAAGCGTGTTAATAATTTTCAGAAAACTATAGAAAATTTCACCAACTATATCAAAATGTACCATTTAAATCACTATATTGATGTCTTTGGACAGGACCATATTCCTGTAGATTTTTAATTTTGTTTTGACAATTACTAACAACAGGCTAAACAGTATTCAAATTCTTGCGATGCTAACGTACCATGTCCATTTTATGAGCCATCCCAAAACTAGGCTTAAATATGCTGCCTAAATTAATTTCACTAAAAATTAATTTCAGCCTAAGAGTGTGCTAGTTATATGGCTTAAATTATTCACACACTGAACCCAATTATTCTAATAAAAACATTAAAAAATCTATATATGATTTAACTTCATTTTTATTTATATGCATTTTTTTTTTATGTTAATATGACAAATACAAATAGTGTTAAGCTAATTTTATTTTCATTTTTATCTATTCGCCACCAAATGTGGTGAAATAAGACTTATAACGGGAGCCTCCAATGGCCTTTAAATGATTCTTCAATTGCCTGCGAAATCAACAGGTTAAATAAGACTTATAACGGGAGCCTCCAATGGCCTTTAAATGATTCTCCAATTGCCTGCGAAATCAACAGGTTAAATAGGACTTATAACGGGAGCCTCCAATGGCCTTTAAATGATTCTTCAATTGCCTGCGAAATCAACAGGTTAAATAAGCCTCCAATGGCCTTTAAATGATTCTCCAATTCCCTGCGAAACTCATTCATGTCGTTTCTATGTATTTACATCTTCCCCATCTCAGAGCTAAGGCTTTTGAGCAGTGCGTTTGTGTGGTGGCTCCTTAAAGCCATAAGGAAGATTGATAGAAGTGTTCAGCTGTATAATTCTTCCGTGTGCGAATGTCTGCAACTCTGATATCGGCTTGGGTTGCGATTTTGCTTGCGACTTTGGCTGCGGCTTTGGCTGCGGCTTTGGCTGCGGCTTTGATTGTGCCTTTGGAAGCAGCTTCTTGGGTCCCTTGTACGTAGCTTCTTGGGTCCCGCCACTCAACTTGGTCAATGCACGAACTGGTGTGGCCTGCAGGTCAACAGATATCGGGGTGCAACCATTCGTGAATGCAGTCGACGTATGGCCGTTTTCGCTTGTGGACTTCGATGTTGAAGGCTGATTGATGAAATCCTGTAGCGGAGCTTCCTCGGGATGCTCATCAAGTGGCAATGTGTTTTCGAAATCGATGGGGTGAAATTTGCCATTAGGATCGTAAAACTTGTAGCCCAGCATTTCCAATGCAATTTCGGTAACCAAGTACGCCATTTTAGCAGAGCAACTTGCTTGATACTGATCAGGCGAATAATCAATCAGTAATCGATCAATGATATCATTGAAACAGATGAAAAGAATGAGCAGTTGAGCAGTATGCCACTTTGAGTATTTATCGGTTAAATCAGCTGTTTTTTAATTTTCGATTCTGACAAACTGAGTATTTATGTAAATTAAACTATTCATGAATTATTTATTGCTATCCAAATTTTCCTGAACTTTATTTTAAAATGTATCCTTTTTCCTTTTTTATAATTGATTTGGTTCAATTTGTCCGAATTTTGTAGTCGAATATTAGCAGCCCTGTCTGTAAACGTTATATCGATATATCGCAAAAGTGTGCCGATATCAAACATCTGTTTAACACATAATGTACGCTTCGTTGTATATCCATTTCTTCATATTGAGAAATTAATGCAAGCAAAGCGTGTTAATAATTTTCAGAAAACTATAGAAAATTTCACCAACTATATCAAAATGTACCATTTAAATCACTATATTGATGTCTTTGGACAGGACCATATTCCTGTAGATTTTTAATTTTGTTTTGACAATTACTAACAACAGGCTAAACAGTATTCAAATTCTTGCGATGCTAACGTACCATGTCCATTTTATGAGCCATCCCAAAACTAGGCTTAAATATGCTGCCAAAATTAATTTCACTAAAAATTAATTTCAGCCTAAGAGTGTGCTAGTTATATGGCTTAAATTATTCACACACTGAACCCAATTATTCTAATAAAAACATTAAAAAATCTATATATGATTTAACTTTATTTTTATTTATATGCATATTTTTTTTATGTTAATATGACAAATACAAATAGTGTTAAGCTAATTTTATTTTCATCTTAATCTATTCGCCACCAAATGTAGTTAAATAAGACTTATAACGGGAACCATCGATGGCCTTTAAATGCTTCTCCAATTCCTGGCGAAACTCATTTATGTCGTTTCCATGTATATACATCTTCCCCATCTCAGAGCTAAGGCTTTTGAGCAGTGCGTCTTTCTTGGAAATTCCTGTTTTCTTCGCCATCGATTGGCTTACACGCTCTGTCAGTTGATTGCGTATATGCCTCATTTCGTTACTGATGACTTTAGTCAAGATCTTGCCTGGCGAACGTCGGGGTTTGGTAGA
The DNA here is from genome assembly GCA_035041535.1 of Drosophila cognata. NCBI lineage: Eukaryota > Metazoa > Arthropoda > Insecta > Diptera > Drosophilidae > Drosophila > Drosophila cognata. Next base: position 7,966,662 of record JAWNLC010000831.1, read on the forward strand.
CATTTTTGGGGGCACAATGAGTGCTGGCTCCTTAAAGCCACAAGGACCCTGTCCAAGATTGATAGAAGTGTTCAGCTGTACAATTGTTCCGTGTGCGAATGTCTGCAACTCTGATCTCGCCTTGGGTTGCGATTTTGCTTGCGACTTTGGCTGCGGCTTTGATTGTGCCTTTGAACGCAGCTTCTTGGGTCCCTTGTACGTAGCTTCTTGGGTGCCGCCACTCAACTTGGTCAATGCACGAACTGGTGTGGCCTGCAGGTCAACAGATATCGGGGTGCAACCATTCGTGAATGCAGCCGACGTATGGCCGTTTTCGCTTGTGGACTTCGATGTTGAAGGCTGATTGATGAAATCCTGTAGCGGAGCTTCCTCGGGATGCTCATCAAGTGGCAATGTGTTTTGGAAATTGATTAAGTGAAATTTGCCATCCGGATCGTAAAACTTGTAGCCCAGCATTTCCAGTGCAATTTCGGTAAGTAAGTAAGACATTTTAGCAGAGCAATTTGCTTGATGCTGATCAGGCGAATAATCAATCAGTAATCGATCAATAATACAATTGAAACAGAAGAAAAGATTGAGCAGTTGAGCAGTATGCCACTTTGAGTATTTATCGGATAAATCAGCTGTTTTTTAATTTTCGAGTCTGACAAACTGAGTATTTATGTAAATTAAACTATTCATGAATTATTTATTGCCATCCAAATTTTCCTGAACTTTATTTTAAAATGTATCCTTTTTCCTTTTTTATTATTGATTTGGTTCAATTTGTCCGAATTTTATAGTCGAATATTAGCAGCCCTGTCTGTAAACGTTATATCGATATATTGCAAAAGTGTGCCGATATCAAACATCTGTTTAACACATAAGCACATGCATTTTAATGTACGCTTCGTTGTATATCCATTTCTACATATTGAGAAACAATGCAAGCAAAGCGTGTTAATAATTTTCAGAAAACTATAGAAAATTTCACCAACTATATCAAAATGTACCATTTAAATCACTATATTGATGTCTTTGGACAGGACCATATTCCTGTAGATTTTTAATTTTGTTTTGACAATTACTAACAACAGGCTAAACAGTATTCAAATTCTTGCGATGCTAACGTACCATGTCCATTTTATGAGCCATCCCAAAACTAGGCTTAAATATGCTGCCTAAATTAATTTCACTAAAAATTAATTTCAGCCTAAGAGTGTGCTAGTTATATGGCTTAAATTATTCACACACTGAACCCAATTATTCTAATAAAAACATTAAAAAATCTATATATGATTTAACTTCATTTTTATTTATATGCATTTTTTTTTATGTTAATATGACAAATACAAATAGTGTTAAGCTAATTTTATTTTCATTTTTATCTATTCGCCACCAAATGTGGTGAAATAAGACTTATAACGGGAGCCTCCAATGGCCTTTAAATGATTCTTCAATTGCCTGCGAAATCAACAGGTTAAATAAGACTTATAACGGGAGCCTCCAATGGCCTTTAAATGATTCTCCAATTGCCTGCGAAATCAACAGGTTAAATAGGACTTATAACGGAAGCCTCCAATGGCCTTTAAATGATTCTCCAATTCCCTGCGAAACTCATTCATGTCGTTTCTATGTATTTACATCTTCCCCATCTCAGAGCTAAGGCTTTTGAGCAGTGCGTTTGTGTGGTGGATCCTTAAAGCCATAAGGAAGATTGATAGAAGTGTTCAGCTGTATAAATCTTCCGTGTGCGAATGTCTGCAACTCTGCTATCGGCTTGGGTTGCGATTTTGCTTGCGACTTTGGCTGCGGCTTTGGCTGCGGCTTTGGCTGCGGCTTTGATTGTGCCTTTGGAAGCAGCTTCTTGGGTCCCTTGTACGTAGCTTCTTGGGTCCCGCCACTCAACTTGGTCAATGCACGAACTGGTGTGGCCTGCAGGTCAACAGATATCGGGGTGCAACCATTCGTGAATGCAGTCGACGTATGGCCGTTTTCACTTGTGGACTTCGATGTTGAAGGCTGATTGATGAAATTCTGTAGCGGAGCTTCCTCGGGATGCTCATCAAGTGGCAATGTGTTTTCGAAATCGATGGGGTGAAATTTGCCATTAGGATCGTAAAACTTGTAGCCCAGTATTTCCAGTGCAATTTCGGTAACCAAGTACGACATTTTAGCAGAGCAACTTGCTTGATACTGATCAGGCGAATAATCAATCAATAATCGATTAATGATACCATTGAAACAGAAGAAAAGAATGAGCAGTTGAGCAGGATGCCACTTTGAGTATTTATCGGATAAATCAGCTGTTTTTTAAAATGAGTATGCTAGTTATTTGGCTTATTTTCAATTATTCACACACTGAACCCAATTATTCTAATAAAAACATTAAACTTAACTTCATTTTTATTTATATGCATATTTATTTATGTTAATAATCAGTTTTGTGACTATCACAATGTCTTATGAAATATTACTTAAGGGGCTTGCCATACATATGGCAACATTGTAATTTGGGTAATACTCACCAATTTCTAATTTCACAAGCATATAAAGAAAACTGTTTATTAAGATACGACGGTAAACATCTGCACGACCGACATAGCTTTTCGTATTTTGTTTACCCACAGATAAGACTTAAACTGAATAGCTGTAGATAAAGACTCATTGCTTTGCCATTCTATGTATTAGATTCAGCAATCTTTGGGGGCGTGGATGTCTCTCTTTGCATGATGAAAGAGAAATGCTTACTTATGCACTTCTCCGCTAGAAGTTTACAACTATAAGTTTGTGGCAGTACTTTATGCTTGGGAGAGTGGAGAGAGGAGAGTGCGTATTTATTTTTGCATTTGAGCAGTTTGTTGAACTTTGTCCTCCATCCGACAATTCGCTTGCAATGAATGCAGTTGCGTGCGGCCGCCGCAAGTTAGCAGCAAAGAAGCAAAGTAGCAAGCAGCAAATTGGTACTTAACCGATGGCTGCCCCAGCCGAAGAGGGAAGAGGCGAACAGCGAAATAGACTGAATTGAAAATCGAAACTTCTGGATTAATTAGCAGCAGTTTTGGATTCTTTTTTCCATGCTTATCGCGCTCATATGTTCGAAATATTATAATTCTCGATTTGTTTGTTGTTCTTGCTGTTCTGTGTTTACTGTGATTGTTGACTGACCTTGAAAATTTATAAAAAGCAACGCACGATCCAAAATAACAACAACAATCACAATTCAGCAGTAGCAACAGGCAAGCAAACAAGTCCCAAAATGAGTGCCGCTCAAGAAAACAATTCATACACACACACACACATGCGCATAAATGTGTTCATGTACGCATTTGTAGACACAAAATGTATGTGTGGTTGTAAAACAAACTCGTTTTTTAAATGCGTTGTGTGTTTATTAGTGTTCTTTTTGTTTTCATATTTATCTTTCAATACCAAATATAGATTTGCAGTCTAGAAAATACGTATTTAGTTCGACAAAAACTTAGCTTAAGCTTATAAAATATAAAAAAAATATATCTATATACAATATGTGTGTATATAACTTCATTTCGATTGACAATTGAAATGGAAAACAAATGAAATGCAGATGGCGAAAACATATAAAACATGAAAAAACGTTAATTAAACTTATATATATTTTTAAATTGCACTCAGTGCGAACCCCACTTGAGATGGGGAGCGAACCCAGCACGTTCCAGTGTGTCTTTTTCAATTTGGGTTTGATGTGCTGTGATGATGGGGGTTGGAATGGGTGGTAAGTGGTGACTGGTGAGTGGTGGCGACATGGGGAAATGTCACAGCGTCAATTTCCATATTAATCATTTTTAGCGCTGTTTTCATTCTTGCCAGCTGCCTTGCATTGGACACAGTAGCGATAGGATACCGGCTCCGGTGGCTTATCCACAGCGACACAGCCATCATTGTTGTTGCTACTGTCAAATGGCGACGGTTTGCTATCCACCGGACTAATGGGAAAGTGCTGCCAGTGGGGGCATGGCATCTGCTTGGGCGGATGTATGGGGAACGGCATCCTGGCACTTTTTTAACTCACTTGCAAAACAGTTTGTACTGGATTCACCGCTACGGTCGCTGCTGCTGTCTCTGCCGCTGCACCAGACGCTTCCGACTCGCTTGAGAACTCACTGGCAACTGTGAGGCATGCTAGAATCGACGCCGCAAACACAACGTCAACGACCAAAACATAAACACAAAAAAGCCGCTTGAGCACAAGCCTGCGACTGCATACCCTAACCGCTAGACCACCTTATAGTATAATAATATATGTATATGATGTATATTATATTATTATTTCGTATTCGAATGTATATCATAAATATATATTTTATGTTTCTTTAAAATTTAACTTTATCACTATCATATTTTATTTATTATTCCTACTTCATAGCTAACAAATAAATGAAATATCGTAAGAAATTCGAAGTAGAAGCTGGTAAACAGCTTTTTCAAACGACATGACCAAATCATAGGAATTGCATGGGGTTAGGGCATGACATCAACAAAAAACATTAATCGCACTCCCTGCGACCGGCAACATGAAACTCTCAGCTGGTCTGGCGGGCTCGTCTAGTGAACAAATGGGTAGAAGAGAAGAGGAAGAAGCAGCGGGAGTAGCAGCACAAAGAGAACGAACACAAAAGAGCAAAAGAGCCACTCGGTGAGCGAATGGCGAATGGTGAACACAGAGTTGTCTTTGTCTGCTGCACCCTGTGGGTGGATTGACTTTTAAATCTGCACTCATTTTTACACTTTTTCTCTTCTTGTTGTGAGTGGAGTGCGGGTGACGTTGAAGACTTCCCGTTATCTTCGTTTCATTGGCCATGCTTAGTCTGTCTGCCGTGTTGTTCCAGTCCTATTTGGACTTCAACGGGTTGTTCGGCGAGTGTGAGTCTGAGTCTGGGTGAGAAATGTTGATAACCTCAGAGCGCTTTGTTCGCCTTGAGCAAATTACTTACATTTTTATTTTTGCTTTTTTGTTCTCTTTTAGCTGCTTAATTGCAAGTCATGTCGGAAAAGTAAAGTATCAAATTGAAATCGACATGTGTACACACACACATATGCATCACAATCAAATTGGTTTCCGTATTATGTATGTTATCTTGACTTGATAATTTGGCAATTGATAACAGATTTCAGAAAACCAATTCAGAAATAGTTCATGCACATAAGACACTAAAGTATATGGCATACATATATGTGAGATAAAACAAACAAAGACTCATATAAATTATTATTAATGGTGATAAATAATATACACTAGAACGGAGCTGATAATTCAGACGACAAAGAAAATATGATTACCGTACTGTCCAAATTTAGAACACATTGAAATTCATTAGCTAGTATTTGTATACCAATATTTCGTTTTTGTTTTTTTAATTATTCATTAAATTTTTATTAAACTTATGGGTTAGTTCAATACAATTATGTTATAGCATTTCTTAATATCCTCTTTCACTTTCCGTGGGGAAAGCTACGTCTTTCATCTATAATGCATTTACAATTTGTTAAGACTCGCAATTATACAATATTCACGTTCTTACATATGATTCAATATAACAAAAAAAAAAAAAAAAAATAACATAATGATAAAACTACTTCATTAGCTTAGAAAATGTTTATTTTTTATTTTAAGTTTTCGTATTCCCTTTTCTTTTTTTTTGTTTTGTTATATGTATGTACGTATATTTCTAAAATGACTTCTCACAGCTCCATAGCTGATACAAAGTGCTGAAGATTACAAAAATTAAACATTCTTGGTTTTAACTTATTAATTTTTTCGGTTTATGTAATTAATATTAATATCATTATTATCATCATATCCTACGCTTAGGATTACACAAAAAAAAAGCCTTTACATTGTTAAACATTAAATTATTTTGCCTTGTGTATAATTGTATAAATATTTTGTTTAAACAATTGCCTACATCTTTTTTTGTTTTTTGTTTTTTGTTTTTGTTTTGCTTTGTTTTCATTTGTAATATATTTAAGATTCGTTTCGCTTGATGCTGATGTAAAGTAATATGCGTTACATTTGTTTAAAGTAAGCTAGGTGCTATTACAATAATTACGTTAAAATATTTAGGCTACAACGTAAACAATAACTTGACAATTATTTGATTTGTAAACCTTCTCGTAGACATCTTCATTTTGTTGCTAGGGAAATATGTACAAAACAAAGCTCGTAAATATTTCGAACCCAGAATGTGCAACTGAATGTTGACAGTTGTGTGACAGTTGTCATATTCATATTCAAAATGCTAGTTAATTGGTTATAGAGGGTGCCGCTCTACACAAATACAATATGTAGGTAGCTAGATTTAGTGCTAGAAAGAGTTATAGAGATATAGACCGATAGATGTATATGTTCAGATTGCAAGTTGAAGTAAATATTTGCAAAGCTGCGTTTTTAAACGGAAACAAAACAAGATTAATCATAATTCGAACACCTGAGAATACTTATATAAATCGTCTATGCGTGCATGAGTGTTGGTGTCTATATATATATATATATATATATACACATATGTACATATATATATATAATTTAATTGGGATTCTGTCTGTGTGTGAATGAGTATTTTGAACTCTTCAAAATGGAAGTGAGCCAGAAGTGGGCTCATTTGAATGATTATTTGATGTTATGTTGTTGCTTTGGAAAACTTGTGCCGAGTTTGTGTATTACGTAGTAAATACGAGCTAGAGGATGGTTGGTAGACACACATATAAGTAGTAGTACTTAGGGCTCGCTAACGTTAAGTTAATTAAGTTTCATAAATATGTTACATAGAAAGTGGTCGTCGCACGATCGTTGGCTCGGCGAACTAAAGATCAGATTACATATATTGCCTTATGTAGTTGTTGTCACTGCGCAGTAAAATATACTTAGCATGCACATTAAAGCATAAACTAACTAAATCAACAGATACAATTACAAAAAAAAATAATCAAAAAGTATTAAAATAATACACCTAATATATATACACCTATATATATATATATATATATGTGTGTATATATAGTTAATTAGAATGACACGGGCATCCAAATGCGCTCAGTTGCTGCTTATGACGCATTCGATGCTTGCAGCGGCGAGGCCGCCTTGCGATAATAAATGTTGGCGCCCTTGATGGGCAACGGATGCGCCTCGGTGTTGAACACCCATTCATCCAGTGGCAGAACGGAGTCATCTGAGAACAGCAAGTACAGGTACTGTATGGCAGAGATGGAATGTCATTTTAGTTAAGTACATTGAATTGTTTGTCTTAACTTGAGTGCACTCACCTTGAGCGTCTCAGCTAGGAAGAAGCTCTGCTGCACATCGTCCTTTTGGGGCTCCTGCTGATAAACGTTGCGCAGGCCGCAGTAGCCGTGCGCGGTACGGCAATGCTTCTCCAGTGCCTGGACTGCTTCCCAGCCCCAGTCGCGATACTTCTGGTCGTGTGTGAGGCGCCACAGCACGAAATAGCTCTCGAACGTCTCCGGCCTAAGAATGTAGTATTTCTCCTGCGAACGCAGCGCACGCGCCTCTGCCGCATCGCTGAAACTAAACCGCAATTCAAGAGTGGCAACGATTAATAAATCCCAAGTGCAAATGCAATTGAAATTGCAAATTGAAATTGAAATTGCAATTGCAATGTGTATTGACACGACACTAACCGGAATGCCTCGGGTCCCAGCTGGGTGGGTGTGCGTATGTAGCTCTCGCGGCAGGTGTTGGTTATCCCCTTGCCCACCTCCATGTACCTGTCTGTGAGCTCGTTTTGCCGCGTTGCGGCGCCCAGCGCAAAAAGTCCGCCTAAAAAGTTGCAAAATCGAAAATCGAAAATACGTTTTTTATGCGCAACGACAAAAAGCACTTAATCCATTGACTTGGCATCAAAATAAATGCTCTTGAAATGACTCTTTGAACTTGCAGATACTCAATGGGCTTATTTTTATCGCAATTGAATCATGGATGGTTGTGATGTCAATTGTGCTCCCAATTTGTAAGTATCCCTTTAGCAAATGTCGATTGCAATCGAGTTAAATAAGACGTACCCGAGAAGCAGGCCAGATGATCCATTTTGTGCTCCAAACGATCGAACTTTAGATCAGACACATAGGTCAGTCCGTTGGGGCTGGTGCGAACCATTCTGTCCATGATGGCCAGCATTGCGTCGTCATACATTTCGCGGGCCTCCTCGTCCGTTTGGCCGGACTGGAGCCAGGCCTTCAGCAGATACTCGTAGTAGCTGTCGCCCAGGGCGCCCAGAGACATGTGCTCTGCAGAGACAAGACAAAGGCAAACAGTTAGATGCGGATTCAAGTTGGGCATAGTTTGACGTTACTTACGCTGACCCCATTTGCCCGTCTTGGGATTGAGGAAATTGGGATAGAGACCCTTGGGTTTCTCAATTTCCTTGAGCACCTGGCGTATAGTTTGGACCCGCTCCCGATACAGCGGATTGCCCGTTATGTCGCTCAAATAGGCAAACTCCAAATGCAGTGTGCCAAACTCGGAGAGAATTGAGCTGCTGCCGGATGCCCAGCCATAGTTCTTGGCAGTGCCCGTTTTGGTGTTGACCAGTGCATAGGGTATGCCCGTCGGTGTCTGGAAAGCGGGCAGCAGCTTATCGGCAATGTGCTGCGCCTTCTCCTTGTACATTGGATCCCCGGTAAAGGCGTACAGGGTCAGCATGCCGCCCACAAAGCGAATGTTCGTCTCAAAGACAGACAGCTCGGCACTGATGTTATCCAGCGAGAACTTGCGCTCAATCCAGTCGCGTCCCTCCTTGTACTCCTTCTCCAGGCCCATAATGTACAGCGTGTCCAATCCGTCCACAATTGTGGCACCCAAATCGTACGATCCGAATATGCTGCCCGAGTGTGGGCGCTGCGACAGGGGACGCAGCTCGTTCTTGCCCCAAGCATACAGTTTATAGTTGTGCCAAGCGTGCTCCATCATCTGCAAAAGTCAACGATACAAATAAATACATATATCAATGTGAATACAAGAATATAATTCTCGAACGATTGACGCAAGGGTATTCAAATTACACAAAGATAGGCGAACATATTCCCATTCCAAAATTATATTTCATTCAGCAAATAACCCTACGAAGGCAAGTCCAGCGATGTTCCCAAACTAAGTACCGAGCTCAAGGGCCCGGCGGCATTGGACTTGAAGAGTAGCCGATTTTTACAAGATTCTGGATGATAATCCCGTTAATTCTACTATTGCTGATCGAAGTGAAGGAGAAGAATTGGAAGCAGCTATTAATTTCCATGAATTAAGCAAAATCTTTGTATTTAATTGGATTATTCAGTTGCTCAACACTTCTAGTGGACTCAGTGGCAGGATACACAGCTGGTGTAAAAAGTAATAATGAAAAAACCCAAGATTAAACATGTAATTATCTTTCGTATGGTCGTGGACGTGCTTGTCTGTTCTCTATTTGCACACCTGTGCAAGCTGCTCCTCGGCGCCCAAACAAACCGACGCTATCCAAGGACATTGATTGTGGTCACAGTTCGGACTCAAAACGACTGCAATTTGAATTAAAATTGGACACACACACACACACACACACAGAGAGAAGGCACAGACACACGGGAAAAGCAGCGTTGGAAATTGTTAATAGAATGGACAATGCGATATGTTTTTGGCCGTCGCATTTAGCTAAGTCCCAAACAGCGTTCGCTACCTTTGGCCTGGATGGCATTGCATTACATATTGGCTTCTCTACAAGCGGACCCACACAATCCACCAGCTTACCCAAGCGGCAGCACTAGGCAGAGAGAGAGAGAGAGAGAGAGAGAGGGGGAGGGGGTGATGGCGAAAGAGATGCACTTGCAGCAGTGTGCGGTGGCATCAGCATAACATAATTTGGCATTGCATACTTTCGAGCGCCTTTTGTGAGAAATTCAATTACGAGCAAAAAACACCAAAACTAAAGTGAAGCCAAAATACAGAAGCGAATACAAACAGCATAATTATGCAGCGAATGCTCAGCTTGTAGATACCCTAACAATTTGACAGACCAACATAAAGAATGTTTTTTCCTTTTATATAGATACCCTATGAAAACTTGCCAAAAGCACTTTCCACTTGAAATGATTATTTGGTATACATCATTTAGGGACATTAATAGGTATGCCTTCTATGAATATTGGATGTACGTTTACTCGTTTTCTATATATATATATATATTTGCTGCTCTTAGTTGTGCTGCTGATGATAGTTTCTTATCTAAACTAATGTAACACTCGTTACAAAGTTCTCCAAAGAGATAAACATCGCTAACAATTTTTGTTGAATATTGTTGGTTGTTTCGGAGTTTGCTGAATGTACACAAACAAAAACCAAAGCAGACACAAATATTTGGCAGTACGGTCATAGTTTGCTGCCACTGAATATGACATTAATTTGTGCAACTTTATCATGTCCTTGAGCAGATGTGTTCTCTTCTTTTTCGACTATATGGCTACAGGGTATAGGGAAAAAAAAGATAAAAATCTATATGCGCCTGCAGGCCTATGGCCCCGCGGGTGTTTGTGCTGTTGGAGTGGGTTGCCCGCAGGGGGCGGGGGGGGGGGAGGGCTTGCATGCTTGTGGGTTGCTGGGACTATGCGTCACTTTGAGCCTCGTTGCGCTCTTTGTGTTTGCACAGCAGCTCTCTTTTGCCGGTCGGTTGAGGGTTGGGTTGGGGGCCTTGAAGGCAATGCAAATATTAACAGTTTTCCGGTAATTAATTAAAGTCGGACACGTGTTCGCATACCTTGCGTTCCGGAGGAGACCACATCCCAACCTCCATTGTCCTGTGACTGTGACACTTTCTTAGCTGTTCATATTGTTATTGTTTTAATTGTTTTTGTTCTTAAGATTTAGCGACAGATTCGTAGATTATATGCTGAAACACAGGCTGCAAGCCTTCTGCTGCTCGGGCAAATGAAATTCACGGACAGGACCATTTTAATAGTAGACAGTACGGGATTTGTGCCCTGTACATGCATACAATTAACGCTGACAGCCCAACGACAGACCCTAAAGGACCTCAAGGGCGGTCCCATTCGGAGCGTGACTGTGCAAATTTCGAGTCGCAACACTTACGCGACACAATCAACACTGAGCGTATATTTGCTTAGACCCTGTTGCCAAAGTTGCCAACAGAATTTGAAATTATGCTGACATTCCAAAAACGCATAAATCTCAAGCCCAACATTAGTTGCCAGTTTTGAGTGGTGTTTACATAATTTTGTGGATAGCAAAACAAGCAAAACTGAAATACAATTTGGCTCAGTGTATTTTTTTTTGTGTGTCGCTTGGACACTTAATGAGCCGCATCTGATTGCAAGTCAACAAGAACGAATTTAAGCCGAATTGTTTATTGTTTATTGGACCAATTCGGTCATTTCTCTAACCACAATTGTTGGTTGGGGAGGGGGTTGAGCAGGGTTGGCTGTGTGTGCAACCTTAACATGACGTGCCACATGTGGGCAGCAGTAAATCATCAGCTTGACTAATTTAACGGAAATTGCTTGATGGATTTGACTGATTGATTGAATATTTTTGTATTGTGGCAGGTCCAAATGGGGTAAAAACACACACACACAACTCACACACATACACACACGCATACACACACAGAAATGTATGTGTATGCAGCTGTACTTTCAGTTTGCACGTCTTCATTACGAATTAAGCTACATCCTTGAAATGTGCAAACGTCGCACGAAACGTGCCCCACCAAATGCGTGTGCATGTGTTGTGTGTGTGTGTGTGTGTGTCGTGTTGTGCCTGAACATCATTTCCGCAACGGAACGTGAAAACGTGCAGACCAATGAGGCGCCCTCCATCGTATGTCACACATTGCCCCAAATGCCACAGCGCCGTACACACTGTAAACAATTTTTTGCTTAACTCGACGAATTCATTTTATTTGTATTATTGCAAAATCGCAATTTAGATATTTATTTATTTATTTAAAATTGTTGTCGTATCGACGGCAATTTCTTAATTAACTGCTTAAGCCAGACTTTGCCATGCTGAGGTTTGCTTGGACCGACAAAACCATTTCAAATTGCATTCAAATTCGATGTCACTTTGAATAAAAAATGTTGTAATAAAACAGAAAGAAGGAAAATGGTTGAAGCTGAAGATTTGTTATGGTGCAGCTGCATCCTTCCGCTTCCTGTAGCCACAGCGGCTATTGAGGGCATTGGGAATTGGTTTTGTCGGCTTTTGGGCTGATTTTGCACTTGAGCTGGCACACCAGAGCACCACAGCACCACACCACCACAGCACCACACCACATCACATCACCAGAGAATCATAGCAAATAGCAGGTTCCCAAAGCCTACGCGAATGTGGGCCGCATTTGTGGCACATGACACGTGGTCCTGTTATTCATTTTGTCAGCCTTTTATTGGCACTTTGAAGAAATCGCTTGTTGTGGCGAGTTAAACGCAAAGTTGGAATTGCTGCAAAAGTGCACTATGACTGTGGGGCTGAGGAGGTGTTCATCTTTATTGAATGCAAATTTGAATTGCAACTTTAGCAGCAGTGCGCAAGTTGTTGTCAAATAACTTTGACGCTTTCTGCCGCTGGGCCGCAAAACAATGCAAATGGCAGCGACGCAAATGAAAGGCAAGGCAATTGCAAGTGGCAAGGACGCAGGACGGTGGAAGAGGCTTCAATGCAAAGGAGTAACTTTAAAATAGTTTTAAAAATATGCATAAGCCAACACTATCGTACACACACACACACACACACACACACAACCAAGCCCGTATTCGCAAAAAAGTTTTGGGCAAACTCTTTGGTCGAAAGCAAAGGGAAAATAATTGGCTTAAGGCCATAAAATAATGCGAAATCTTAGCTGCTTTTGAATAACTTGGCAAAAAAAGAGAGAAAAAAAAAAAATATATACACACACACACACACACATACAAGACGAACTATTTGTGGGTGTTTTGCATGCACGCCAAGATATGAAGTCAAATTTAACTGCAAAAGAAATATGAACAGCAACAAAAACTACAATAGCAGATATGTGTGTGTGTGTGTGTGTGTGTGTGTGTGTGTGTGTGTGAGGAAGCTGAGAAAAACAGGCAAACTATTACGAAAATATGCGGCAAAGTTCTCTGCTAATGGAATGCCAGCTGTGCGGGCAGAGGCAAACAGAGAGGGGAACAGAAGACGTGATTTGGAAGGAAGGAAGGAAATTCAACTAAAGATTCAACAATTGTTCACCAAGTTTACCTGTACAGGTAGAATTCATGTGGAGCATAAAAAGCGTTTTGCGATGCGTTTCTATTATTATTAAATTGTTTACAACCAAGTCGGAGCTCTCCACATAGTTTCAAGCCAAACTGCACTCAAAACAAGCTAAACACAAACCAGATGTTTTTTGAAGGCAGCTGATGAATTTTGAAATTGAATGTTGGAATGTTTCTAGCTGTCCGTTTAGTCTCAGGTGGTTGCTCGTCTTACGTAGTATGCATTGCGTTATTATTGCGCATTGACGCATTCCCAATCCTGTAGCAATGCCAATCCATCAATAGCCGCATCGATGGCCATTTCGAGTTGGGTTCGCTCTTCGCACGGGCTTCCATTGACAATGAAACGGGTGCAAACGGTCAGCAGCAATCGGTTGGCCCAACAACAACAACAACAACAGCAGCAGGCAAAGTGGGTTAGTGTCAGCAGCGACGTCAGCGTCATCGTCAACGTCATTGGCAGCCTCAGTCTCGGCGTCAACATCAGCGACTGCTCTGCTCTGCTGCTGCTCTGCTGCTGCAGTTCTTTGTTGTTGTTCGCTTTTGTTTTTGCTTTTTGTTTTTTTTTTTTGTTCGCTTTTGCTTTTTGCTTCTTTTGTTTTTGTTTTGACGCTGTATGGGGGATTGCATTGATAAGTGCAACGCTGACTGCGCTGAATAGTGGAGCCAACTTTGTGCAGTTAAATTTCGAATTAAGCTGATTCAACTGTTTCAATACACTTGGGGAAAAAACATTTGCAATTTCGTTCACCTTTTTGTATATATCATAATTTAAGACATCAATTTCTGGCCTGAGTAGGTCATTTCAAAATATTATTTATAATGCTCGTTGGAAAGTAATTTCGCAAAATACACCGAAATTTATTAGTTTTCGCAAGCTCAGAATTTTATAGTGAATTTTTTGTTTTTTTACAGATTATACCTTCTCCAGCTCAAATACAATTTCTCCCTGCACATTTTGCCCCACCTCTGTTCAAGTTGCTGTTGTTGTTGGTGGTGGTGGCTGCTGCTGTTGCTGCTGCACTTTTTGGCGGCCAGTTGAAGTGGTTTACCTTGGATTTGGCTAGTGGCTAGTGACTGCAAGCATTGCACAGCATTGAGCAAAACATGATATCAGCTGTGATGTTGTCAGTGAGTGAGGCAAGTCTGTAAACTGTCCATGCATATATATATATATATATATATATATATATATATATATATTGCACAGCATTGAGCAAAACATGATATCAGCTGTGATGTTGTCAGCGAGTGAGGCAAGTCTGTAAACTGTCCATGCATATATATGCAACATCTCAACGACAGCCAGATTGAATAAATGAACTTTGAACAATGCCTCACTTCCATCCCATTATCAATGTTGCGCCAAACCTTGCCCGCCACTACTCGAAGGCTCTGATTAACTGAATACCTTTCTCACGTTCTAAAAGGGTATGGGGGGGTGGGGGTGGTGGCACGTGTGTGTGGGGCAGTTCTTAAGTGTTTGGCAATTTCGTGTAGTTTGCGTTCACCATTCGAGCTGGCCATTTGAGTGCCCATACAATATATATATATTTTGAGTGCTTGCAACGATGCCAGGCGGGAGACTGAACATGAAACTGAAACTGAACCGGAAGCAGCAAGAAAGTTAGACAGGTACTATATAAAATGAACCGAATCCAGCAAACCTCTAAGTGTATATATGTATGTGTGTGTGTGTGTGGGGCACATACCATGCTGCCTCACTTTCCAGCTGGTTAGCCAGGCAAGTGAAATCTGAGCTCGAGCTCATGTCATGAATTTCATACGCATTCGCAATTGAATAAACAAATGAATATATTCACATGCTAAGCTACAAGCAGGTACATATATACCTCAATTGCTGTGTGTGTGTGTGTGTGTGTGTGCAGGTGTGCGAGTGTGCATATGCAAAATACTTACTGCAACAATCAATAAGGGAAATGTGTGCATCTGATTTGAATTTATGTTTATTTTTGGCTTCAAAGTACAACTGGATCAAAAGTTCAACGAACTCGGTTTTGGAACTATTAACTTTATTTATTTATTTTTAAATTAATGTGTGAGCCATGCCAAGGATTGCATATCCTTATAGTTTTACAAACAGGAGCTCATCGTTCCCATGCTGACCTCCTGACCGCCTGCAGCCAAGTGATGCTGTTCCACAATATATGTGTATATAGTTTATGTGGTGAGCGACGTCTGCTTCAATGTGCAACAAGCGTCACGACAATGTTATGAGACCCCACTGCAAGGGTATATACATGTATGTGTATATACTCGTATGATTAACTGTTGGATTGCATTGCATGGTAAATGAAGTTGAGTGCATTTTTCTGACATTGAGCATGAAAGCCTTATTTCCGGAACGGAAATGAAAATCAATTGTAATTGTTGGCATGCATTTGATAATACAAATGGGCATGTGCCTCATATTCAATTGCAACCAGGCACTGACGAGTGTTCAGCAGTGGGGAGGAGGGGAGGGAAGGGAAGGGATAAATTTGAAATGGTTTGCTGCGAACAAAGATGTCAAGTGAAAGACATCAAATTAAACGCTTCGCATATTCTGGCAAATGCGGTTATTTATTGCTGCAGTTGCAGTTGCAGTTTGTTGCTGCTTGTTGCAAGTGCAAAGTTGGAATTTGTTTAGTGCCAAGTTAGTTTGCCAAGGTCTCGACATGGCCACTTGAGCCGTGAAAGCGTAAAGCAATTGACGCCCATCCGCATCCGGCCGCCAACCTCCTTTTCCTTCTCCATCTCCTTGACTATGCGAATTGCAATTGCATTGAGTGGAGCCACCCGAAGGCAGCAGATCTTTGCCGGTTAGCGTTCACCGGTTACCGGTTACAGCCAGCCAGCCAGCCAGCCAGCCAACCAGCCAGCCAGCCAGCCAGCCAGCTTGCACCCGTCAGCCAAGTGAGCGTAATAAACGTCAAGATTTCGACCGCAAACTGAGAATGCAGGCACTTTGCCAATGTGTTTGCTGCAACTACAGCAAATGCTGCTGCTGCTGCTGCTGCAGCTGTTGTCACGTGCGTGTTCTTCTTAGTCAACCCCCTACCCACCCCCACCCTGCATGTGCGGCCAAGGCTAATGTAAGTGTGGCCCCCAAACAGGAACTCTTTGCTTCGAGCCAAGCACCCAGTAATGCCAAGGCGGCACTTTTGCACTAAATAGAGCAATATTCGATAGCGATAGCGATAACGATAACGATTATTAATCACATTGAATATATGGTATTTGTGTACATTGAAGTGCAATTAAAGAATGGTAAATTGATAAGGATCTAGTTTGTCATTTTTGAAATGACTAATTCAGCGTAGATATGGTGCACAAAGTACAGTGAAGCCTGACTAAACTGAATTGTAACCTCGATAATAACAGTTAGCAGTTAACAGTTAACAGTTGTATCGCAGCATTAGTGTTTTTATCTTTTTTTTTCCACTTGGACACATGCATATTAAAATACCCTGTAAAAGGCAGAGACATCTTCTCTCAGCTCGACTATCACCTCTCCAAGAGTGGAGAAGATAATGTGAATAGGTTTTCAATATAGTAACAAGATCTCAATCTGAGTGCAAGAATTTGCTGTTGTTCGTGATCTTTGGTACAGTATTGATTCAATATCCAAAATTGGATTGGTTTCTTCTGCTACTGTTGCGAAAGGCATTTCTCATTTAAATCGATGCCGAGTTAATTATTACTCTTATCGTATCGTATTTGTTGTTGTAGTCTGATGGCGTGCAGAGAGGCATGCAGAGAGGCATGCCGCACGTTTTGCTGGCACGCCAGTCCGTGTGGCATCAACAGCTGCCACATTGTCTTGTGGCGCCGTGACAGGCCCCCCCTCAAAGGTCAGACATTTGAAATTGATACGCAATTTTAGCACAGACTGACCCGTCCCGCCCCGCCTCACCTCTCCCCCCCGTGCCCACCCACTCACCTCCACAATTTGGGCGCGTTTTTCGTAATCAATCAAGCTGTCGCCTCCCGTCGCCTCCTTGGAACCCGTCTGCGTCGCTGCACCGGCGCCACCCAAGGGCATGGCTGCAACCGCCGGTGGCAAGTTCATTGGATTGGTGGCGTTTGCTGGAGACTCGTGACTCGAGACTCGCCCGATAACCGGCGAGACTTTCGGCTCCAGCACCATGGAGGACATCTCCTTGCGAATTTGCTCCAAACTGCGAGCATCGCCCTCGCTGGTGGGCGTGGCATTCAGTTGCTTGGCATTCAAGTTCTTTGGATGATTGTTGACATAGTTGAGTTCCTTGATCTGATTGTCGTTGGCACTGACGCTATCGCTGGCCACCTTCTCATTCAGCCGTATTATGTTGGACAGGTTAATGTTGTTGATCAGCGTGACGCCAGTGATGGCCACCAGTATGATGACGAACACAATGCCCCCGATCAGCAGCACTGGCGTCGTCTTCGACGTCTTCGGGCACATCTCAGCGGCTGTCAATTGTCCAATTTTCCAATTTATCCAATTTTTTTTCACGTATTTATTTTTCTTAAATATTTGTTTTTTTTGCGGCAATTTTTACGACTTGCGCTCTGTGTTCCGTTTGGTTTTTGGCACTGTATTCAGTTATATTGATGTTTCCTTATTTGAACACACCACACACCACACACACACACACATACACACACACACATACCGAGATGCAAACAATTCCAATCTGGCAAAAGTTCACTGAGATTGATCTTAATGAATTTGGGCACTGTTTGTTTTGACAGGTGCCTCACCTTGACCCATTTGATCATTTGATCAGTGGGCTAGCAAACTGCAAATGCAAATTTATATTCAAATTTTGTGTGCTGTGAAAATTTGGCAGCATGTGAAACGAATTTATTTACATTCTCAAAGAGGCATTGCTGTTGGCAATAATTGAATCAACTTGCAACCTGAGCCAAATGCTAACATTACAATATATACATATGTCTATATATACTTATGTGTGAGGCACTCTATATTTATGGCGATAACTTGTGATAACTGCATATCATGACAGCGCATCGAGTTCGCCCTTGGCACGTAGAATTGCATGTTTTTAGTAACAATTAAATGTTTTATGGTTGTATTTGCTGCTCGATAAACGTAAAAGTACGTTTTGAAGTGCATGTTCCGATTGTGTGCACATTGTCAGCCAAGCCATATAATAATTGATATAGTATACAGCTTACAGCTGGGCTGGGCTGGGCTGTTCAACACGACCATTATAAATAATTAGTTGTAAAATGCCTTTTATCAATTTTTTGAAAGTTCGTCTTTGACTATGCTAACAAACGGCAATCAAACTACAATTGAAAAATCGACTACACCTACATTAGCATATTAAGACTTGGATTTCGCTATTCCTATCAATTTGAGCATATTGATATTTTCGCTTGCACCTGAAAATAAGGCTGGCATTTATTGTCTGTCTCTAGAGAAGCGATTTCGTGTAAACGATGACACTTGAAGGCCGCGGATGCGCCACAACTGGCTAACGATAACGGCATCAAGTCTGACAGGTTAACACCCACCGCCACGCCACGCCCACACCCCAGGCAAAGCGCCAGTCTTAACTTTCAACGAGAGGGAGGGGAGAGGAGAGGCGATGTGGGAACTGTTGAATTTCTGCACATTGAATTTTTCATTCAAAATCAGCATCGATTTAAGAACTGGGTGTGAAATAAGGTACGAACTAAGTGTCTAATCAAGTTCTTTCTCCGATTTCAAATTTAAATATATATATATATATATATGTATGTATTTTGAATAGAATTGATGGGATTTAAGTACATGAATTTCTCTTATTTATTTCATGTGCTCGGGCGGCTGCTTGAGTGCACTTTTTGATACACACAATCAATAGCAAAGCAGACGCTGCTCAACTTGGTGCCGCCTGTGCATTATGCCCCATCTTCTGCAGCATTTAATTGGTATTGGGCGGGTACAAGTGTTGCCAGACCTTGCGTATACGCAACATTAGAAGCATTTGCTGCCAATTGAGAGTTGAAAGTCTCCATCTGGGAGCTTATTGCTGCCCAGTTTATTTATTGTGGCAGAGACTTATTGCATTGCCTACTTATGGGGCAGGCTCTTTGGCCATGTGACTCATCGAATCACTAGATACCAGAGAGGGAGAGGGGTGGGAGATAGCGCAACAACTGTCTGGGCAAGTAAGAAGTTTTCTTCTTACTTAACACATAATAACAAATGTAATAAAGACCCATTGTGTAGTGAAATGCATTTTCATTGCCGATTGCCGATTGCCGATTGCCATTGGCCATTCGCCATTCGCCAACCGTTTGCCTTAATTCAATTCACATCAATTCATATCAAAAAGTGGCACCCAGCTTGTGGAGAAGCCAGACGGCATCGAGTTTTGCGCAAGCAAAACAAATATGTGAAACGTATTCTGCTGCTCATGAGTATTTTCTTATGTTTGCCTCGTTTTTTATGTTCTTTTTTTTTACTTATTTTTTGTACAACTCTCGAGAGATGCGTTTAAATATAAACATTGGGCGTGAGCAGAAATGCTGGCGACATGAGATGAGAAGCGACGCGACGAGACGCGACGAGGCGAGGCGTGAGGCTCAAGGACATGACTATGCGGCAATTAAAAGAAGCAACACAAACACAAAATGTACATATACAAAATAACGAAACGAAAATAAAATATAAACAGACAACACACACACACACACACACACACACACACACACACAGCCACACATGGGTAGAGGCTACTTGCCCAGGAGGCTGTGCGTCAACAAGAAAATACTTTGGGAAGAAACGTGTCAAGCGGTGCCATGTACTTTTAAATACCAAAGTTATGCCAACACAACCTCACCCTCCCCCCATTGCAACCCCTTAAAACGCCATAATATAGCACTACCTGTACCAGCTAGCACCTTGGGGGCTGGATGCAAGTTATGAGTTTACTGTCGTTGCCATGGTTGATTAGTTTGAGTTGTGCATAGTAGATATTTGTGTATGGAATTCACATGCCGCTTTGTTGAACTGTTGCGCAGGAAGATGTACAAATACACAAACACACACACACACACACAAACACACACACACACATATAACACAAACACGGACACACATATAGTTGATTACTTTAGGGGCAAACTTTAAACTAGGTAAAATAACAACAATTTATTGCTAATATTGTATTTATGTTTTTTTACAGATGTTTTGAAGCGATGAAAAATTGCCACTGGCCGCGGTTTGTTTACTTTTATTTGTATGTATGTGTTGTTTTAAATTGTTTTTATTATTATCATTTTTTTTTGTTTTTATTATTGTTTCACTTGGCGAATGGTTGTTGTTGTTGTTGTTGCGAGAGCAACGCGTGGCCGCAGCTGAGCAGACAACAGGCGAGTGCGGCAAGTGGACCGAACTGCCCAAAACTGAGACTGAGACAACGGCAATGGCATCTAGCAAATGGGGGAGGCACCAAACCCATAAAGTCCCAGCGAAAACGAAACGAAATGAAAAGGAACGAGAGCAAATTAAAAGAGTGTGCGAGCAAAAAGCGCGCGCGCTTGGAATGTAACGGCAACAGGCGGAACATGAAAACAAGAGCAGCAACAAATCGGTAAACGAAACGAGAACCACTGTAAAAAGCTTTCTGCAATGCATGCAGACGCATGCATGGCGAGGCGAATGATGAGCGAGCGAATGGGTAAAAGTTCCACTTCCAAATAGCCTTGGTGAAATTTGCATGTTTGTGGAACAACAACAGGATCAGAACATTACGATCGAGACAGAGGGGCCGGGAAATGGAGCAAGATAGTGTGGGAGAGAAATGGAGCATGCGATAAAGAACGAGAGATAGAGAGAGAGAGAGAAAGAGAGAGAGAGAGTCGACTTTGCACAATGGCAAGCAATTTAAATGAAAACGAAATGTAAAGAAACAAATGAGATTCAATTAATTATAGCTCTATAAGCGAATAACACACAAATGCAAGTCAAGGAGCCACTCTCTAAGCAACAACAACAATTGCAATTTATGTGTGTGTGTGTGTGTGTGTGTGTGTATTCGTGTATTTCGGTGTTGCTCCATTTACATTTTAATTATACTTAATTTATGGCAGCAAAGGGCGACTTAAAAGGTAACGGCAAAATGCGGCATTAAGTATACGCCGTGTGCGGCAACGAAGAAACAGAGTCCGCAAACATTTAAGGGTTGTGGCCTACAAATTTTCAACTGCATCAAGTTACGCGTTGGAAGGCTGACGCTCTCATTATTGGGCTCAACATTTCCGCTAACGAATTACTTTCAATTACCGACAATTAAAATGTGTAAAAAGTGGAAAGCAAACAAGTTCTTGTGCATTATAATTCTTATAAGCTCTTAATAAACAACGATTACAATTAATTAATTAATAATTTAATTGTAATTAGTTGCGATTTATTAATGCAATTCAATTGAATCCCATTTACTGTGAGCATTATTGACTTATTGTTGATTGTGTAAAATACTTTCAGCTTACACCAAAAGTCGCTTTCTTAACAACAGATTGATTCTCTACGTGCTTCCTTGCCCCCCCCCTTGCAACTTTACTAATACTAACTCGATAGAGCCCGGCGCTAGCGAAAACCTTCCGCCAAAACAAACCTTTTGGCATTATTTTCATATTAATATTTTTTTCTTTTGTGCACGAGCAACTCGAGACAAGACGAAGGCACAAAAGATGCCTGATGAACAGTTATTATTGCTCTTGTTGTTGTTATTATTGTTGTTGTTGTTGTTAGGCTGAAAATAAGCCTGGGCCGTTAAGTAAGTAAGTTAGTAAGTAAGTACGAAGGATTCTTGCACTTGTCACTTGTCTTGCCGTTTCGGTGCCTTTGAGCTGACAGCGCACGAAGACATGACAAAGGCAAAAAACGGCACAAAGTAAGACAATAAACAACCATAACAATGGTACCAACAGCGACGAAAAACAGACAAACAAAACAACAAAAAAAAACAGCAGAAAACACAACTGAAGCTGCTTGCTTGCCCAGATAATGTGCGAATCGTTATTGTTGTTGCTATATGTTGATATATACACACATACACACATACATATATACATATACATATAGCATGCTTTCATACCTACCTACTACTAACGGTAATATGCAGAGCGTGGCAGCCCAGATATAATTCATAACACCACAGGACTAACACAATACCAACAAAAATGATGTATTTCTTTCCTCTTCTTCTTCTTCTTTTTTTTTTTGCTTTTTTTTGGCTTATTTACTCAAAAAAAAAGTGCAACGAATTTGTTGATTTTTGAACTGGCCTTTACTTGTGCTGTTGAAGGCGTGGCTCTAAGATATGGGCAAATATGGGCAGAGGAATAGGCATCGCAATACTTAAATCATTTTTTTTTTTTGTGCTCGATTTCTATTTCTTTAAGTGCCGTTTGTGATGGTCTTAAGTATTTTCGAAAAGTTGCTTCAGACTCACTTTCATTTTAAGTATTTGTAAATAGTATATCCATTTTATAGGTATAGCCATGGATATGTGCAAAATACTTATTAGTATACATGGTTTATGGGTGTGTAGTTTTTTAATGTGTACGACTAGGTATTGGTATATGCGATATACTTGTAGAGCAGGGTAGAAAACCGTTGAGCACGCCCAACGACAGCATTTTTACACGGTTTTTGTTTTGGGTTTTTCTCCTTTTTGTTGTTTTTTGCCACTCTTGAGTTGTTGTCTCAGCTTTTTTTAATAAAAAGGTAACGATGACAAAAGCAACAACAACAGCAACAGCGACAGCGACAGCAGCAACAACAACAACAACAACAAAACGCACAACAACAAGTGTTTTATACAGTGAGAAGAAAAGAACAGAACACACAGCAACTGAACGGAGGATGCAGCCTGAGATATTTGAGGGCGTAACGTGGCTAACGACAATACAAGGCTCAGCCAAACACGGGAGCGTTGAAAGGGAGGTGTGGGTAGATACTGGTGGCAGTGACTACAGCTACAGCCTGTTCACATCCTTTTGGCAGTCATTGTTCCTGTCTGCCATCAGTGCCAACAATGGCGCCATAATAAAACAAAAAACAATAAACAAAAAACAAAACTGTTAATTAGTTGGCCAAGACAGTGGTGATTATGAAAAGGAAATGGCAATTTGTTGCTTTGTGTAAACGGGCTACAAAATAAAATGAAATGCACTCGGCCAGCGTCCACTCCAAGCGCTATTTTTATATGCCTTGGAGTCAAGCAGGAGAAGCAGCAGCAGCAAGCGTGGCATTTACAAAAGTTGCAACAGCTTTTTTTGCTTTTGTTTTTTTTCTTCTTTTTTGCATATACCAAAATAATAAAATTGATTTTTATAACTTTGTCGTAGTTTTGTTGTTGTTTTTTTTGCTTACATTAGGGAAAGCACCTGAATTTTACGGGTCAGTGAGTTGACAGAACTTCAATTATCTAAGAACAACAAGCACGGCGGCAAACATGAACAAACTTGCAAAACGCAAACTTTTGGCAAAATGCATTTCGTAAGTAAAACAAAAAGCAATAAAAACAAATACTTATATATATATATGTATATATGTATGTATATATATATAGTATATTGAAAATTGAAAATATAATCAGCGTTATTTTATGCAACTTTGAAGCACATTTTAGCCAAGTGCAAAACTAAAGACAAAAATGCTAAAACTGTATCAAATATTATATACCAGATATATATATATATATAGATAGGTATTGATAGATATCTATTTGTGTAGACATACCTAACATTATCTGAAAATAATTTGCATACAATTTGAGCTGAGCTGATGAGTTCGTCAAGTGCGTATTCACTGGCTGTTTACGCTTGAGATGGGGAAGCGGATTTACAGGACATGTGCCAATAATTGCTGAGCGAAATGTGTCCTGTCGTGTGCTGTTGTCATTGGCGAAGCATTTTCGCAACGCTTATGGCTAAAATTGCTGGAAAAATGTCGGCGACTGGCGCTGCAATTAAATGCTGGCCAAAGTGGGCATGGATACGCCCTGAGAATAAACAGTTGGCCGCCAACACGGGCCAACAGTGCAGTTCAATTAAGTATGCCATTGACTAGGCAGACACGCCTATATGCGGCCACGCCCAATGCCAATGCCAATTCCAGGGTTCGATCGAGTAAGCAAATGCATAGCTTCAGCATGAACACGTGTCAAAAGGGCAACCGATAAGGAAATGATGAGGGCGGCATCTTTAAGTGAATCCCCGGGCTAGCAAATAAATTTGCCGATTTTATTGGGCCACATTTTGCTGCAGCAACAACAACAACAGCCAACAGCAACTTGTTAGCACGCATGTGTTGAAAGCGTTTATGAATATTTAAAATTGTACATTATGAACTCCATTGATTTCTGGCACCCAAAACACTGCTTACAACATGCTGATGTGTGAAGTGTGGCAGTGGCAGTGGCAATAATGCTTAGCGTGTGTGTGTGAAGGAATAAATAATAATAAATGCCTCGCATTAAGTAGTATTTGGGCCGTGACTATTTAAATTTATTTTACTGTACCAGTGTGTGAAGGACCTTTGCAATTTATGTATATTTTTATGCATATTTAAAATTGGACATTACAGGACTTCATTGATTTCTGGCACCCAAAACAGTGGTTAACACATTCCGATGTCACATTAAATAATAAATAATAAATAATAATGAATGCCACGAAATAAATCGTATTTGTGCCATGACTATTTAATTATATTTGAATGTACCCGTGTACCAGTTAAGGACCTTTCGAATTTTGGGGCAGCTGGCCATTTTCCATGGCAAACAACTTGTTCAATTTAAGCGAATGTAAATTAGAAATTCTTCTAGTTAGCAAACTTGTTTTAAGTTTGAAAATGAGAATGATTCTGGAAGTTTCAGTATGCTGGTGAATCGATAAATATTGTTGCTAAGAATTGTTGTTAGTCGACGTAATTAATTACATGTATTATTAATTGCGAAGGCATCTCGAAGCTGTGCTACAAAACTAGCTGATGGGCAGTTGAGAATCCCTTGAGAGTCACTGTAAAGGTCAATGCTGCAATGCCCCCTCTCTCCTCAGCTCGACTGCTTTCTCTGTGTGTGCGTGTGTGTGCGTGTGTGTGTGTGTGTTTTTGTGTCTGCTGCAGCACATTACACGCACATTAAAATTTATGTGGCACGAGCAAAAAACTCTTTACAACAAAAAGCACTAAACATTATGCCCACTTCAGGCGCCATTTCGACCAGCCCTTCAATGCCACGCCTGGCTAACACAATCATGTGTGCGTTTGTGTGCGCGTGTGTGTGTGTGTGTTAGTATGGGATAAATGGCAAGTGCAGTTCCTGGTTATAACTGGAAGGCTAGTGTCGACCGTTGCAAGCGTTGCAAGTCCCAAATAAAGGGCAAAATGCGATTTTCACATTAGCTGAAAAACGGCAAATGACTGAAACCGTCAGTCAGGAACACAGTTGGGCGAAATTGTATCCTTCAATCGCATTATATTGTGCACATAACAAGTGCGCCTAATGGGTTGCAGCATTTCCTTCACACCGGATGTGTTGTGATAGGGGATCAGGCCAGCCGGAGGTGGCCAATCGACAAAGTCAGCCAATAAAAATCAATTATTATGCAATAAGCTCATTAAAAACAAGCAATTGTAATAGCAATGCCAGAATGAGGCGGTTGGGGCAGTTGGTGGCAGTTGGGGCAGGGTTGGGCCGAGCAGCATCCACTTTATCAGCCTCATTAAACGCACAGTCCTCGAAACCGGGCAAAAGTTGGCAAGCAGGCAGGCAAGCAAGCGAAACTCTCGAATGAAATTGTGCTCATGATTGCGATTACGGTTATGACTGCTGAGAAATATTGGCCAAGCGGCTGTGGATTACGCCAGATGGCAAGAGCTACTGCTGCGTGTATGTATATGTGTATATATGTGTGTGTGTGTGTACTGGTTTAAGTTTATCCTTTAGCAGCAAAGTTCCAAATCTAATTACCCAGCCAGGCCAAAGTCGTATGCCATGAATGCATCGGGTGTCGTCGACGGGTTTCTAAAAGCCGTCTACTCTACATTGTCCAAGGTCTACTTGGCACTCTCCCCCCCCCCCCCCACGACTGGTCAACTGGTCAACTCATGGCACAGATAACCAAGAGCGCTTTCAATGAATGCTGCTAATTGCCACGCTTATTGATGCAATCCGATATAAAATCTACACTGCTCTGATTTCTGGCTATTCGCTAATTACAAGCCCAAATGCAAACGTGCTGTGCACAAATAAGTGTCTACTTTAAATACACACACGCACACTCACACACACACACAGACACAGACACAGCCACACACATTGACAGTTCAATATAAACTCTTGATTGAGCTCTTTGTTATTTTTGTCAAATTTGAAGAACATATTTTTCAAAATCACAAAATCTTTGCTGGTTTCGGTTTGGGGGTTTCTATGTGGCCAGAGTTGAAGCCAGCCCGTTTGCCTGGCCTACTGCATCTCTTGCCGGCTAATCTGCTGTGATGTGCTTTGAAGATGCCAAAATCGGTAGGTGACTACTTAGTCTGAGGTGTCCAGTGTGGAGAGCGGTAAATATTTGGTCAACTGCGTGGCTAATACTTGCTTGCCTTGGCTTGCCTGAGACCTGGCTCAATGTCTCTTCCCGTTGCATAATTAAAGCCAAAGCAGATTGTAAATAAAAATATTTTGAGACTTTTTATCAATTGGTTGAGTGCGGATATTTTATGATCCTGCTTAATGTCATTTGCAACACGGGATTGCCATTAGCATTAATTTAATAACCACTCATAACTATTCAATTGAAGCACACACACATAGCCACACACTCACACACACACATTGAGTGGTGGCGAGGGTATTTCAGCGTGGCATTCTATCGCCTATCGTCTATCGATTGGTTGGCCATTTACATGTGTGCGACATTATCGCTGCGGCCAGGCGGCCATAATTCATGGCCGACTGGGCATTGTCGTGCAGCTTCCGGCCAAACTGCTCCCGCACAGATATCTATATATATATATATACAAATACAGTTGGTGTGGGTCGCATTATCATTTGAATCGTCATCATCGTCATCATTATCATCATTATCATCATCTTTATCATTATTGTTATTGCTGTGGTTCTTGTTATTGTTGTGGCGTGGCCGCGTGTAAAACCAATTTTTCATTTTGTGCCCGGCTAGCCATAAACTTTTGCGTATTATTTTTTATGCGCTGTCATAAATAAAAATATGTTTTATTCTATGTGTGCTGCAGACTGCTGTCACGCTCTAGGGGGGCTGCTGTTGCCATGGGCGGGCCATCGGGGGGATCGGGTGCAGCCCATTAAAGCGTGCTAATATGCGATTTAAAATAAATTGCCAAAAAGAAAACAGATTTCACGCCCAGCGATTTTACAGATTCCGGCCAGTTCGACCTGTCCACCGACCCGCCTCAGAATGCCTAATGCACACACACACACACACACACGCACACACACACACACAATCATGCATATGCTGCGTATACGTAATTTGCACTCTGCCCTTTGAGCAGCAAATCTCATGCCTCAGCCCTAGCTGCCTATCTACTGGTCGTATGCGTAATGTCTTTTATGCTGGCATCAAACTCAAAGTCAAAGCTAATTTATGAGATTCTCCAGGGGGGTGGTGCCGCCGCGGAAGGAGGGGTGGGGATGGGAGAGGTGCGCTGTGTCTGTGCAAATTCAATAAACTTATGAAGTTACCGCCCATTAAATGCGCTCATTTCGCAGACGACGAGTCCTGTCAGCCAGTCAAGTCAGCAAGTCAGCAAGGCCGCTACCCGGCTGCGTCACATTGGCACATCCTTGGCATGAGCTGGACGTGCACATGGCAGGCGCACAACTTGTTGCAGCCTCAGCTACCACCCCCTCTGTCCGCTACTGTTTCACATGATTTGGGCAAATGAGATGTAGGTTGCCGCCGCTGGCGAACTGCTGCTCGCAAGCTGACTGCGAACTGCTGTCAACTAATTGTTGGAAATGGAAAAAGCTTTGATCTCATCTTACTCTATAAACATACATACAAACAAACATACATATATATATATATATATATATATATAGATATATAAGTATGCAAATTGCTGGCAACAAAGGGTTGGCTAATTAACTTTGCAACAATTAGCAACTGCATTTTACTTGCACCTTGCTGGTTCTGGTCGAGTTTGTGCTCCTGGTTGTCCGATTTGATATTTATGCCATCTGCATTCCTGCATAGAGCACGTCGAACATAAAAACTGATTTATTGTGACATTTTATGCACATGCCATTCCTCACTGGCCGTCAACCTTTTGCTGTGTGTATGTGGCAAATGTTGCCAATGGCTAAAAATAGCGCATAAATGTTAACAATGCAGTTGGCTGCTGGCATCCGCAAGTAAGGGTGGCTCTTATAAATAAAAACTATATGTATCTGTCCAAAATGTCAGTCATTCAGATTTACGATTGAGCCCAGCCTTTGGCTCCAGCTGCTGTTCATTGTTGCACTTTATATATGCAACATTCAAATATGTAGAAAAACAAAATTTCTTTGTAATTTCTGAAATATTTTTCAATTTGATCTCTTATTTGGTTTCTTTGATATTATGAAGTATTTTTGGACTTGTTTTAACAAAAATTCGATTTTATGTGGCATAACATCTGGCTGAAAAGAGGCTGAGAGCAATCGGATTGCCGATTTCAGCATTTGAGCTTAAATGAAAAATGGCCAACAGAGTTTAAAAGTTTACTGCCTCATTATGAGAATGTTCTATGTTGGCCGGGGAGGCGTAGGAAATTCAATAGAAGTAGATTTTGCGGAATCTGCTTTGCAATGAGGTCAAATGCAATTTCGCTTGGCCTAGTCCATTTAAATTGAATGCTTGCTGAACTGAAAAGCTATGAATATGATTTATTACTGCAGCTTCCCGTGCACCGCACACAAATTTACATTTTGACTCTCTAATTGCCGACGAGCAGCAGCAGCTCTGGACACAGGCAGCAACTGTCCAAGGCAACACATTAATGAATAAATATCACATGTTATTGTGCTCATTAAAGCGCACAGCAGCACTGAGAGACTTGAAGCCGAGCGAGCTGAGTGTCTCATCTGTCTGTCATGGCATCAAGCAGACATCCGGCACCACTATGCAGCACCGCACCGCACCGCACCACGCCGGATTCACCGTCATGCCCATTCAATAGGCACATCCCCTACCCAAACGAGACGGCGGCATGCAACATGCCACACACGTTGAGCATCAATGCACGAGAGCATTGATTTTAATGTGCGGAATCATTTTATTTCAAATGAAGACGAATGAAATTATGCACTAATTATATTATCTTATATATATGTATATATATATATATATATATATATATATATATCACTTTTGAAAACCAGATCGATTCTTCCCTTGCAAGCTATTTGATATAGTGCGCCGTCTGGCTGATAGTTTTTTCCCCCAAATGTTGCACATTGATAACTCAACAAAAAAGTTGTTCAACCAAAAACTCAACTTTCGTCCGATCGTTCCTATGGCAACTATATAATATAGTGAAAGACATATTGATGCACAGTTTAATCAACATAAAACTTGAAAATTGAAAGACTCGTTTGCATACAAGTAGACATGGCGCTGCCAACTCGGCTAGTGGGGCTGATCAAGAATATATATACTTAATGGGGTCGCCGCATAAGTCTTCTGCAGTGCCTTCGACAGTTAACACCAACATTATAATACGATTCCAATTCCAACTTTTTTTCTTTTCAGCATTTCGCAAGGCTGCACTAAAATGGCGGAATTGGCAGCAATGCAGGCTGGCGAGTGGCAGCCGAACACTGTGTGTTGCTCCGGACAGGATATGTAATTGAATTCATTTCATTGGCATTGCTGCTGCTGTTGCTGCTGTTGCTGCTGTTGCTGCTGTTGCTGTTGTTGCTGCTGTTGCTGCTGTTGCTGCTGTTGTTGACTGTCAGCAATTACATTTAGCATTACATGGAAAATCGTTCACCCGACGCCATATTCGTGGCCGCCTATCACAAATTAGGCCAAAATGGCGGTTGCCCAACAACCACGCACAACTACCTACACACACACACACACACACACACACACACACACACACACACACACACACACACACACACACACACACACACACACACACACATGGACATAATGGCATATTGCAGGTGTAAGCGGTTGGCCCGAATAACATCAATGCACATTACTAATGGTCAGCAAATGAATTGCGGCTTGTGCCAGCGATTATGTCATCAATAATCTGTGTGATTTGATTTCGCGTACACTCAGAGAAATGTATGCACAGATTTGCGGCAACATCTCGTTTTGATGTGTGCGCGTCTGCCTAGTAGAAGTAATTGGCTATCATTATATAGCCAGGTTTTTTGAAGGGTTTTCAGTTTTACGTAGATATTTTTAGCGGAGTGTAAGAGTCAGTTATAATGTAATGTGTAAGTGTGTGTGTGTGTATGTGTATGTGTGTGTGTGTGTGTGTGTGTGTGTGTGTGTGTGTGTGTGTGTGTGTGTGTGTGTGTGTGTGTGTGTGTGTGTGTGTGTGTGTGTGTGTGTGTGTGTGTGTGTGTGTGTGTGTGTGTGTGTGTGTGTGTGTGTGTAAGTATAAGGACGCCTAACGAACTCAATTCGTTATGTATTCAAATATATCTCTTGTGCTCCGAACGTGGTATTCCCATTCCAAAGATAAACAAAGTGTATGTGTCTGTGTCTGTGTGTGTGTGAGCGTGTTTGGGTGTGTGTCTGTGTGTGTGTGTGTGTGTTGTTAATAATATCGTCAAGCCCAAATGTTTGTCAGCTAGTTTCTAGCTGCCTGTTGTCCTGTCAATCAAGTGATTGAGCATCCAACCTCTCCCCTCACCTCAGACAACACGCCTCCTTCTCGTCATGGCACTACAATTACCCCCGACCCATCCGGATGTGCTCATCATCTTCATCTTGAGAACTGGCATTGTTACTGCTGCTCCTGCTGCTCCTTCTGCTGCTGCTGCGCTTCCTTCCGCTCATTGATTTGGCCGCAATGGGAGCAGCTCTACGTACGGAGATTCCCAGATAACACGCATCATCGTCCTTAGCCGCAGAATGTCCTGGTAAGCGCTTTCATGCGATGCTGTCAGCACAAAAATTTCAAAGCGGTAACCTTTTACGAGTTGCTTGGCACATCCTTTTTGGCAATAGCCTGCTCCTTACCCATCCCCACCCACCCTTATGTGGTCCATGCTTATCATTCCTGCTTATCATGCCGCAGCTGACCTTCGCAGCCGAGAATTATGCAACATAAACTAAAAATTAAACAGCCCCTCAACACAACAAAACAAAACAAATATATTTGCTTGGCTCGGCTGAGTGTGTGTGTGTGTGTGTGTGTGTGTGTGTGTGTGTGGGTGTGCGTGTAGGTGTATGTGTGGGTGTGTGTGGGTGGATGCGGAGTGGGTTTTGCAGACATTTTGTTGGTATTTTCATTGACATGCGGGTGCCCCAAATGTTGTTCATGTGGTGGTTGTTCTTGTTGTTGGTGTTCTTGTTGTTGGTGTTCTTCTTGCTGGTGTTGTTGTTCTTGTTGTTGTTGTTGTTGTTGCTGTTGCAGCGGGCAACCTCTAAACCACACATAAACACTTCACAACCAGAACTTTTCGCCGGCAGCAGCCAAGGACAGCACGAACAACTCAATTGTTTGAAATGCGTGGCATTTCAGTTAAAACTTCAAAGTTCTCAGTTTAACAATTGTTATGCTTGTTGTCTCCAAGTTTTTCAGAGAGCCACAGCGAGACAAAGGGACAGAGAGTGAGAGAGGCAGGGAGTGGGAGAGGGAGAGAGGGAAAGATTCTTGGCGAAAAGCAGCAGCTGTTCAAAGTGGCAGCAGAAGACAGGACAAATTTCATGGATATCAAAATGAATCAGGCAAAGGTTTGCTAGCTGTCCATGCTCGACTAGCAGTTACCCTGTAATCTAACTAACTGAGCGAGAGTCTAATTTCAAGGCAATCAAAATGAATCAGGCTAACGTCGGCTAGCTGTGCGTGCTCGACTAGTAATTATCCTGCAACAGGATCAAGGGTACTCTACGCTCACCAAAGATTAATATGCATAATACTCGACCAATGGACACCCTGTACACATAAAGTTATAGCCTATTCCCACTAAGTACTAAATGTATTTCTGCTAGATGCGAGATGGAGATGCCTGTTGGACAGCTTTATTACTTGACCTTTTTTTTTATCCATTTTGATGAGGTAAAGAAAATAAATAGTTTACTCAACTTGTCAGCTTTCACGACTCCACTTGACCCGCACACACACACACACACACACATACACAAGCGCACACACACACACACAAGCGCACACACACACACAAGCGCACAACCACACACTCAGTGAGTTGTTAAATCAGACAAAATGGATTCGAATTGCTGTGCAGATGCTGTGGTCGCCCCTCCACCCTCCGGCCAACCAACATCACCCAGAGTCGCTGAGTCGCTGAGTCGCTGAGTCGCTTTTTCTCCATCCGCATGTCGAACTCCGTCTCCGAGTGCCGCTTTTAGAAGTCTCATCACATATTTATGAAGGCGACACGCTTGTTATTTTACGACCATCCAGAGATGCCTATGACAATGACTTCGAAACACATTTATGTGGCAGCACTTTTATACTTTTTATTCGCTTCGACTTGCGTAATATACATTTTTTGCACTGCCTATATATATATATATACATATACATATACATATATATATGTGTATGTGTGTGTGTGTGCGTATGTTGCGAGTATAACGATGCGTTAGCGAAATCCTAAAATCGCAGCTGCAACTCAGCGTTGGGATTTAATTGGAATTTTTGCTAGGGAATTTACTTGGCCTGAGAAGTACTTGCCGCCGCAGCTCAGCTGGTGCTCAAAATATATAAATATATATATATATATATTTATACACATATACATACATATATATAAAAATTGTTAGCATCGACTTTGAAGTAAAGTTTCACCGCAGCAGCGTGTGACGAACCCATTTTACGTTCTGCAGTTGCAAATTGAGAAGAAAATGGTGTAGGGGGCAGCAGGGGCACTTAGCATACACTTTTGCTTTAGCGTTGAAATTGTGGCACGGCGACATATTTAACGTTTCGCATAAGCACAAAGCCGCTGTCAAAGAAACCCAATTGATTAGCTTTCCTTTGGCTTTAAGCGTGTGCTGCTTGCGGCCTTTAAGAAGCTGTCCGATTTGATGCCCATTTCATAGGCATTTCTCACATGGCTAAGCGGTTCGACGCATCGTTTCCTATTCCCTGCTCGAGAGCCCATAAAACATTTCTTTTTATCGATGGCAATTTCCTTGTGCCAAAACACGAAACAGAATAGAAATCAAGCCAAACTGTCCGATTCTATGCCGGACCAATCATTTAAGTACGAGCTGAAGGGCTTACAAGACTAGCGCTGGCCTTCCATCGTGCCGCCTCGTGCTGTGTCGTGACACGACCTTGCTTGACTGAAAGTGCTTCAAAAATATCTTTGTCAGCATTCACTTGGAACGAGCAGAGCTGCTGCAAAGCAAATATAATCTTGTCAAATTTCCGATACACCAACCTGAAAAATTCTTTAGCCAAAACAAAGGCAATTTGTAAAATTTGTAAGCCAAAATTGTTGGCCATAATGAAAGTGTTTTCGCAATTGCCATTTCGTCTCGGAAAAGTGTTTTGGGCCCGCTTCCATCTTTGGCCGTAATATCTTGGGCGCACTTTCGCCCAGCAACTAGCAATTAGAAATAGTCGTAAAACAAAGGACTGCCAAATGATGACCCGCCTCCAACTACTGCCACTGCCACTGCCACTCGCACTCCCACTACCACTCCCACTCCTCCTAATCCTACTCCTACTTGAACTCCACCAATTTGAGGCAATCAATTGCAGTGTAATTTGTGTGCAAAAGTCATAGGAAAGTTTCGCATATCTGGTTGAATGATGCATCACAGAATGTGTAGAGCTCGCCTTGGTGGGTTGCCTGATCTATGAGCTGGAAGTGCTCTGGGCACTGAATTGAGAAAGTGAACGAGATTGCATTTGAGTGGTGCGACAAAGTGGGGGCGGGGTTTGAGAGGCGTAGTCAATCTATTAGTTAGCTAATTGAATGGCAGCAAGTTCTTATGATTTTTTCATCTGGTTGCTAGCTAAGAGATTGGGGGCAAGGCATTCCATACGATGTTGTCATGTTGAGACAGACACTCGTCGCACACACACATTCCACTGGGGCTGGCGACTGCACTTAACAATTGAGAGAGAGAGAGAGAGAGAGAGAGGGCAGCAGCTGTAGCAGTTGATTGATAGCCAAAAGCTTTTTGTGCTATCAAATAGTTAACGAAGCGTAACAGGTAAGAAATACCAGCAGTAGCCGCATATCCTTGCCACATGTGAGCTGAGCTGAGCTGAGCTGTATGTATGTATGTGTGTGTGTGTGCGAGCTCAGCCACAACAATGGCAAAGTGGACCTTAAGAATGTTGGCAAAATAATAATAACAACAACAACAACAACAACAACAACAACTAATACAGTCGTATTAGAGTGGATTGGTTTGCTGCACTTCAGCTACCTGAGCAAGGAAGCTATCCCTAAGCAGCAGCAGCAGCACCGAGAATTCAGCATTTGTTTGCGCTTTACAGCTTTTGTGAGCAACGGAAAATTGAGCTGTAGATAACGAGTAAGTAAGTAACGAGTAAACGCTAGCAGAGAAAGCTCGACTAGCCGATATCCTGAACACAGCTGTTGAGTATATCAAATTGATTAAAAACTCTTTTATATGCGCAATATTGTGATATATACTCTAATATATATATATATATATATATATATAGATATATATACATATAGATATATATATATATATTCGCTGTGCCTTTCGCACATACTGAGATCAATATGAAAACAGATTTGGGTTTTTCTAATCTTATCTTGACACGAAATTTATACATTTAATCAACATTAAGTCAAAGTAAATGGTTTATATATCGATTTCTATCGATAAACGGGACAGTCATCGATAAAATTACATTAATTTGTTCTCTGTATGAAAACCTACATTCCAAATTCCGTCTTTAGCTTTCATATTCTCTAAGATCGGCGGCCTCAGACAAAAGCATATAGCTAGATTGACTCGTCTGTTGTTGTTGATCAAGCATATGAATACTTTCAGGAATCGGAGATGCTTCATGCAGCACAACTTGAGAATCCCTTTTTGAAATATTTGTTATTGGGTTCGGGGTATAAGAATCACAGAGCCAAACTTGAGCTGAGCTGTAGCTCGAGCTGCAAAAGTGAAACGCAAATTTTGTTTCTTGATGCAAAGAACTTTCAGAGAGAGAGGGAGAGAGAGGGAGAGAGAGGGAGAGAGAGACACGATGAACAGGCTCGTGACAATTGTAAACTTTGGTTAATTTGTAATTTGCGTTTTGAGGCATTATTTCCCTTATGCAGAGCACAAGCTATGCAAGAAATTTGCATCTGCACTTCGACTGATGTTTCATGTTATTTTTTTCTCTCGTGCAACAATGCAATTTCCAACCCTGTCAAGCAAAGCCAAATCCATAATAAATTGCATGCTGCAGGAAAAAGCAACAATCAGAAGCCGTAGACAGAGCACTGCAGGTGGTTGCCTCAAATCGGTTGTTTGTTTGGGGCAAAGGGGGGGGGGGGGTGTTTATGATTAGGTTATGGCAGCATTGGAGACAGCTGCTTTTAGTCTGGTCTCTGGTTTTGTCTATCTTTCCAACACGTCCTCACTCTCTCATCACTCCATCCGCCTCTTTCTGTGTGTGTGTGTGTTTGTCATCAACGCCCAATGTGCCGTGTCCTTGTTCTCTTGCCATGTCCGCCGTGTCCCGTGTCCCCGCTGCCAGTTTCTGTTTCCATATTTTTTGTGCTCTCTGGCCTGTTTTGTACACGCTTCATGTAATGCGGAAATTGAATAGTTTCCGGTATCGAACAATGATTACTTTCGGGTCCAAAAATGTCAACCCACCAACTGAGACAAGAAACAAGCCTAGTTTTTGGCAGCCAAATCATTGCGCTACGTTTTTTTACAGATTGTATTATAAAAGTCTTTGAACCCACGAAGTATTTATATTCTTGATCAACATTATTAGCCGAGACGATATACGGTCTACAATCAGACCAAAATATGGTTCTTAACCAACAAAAAAACTTTATGTCTTATCAAGTTTATGTGGATAAATAAGTGAAATGTTAACTTGATCAATATATTGGTTAAAGAGAGGTTGGCCAGTGCTGTCTGCAAAGGATGCTAATACTTTGAAAGCCCCAACAGTATCTCTAGAACTTGTCTGTTTGAATCGTCGCTCCCCATTTTGAATCTGATATGTAAATCCGAGTTTTAGTTTTTATCATAAAATTGCAAAAAGTTGTTGCGTATATGCCAGATTCCTATATATATATATACATATATGTTTCTATGTAGAAATGATGTGCGTATTTGTGTTGAAACTGGGCAACTTAATTGGGGAAACATTACGCATTATTCAGTGGCAGAGAGAAAAGTTTTGCTTGCGTTCAGTTCAGTTGATGCCGCTGGTTAACATTAGACCCTCGATGGCCTTGCAATATCCGCTTTGCGTCAAATTAATGCCGACAGACTGTGCCCCCGCAATCAGCCAGTGTTTGCAATGCTTGCCACTTATTCACTCACCAGGCCGATACCATGATATCGCACTTAAGTGTGGCACACTTTAGCAGAGTAAAGCCATTACCCCTGTGTGCAGCCTTTGCATGAGAGAAGATACAGTTGCAACTCACCTGCAAAAGAGTAGAAAGGGAATAGAATAAGTAAAGGTAAATAAGGATTTAAGTGCGGTTCAGTTTGCCGGGCGGAACAGAAGCGCGTGTTTATCATTTAAAGAGGCTTCTTTGCATGGCAATTGTTATTATAAATTGTGGCACGGCGGCATGACGGATGCGGATGAGTTCGAAGCTGAAAAATGAAAATGAAATGAAACAGGAAACAGGAAGCAGAAACACAGCAAACACTAAGCGGGAAATCGCTTAAATGCACAGCGACAATAAAGCGTTTGTCGGTGGCACAACGTTGAATCACTTCTATACATAAATAAGCAATATTTGCAGTGCCCCCTAATAGGGCATGCAAACAAACTAAGAATGCCTGTCTTAGGCACGACATTACACATTACATAACCTTGTAGACCGCAGTCAAATTGGTGATTTGGTGACTTGAAGTTGACAATTTCTTCATTACTGTTCAGATTAGTTGGAATATCTCTATATACACGAAGTTGTTCATACAATAACTGATCTTTCGACCTATGCGAAGGCTACAAAATGACTGCCTTTAATCAAATTTCGCACCTTAACCTCACTTAAAAACAAAAAAAATGTTTGAAACTTCTCCTACCATGCGTGACTAACCTCACGACAACATTATAATACCCTCTGCAAGGGTATACAAAAATATTTATAAATATTGCCAGTAAATATACTGCTGTTGGCACTCAAAATACCCAGGATTGACAGGATTGATTCTACTAAAAAAGTTTTATACATTCCTGAACTAATTTCTAATATTTCAGTCAATACATTGTGGAAAGTCTAAAAGTGAGTATTATCTAATGAATTAATTAATTTATCGTTAAGTTTGCATGGTTCGACAGTCTGTGGACTCTGATTCCTGTGAACTTTGATTTCTAGTTTATTTCCATACCAAAGATCAGCTGGTAAGTTTCATAGAGTTATATTTCGGTATCTTTGGGGTATTTCGATATTTGGAGTGACTTGTAGAGCCGCACTTTATTTGCGAGCTTTAGTTGCTCCGAAATTGATTTAAGTTTGAAGTTGAAGGCTCAGAGCAGATGAAGGCGCTTCGTTAATGTCAAAATCAATTATGACAAGTACTTGGATGATACTTGAAAGGGAAAGCTGAAACGGAATGGTCATCCAAAGAAGATGCACGCCAAACAATTATTGCTGGCAATAATTTTAATTTTAATTTAAATAACAGGATCATCGTTTAGTTCATTTCCCCCTAGACTGCAGCACGTGTCGAGCCGACGGCGTGTTGAGAGCGTTCTGGAGTGCCCATTCAAGCTGCGAACTGAAACACAATCCCCCCGGGGGGAGGGGGGTAAGAACACAATGTGATTTTGTTTACCTAAAAGTTAAGCAATTTATTATTAAGAAACTTTTACAGGCCCTCGGCCGCGCCCTAAAAATCCAAGTGTGTGGGGCTAGGCGAAGTAAATACATACAAAATACTTAAGCGGGGCGACCTGTGTATGATAAACGAGCATATTAAATAAAACATAACAAGAAACTCAGCATAAGTATGACCCATAGCCGGGGAGCTAGAGGCCAGAATCTGAATTTGAAGGCTGGCCAAGAAGCAGCTCGTTAAGAGGGAGTACGAGTTATGTTCCAAATGGAACATTACCAAGAAAACTCTGTAGACCTATAAAAGGCAAGTAACAATTTCTGTTTGGCCATGCGAATTGCGACGAGGCAATCAAGAGACTGAAATGAATGGCTTTAACTGTTCAGGACTGTTGTTGTCAGTAGAACGAAAAAAAAGTAAATATATATATTATATATGTTAGGGGACAGATAGATGTGAAAACAAAAATATTATTTGTATAGCGCAAACCGCCCTAGGAACTAGATATTGAAATGCGAATATATGCAAGTTATTAACTATGATATAAGAGTTGCGGCTTCTTAGTTTTCACAGCTTCAACCCGTTTTCTATGCATATACTCTAATCTGTAAGCTATTTAGCATATATGCATATTTATATCTTAGATTAGATATCGAGATTGTGCACCTGACATGTGCAAGTCTCCGAGGGGCTCCATTGTGTGTTCATAATACGTAGTATTGCAATTTAGATGTGGGGCATCTAAGAAAAGTGGAAAAACAGAAGGGCATAAATTAATCTGATGCATTAATCAATAACGCATCAAAAATTCATGAGCTTAATTTGTTTGTGTCTTCCACTCAAAAACAACAACAACAACAACAACAACAAGAAAAACAATTAACAATTACTGCAAGCAGCCGCGTAGCCATACATTAAAACAAAAATTCAAGTAATTAATTTCACACGGAATAAGTTTGCAAAGTTAATTGGCTTAGCGTTGGCTTTTGACTGGCTGACTGACTGGCTGACCGACTGGTTGGCGGCAGTCGGATCACCCAGCACTCGTGGAGCTTGAGCTTTCAGCATTAAACATTCAGCAGCATTCACTCACTGCAGCTCCTCTCCTCCCCTCCACACAACACCACAACCCAACCCTCTCCACTGCTGTGCTCTGCTTTTCTCCCGCTGTTTACAACTATTTCTATTCACTTTGCATTTTGCAATTGCAATCGCCTGGCGAACAACGGGCAGAAGCAGCGAACGCTCGAAAGCTTTAATCTGAACTTTGGCATGACCTCAAGCAACAGCAGCTGAGAGTTTGAGAGAAAGGGAGAGAGAGTGAGAGATATAACTCTCTCGTCGCAGCAATCGCATTAGGGCTTTGGCAAAGTATGCGATTTATGGTTGACCGCCCATTAAGAAGAAACATGAAGGCAACGAACGAGGGGCGGACAGGGAAATCAGTATTTTATTTTACTTTTTCGTTACTTGAAGTGCCATTAAAACTATGTTAATTATTGTAATCAGGCACAAGCTTGGGAAACCAGCGATATTAAAAAAGAGCTTACAGAAAGTTTGTTTCCTTTTCTTTTTGTTTTTATTTATTGCTTATTATTTACTTCCTTTTTTGGTTCAGGCTGCCTTAGATGCAATTGCTACGTTTGCAACAGCTTCGTAGAGCGACTCTCGGCAACTAGTTCTGATGGTGACGGGGCAGGGTCCATGTGAAGCTGTTTTGATCGGTGATCGGCGATCGGTGATCGGCACGAAAACATTTCTCAACGGTTGACGTAGGTGGTTGCTTGCAACTTTCAAAACGTGCTTTACCTTTTGTTGCTAATAAATATTGTCTATCTATAGTAGTCAACAAACAAGATTGAACAGTTATCTTAGCACATGTGCGATGTAATATTGCAAATTCCATATATATATATATATATATTGACTGCCTATCAAATTTAAACGATTCGATAAGCGATGGCTCGCAAAAACTGTAATAACTTGTTTAACTGCTGCCCGGGTTTAATTACCCGATAATAACAGTACAATGTCGTTGCCTATCGTATATCGCACATGCA
The DNA here is from genome assembly GCA_035041535.1 of Drosophila cognata. Classification (NCBI taxonomy): domain Eukaryota; kingdom Metazoa; phylum Arthropoda; class Insecta; order Diptera; family Drosophilidae; genus Drosophila; species Drosophila cognata. The sequence continues at coordinate 8,007,191 of JAWNLC010000831.1, forward strand.
TTCGTCAATGTTTCCAATGTGCATGGCTGCTCAAATGGGGCGTATGAGTTATTTGGTTGTATGCAATTATATATTGTGTTGCGCTTCACTATTGTTTTTGTTACTATTGTTATTGTTGTTGATGTTGTTATTGTCATGACACTGCATTGCTGATGATTAGCAGCGGTGGTCACACAAAATAGCAGCACAAAACAACAACAACAACAACAGCAACAGCAACACAATCGAGAGAGAAACAAAAGGCGCATCGCACAAATTGGAAATTGCATTATTCAAATTTCGAATCGAATTGGGAAGCGAGAGCGAACAATGCTAAATGGAGCCGAGATAGATAAAAAAAAAAATATATAAGCGGAGTTGTTGGCGCGTGTCGTGTGGGACTCCCTCAGAGAAATCAGTTTGTTGTTGCCTAAACAATGATAATAAAATCGAGTTATTTGCCCACAAATGATAACTGACTTGAAACAATTCCAAAGTACGCACTCTGAAAACATTTTTGTAGCTCATCATTTAAAAAGACAATTATTGATTTATTATAGACAAATTCTTGATTCTGGTTTGATCTATTCTTGATTCTGGTTTGATTAAATACGTAAATAAATAAAAGCAAAATATCAAGCTTTACGATAAACCTGAGCATGAGTTTCTTTTCGAATGAGAACACGCCTACTTAACTGATCCCGGAACCCAATTTAAAGTTTAAGAGATGACAAAAATAAATACAAAATTGAATTAAGAATTGCGTTTGTATGCGTAAGATGAACACCATTTTTTGTATAGTTTTTTATTTTTGTGATTTTACCTGTTTGACGTGGGCTCGGCGCTCGAATTGAATGCCCGCTGGATTATGGTCGGTAATGTCAAAAACGATGCCCGCCGTTCCGGAAGTCAGTGAATCCGATGAGTTGACAGCTGCTGCTGCTACTGTTGCTGTTGTTGTTGTTATTGTAGCTGGCGCTATTGTTGTTGTCGTAGTTGTTGTCGTAGTTGTAGTTGTAGTTGTAGTTGTTGTTGGTGCTGCGGCTGCGGCTGGCACAGATATGGAATCAACGTTGCCATCCATCAAAGCATCTGCCGCCTGCAACATATGCGGCATGGGCAACAAGTTGATGCCGCCAATGGAACTGGGAGCACTCTCATTATTGTTATTGCTGCTGTTATTGTTGTCGCTGTTGCTGTTGCTGCGACTGCTGCTCGTGCTGCTCCTTAATCCAATTTCGATAACAATCTTGTTGGGCTGCTGCTGCTGCTGCTGTTGCTGTTGCACTTGATTTGGTTGTTGTGGGGAATTGAAACGCTGTAAATTCTTCGGATGCGTTGCCGCCGATATGTAATTTAGATCGCTTTTCGATAAATGATGCTGATGCAGCGTCGAATACTGCTGCTCAACGAGGGCGGCCCGCGTCTGTGCCGCCTGATGGCCCCCATTAGCAGCCGCCGAATCGCTGGCGACCTTCTCGCGCAACTTCACAATGTTCGATATGTTGATGCTGTTGGTCAGTGTGATGCCCGTGATGCAGACCAGAACGATGGTCACTAGGACGCCGCAGATGACTAACGTGGGCATGCGGAAACATTTTCGACTGCACATTTTGCCCAAATTGGCTGCTATCGGTTAATAGTTATATGTTCTTATTGTTATCGCAGTCTCGCTTTCTGTTTTGTGAGTCTAACACACACACGCATGCACGCACACACACGCACACACACACGCACACAACGACACGCAATTCGTTTTGTTCGCACGCTTTGCACTTTGGTTCAGTCGCCAGCGATCTCGTTCAGCTCGGCTCAGCTGAGTCTTGAGTTAGATTTAGTTTAAGTTTAAGTTTGTTTCTCTTTAATTTGACTTGCTTTCGCTCTCTGCCGCCCGCCAGTCGCATTCAACGTCTGTTGCGTTGGGCTGCTGAAACTCGAATGCAGTCGCTGCAGCGACGCTAATGCACTCTGCACATTTGCTTTGACACCGTTTCTCTCTCTCCGCTTTCCGTTTCGCTCTCTTGCTCTGCCCTTGTCTCTCCGCCTCAGCTGCGACAGCTTCAGCTGCTCGTTCACCTTGGCGCCGGCGACGCTGCTCCCGGTCGCGTTGGCGGCGAAGACGTCGCAGCTGCGCGCTGCTCTAAACGAATTTGCATGATGTTTGATGCTGTTGTTGTTGTTGCTGTTGTTGTTGCTGCTGCTGCTGCTGCTGCTGTTGTTGTTGTTGCTGCTGCTGTTTTAGTTTATATTAAGCTTGTTGATTTTATTACTGTTTTTGCTTATTGATTTTGTTATTTTGTGTTTTCACTGCTGCTCCTGCTGTCAAAGACAAAGGCACCAACAAAAAAGAGTCAACAAATATCGCTTGGCTCCTGCTAATTGTTCGTCCCAATTTCGGGGAGCGGCTAATGACTAACACATTCCAATGTGAATGAATGCACTGCAATACGGTTATTTTCATCTTAAACTATTAATGTTTGAGCGATTCAGTGGAATCTTTGCGTCGCGTTTCGCTCGAATGCATGCAAACTAATTTGTCGCTGATTACCACTAATTGAAATGTCTTTAGCATGTGTAATTGAAAACGTAATCCGTTAATTCCCAAAACGCGCAGTTCGTTGACACAAGCCTACCTTCCTTCCCCTTGGCCCATCGCCCTCTCCGGGCACCACACCTTGCACATGTGAAGTTGCGCAGTTAATTTACGAAATCGTAGCCAAGGCAGCGAACGCATGTAAAATGATCGACTGCCAGCTACCCTGCCATAGAACTCTATATAAGCATAGCACTCAAACTTATGCCCAAAGTCAAGACGCCTTATCAACGAATCATGAAACAAATTCGGAAGGAAAACTTTTGCGCTTTGTTATATGAGAGAAACAAAAGCAAATAATACGAGAACATGCTAGGCAATGTCTCAATCAAATTATACCCAATTGTGAATCTATTTTTATTGTGTTCCATTGTGTACAGGGTATAGGAAAATACTCAGGCCATGTTTTGCCACTGTTAAAGGGCTCTTTCATCCAAATTAATTAAACAACAAAGACGCAGCTTCATTAATTGAAATAAATAGAAAACAACCAAAAAAAAAAAAACACTGAGGCAAAAAACTAAAGCTTGCGTCACAAACCGACCGAGTTTGGAACGTGAGAAAGATGGGTGGAGTGGGTGCGAGCGCGGTGGTGCGACGTTGGAGGGGAGCCAACCACTTTATTTTTCGATGTCATTCGCCCAAAAATATTTCGTCCAGCCAATAGGCGTTAATATTCAATTAAGCGAATTTCTTTGACTCGTTTTCTTTGGTGTGTATGCTGCTGAGTGTGTGGTGTGTGTTGTAGTGTGTGAATGATACACTGATGCGTGTGCAAGAGTGTCAAAGCTCTCGCATGCCGCTCAATTAAAGCCGCAAGTGTGCCCAAAGCAAGCCGAACCCAACTTTGAATTCCGCAACTTAGACTGAGATGGAGACTCCGACGGAGACGGAAACGGAAACGTATACTGGGAACGAGGCGAAAGGACACGCCTAAGCTGATGCCATGAAAAATAAATAAACACTCTACCAGAACAAAATAATAATAATACTAATAAAAAATAATGAAAATGGTTAAGTCCGTTAAGTTGATATGGTAATCAAAGAGCAGCCGATTGATCACAATTGCATAAGCTCACTTAATAATGAATAAATGCCAAATAGGTTCGCTAACCTCTCCGATAGATACTTAAGTGACAATTGTGATTCGTCATAGAGCCTAAGCGGGTATTTTGATAACGGGTTGAAATTTGACAGAGGCAGTGGACAAATTTTGCCTGACTTATCATTGCATAACATAAACTTATCTGTCGACCGTAAGCCCCAGCGACAGAATGACAGATATAGCGGTTTACGATTGATAAAATTGAAGTTGGGCGTAACCGACTACGATATGCTCTGATATCACTGTGATACCAGCTGATAACAGGCGGTAAAAAACCTATTTGTGGGTGTGGGATTTGCGCTCTAGGCAATTCGAAGTTTTTGGGAAAGAAGATATCAAAAAAAACAAAAAACATATCACCAGCAATATACCCTGAAATGCCTGTGACAGCAGAGCATGTAAATGCCATTAATACTTTGAGCTTTTAATTGCTTTTAATATGCATTTATTTGAATTTATTGTTATTTTCATATATAGATAAGTACTTGGACAAGCACTTATATAAGCACACATAAGCTCTTGACAATGCGTGCCACAACTAAAAGGTATTATTTAAATACACACACACACACAAACATCAATTTGCCTCTTGTTCGTGCCTCTTCAGTAGAGTGTCGGCTTTGCGCATCAGGCATGAAAATTGCGCTCGACTTTCGAGTAATTATTTTCAACAGCTTTTAGCTGCAGCACAGCTCAAGGCGGCAGCCGAGACGAAACAGATGTGGCCACATGCAACAAGCGGCAAGCAGTAAACGAATAAGAATAAGATGGTATTGTGCATTTAGGACAGCCAGCATGCAAGGGGGCGGGCAAGCAGCGACGATTGCTGCAACAGTATCCGTTGGCAAGTTTATTAAATTGCCGCCAGTAAATTGCAATTTCGCATAGCACAGTTTTGTGCGCCAGCCAGAAAAAAAAAACAAACAAACAAAAAACAAGCAAAAATCTCAAACGCAGCGCATTCATAATAAACGAATGAACAGCAATTTTTCAGCGAAAATCCGCTGGAGTGCCACTCCCTCGCACCACGCAGCCAGCCTAAGCAGCACTAGTGTCTGCAGCTGCAGCCTGCCATAGACTGTCAATCTGTCTTTCGTTTCGTCTGTCGGTGCGTCAATGCACCTGACAGCTTGTCAGATGAACGCCCAATCCATGCTGTGTCTGCAGTCTCTCATGCGTTCTTCCGATTGCTTTATTTTTGACGAACTTGCATTTGAAACATTTTTTCGAATTGGATACACACATTCACTCACACACACACACGCACACGCACACGCACACGCACACAGTTATGAGTGGCAGGATAAAGCCAAAGGGACCTTCAAAATTAGTTTGCATGATAACATATCGATTAGCACTGTTCCTCTCAATGCAAAATTCAAATCTCGATTACCGAAACGACTTTCTTTACTTTGTATACCAGAGAAAATTGGTAAAAAGTCGAATTGTACTTGAAGTTGTGCAAGGGGTGAGTAACATAGAGATGAGTCAACTACCAAGCCATAAACCCTTAATCAGCAATAGGAGTCGAGTCGAACAGATACCAGAGATAACAAGAGCTCGCTTATCGTTATCGTTAATAATCGATTACATATAGCAATAAAAGACACAGCTTTAATCAGACCTAAATAAAAACATATACACCTAAACATGATAGCGATCAGCTGTGAATATTCTGCATATATATCTGCCCAACTAACTTTACGCTGCAAAATACTTTTTTAGCTCCTCAAAGTATCAATATTCGACTTGTATATATCGTATATCGTATATATCGTATATATCGTATGTATCGTATATATCGTATATATCGTATATATATCCAAAAATTGTACTTTGAAAGGAAATTAAACCTAAAACTGGCAAAACGAGAAGCAATTCTGGTTGTTGGTGTTGGCCTACTGTGAACAGGGCTGAGATCTCCACATGCGCCGTAGATTATTATTAATTATTAAATAATTAACTAGCTGATGCCATTTTCACAGGCGCCAACAAAACAAAACAAACAAACAGATGTGCACAACAACAACAACAGCAACAACAACAGCAACAATGAGTATCTTTGAAGAAGAAAAAATGTTGCCAATAAATATTTATTAATCTTGTCCACAAACAAAATTAGTCATTAATTATACGAAGAAGCCAAAAGAGCAGGCAAAGAGGAAATTAAAGTAGGCGAACGGTGCAAAAGGCTCGATTCGCACTCTTTTTGCTTTATATAACTCGATGGAATTGGTTTATTTACTTAACTCAACTTAAAGATAAGCAAGTGCCAAATAATTAACAATTGCCAGTGCAAAAATGTGTAAATACAAAACGCTTTTCAACTAAATAGTTGAGTTTGAGACTTTTTGGAAAATATTTACAGAGAGAAGCAATATTATTGCTCCATAAATATCAAATACCAAACAAATTTGAATCAATACGAAACCTCAAAATTCTCGAAACTTGATGAAATAAATGAGTATTTATCAGCTTGTCTGTGGCATGTAAATTTACGACGAAATAGTACCAATGGGAATTGGATATGTTTTTATTAAATTTACGATTATTAATTGAATGTTGTAATACGAGGCAAAATAGTTAAATGAAATTGCATTCAGGCATCGGAGTAAATATCTCAATATTGACAACGATTTACAGCTGCATAAATAAATCATGAGTGCTGAGATGCGGAGAATATGGCAGCGAAAGTATTTATGGCCAGGCCGAGTGCATGTCATTAATGTATGTGTTTGGGTATTTAACATTTAGTATATTCACCCCAAACACATACATACATACATATATTGACAGCAACTTAAGTCTCATTATAATTATCGCACTTGCAGATGTGCGAAGCAGCTTGAGAAAGTGTGCCAACCTCAGATAGAGACCCAAAGAGGCTTAACCAGAGGCCAGAGGCCACAAGACGCTCGACTAATTAGAGATGCGTTCCAAGGATGAAGCATTCTTTCAGTTGCTGTTGCTGCGGCTGCCACAGCTTTGTTGATTTTAGTTGGCTTTAGTTGAAATTGAATCGTGAAACGAAGTCACATTTGTATTCTCAGTCAGATTCGCACAAATACACACTGACTGCAAATAGCCAAGGACGCACCTTGCCACAGAGAAAGAGAAAGAGAGTGAGAGGGAGAGATTGAGAAAGTGCAGCCTTGGATGTAAATCGGGAAATGTGACACAAAAACGACACCAAAATAGACACATCTATTAAAAAAACAAAAAACCAAAAAAAAAAGACACCCTGCAAGGCCGCTAAGTGCTATTTGAGTGGCCAGATAATGCAGGAGCCTCAATTGGACGAGTCGGAAAATATAATGGACCGCAAAGTGCCAGCGAGACTCACACCTTACCTTAAAGCAGAGCAAATGCAAAAGACCAACAATTAAAAGGTTCGTGCCGAAGGTCTCTCTCAATAGTCCTTAATTAGACATTAACCCAAAAACACTAATGTGACATTTGATGGCAAACAGAAATCACGAATTTCAAAGTAGCACAAGCGTCAGTTAGCTCTGTGGCAAGCAGCATTAAATACACTTTGCTTGTTGCCTGAAATGATCGTGTGGCAGTCAATTTGCTTGCTTCTTAATCCGAACTTATCCACAACTTATGAACAACAAATGCTAAAACTTTGCCATTGCCAAATGACTTTCATGCAACTTAACATGCAACAGCTAGCTGATAATTAAGCTAAAGAGGAATAACTCAAAATGTATGCAACAACTGTACCCACTGCTATTCGAAAAAGGAGTGGCAACCGCATCACAATAACTCTATTGGAGAGGAGGTGCACGATTATTTATTGGCCTGACTGTATATCTATATATGACATGGAATTGCATTACGTATACGCATTGAGTGCCATCGGTGTGCAGGCTCAAGTAAAGGAACATTAAGTGCGACAAGGAGCTGTTTGGCGGCACAGCAACAGCAGCAGCAACAGCAGCAGCAGCAGCTGCTGCAAACTAATTGCTAATTAGCTGCAAACAGCACTTTGAATTATTAAAACTACAGCAAAGCAGCTGCAGCAATACGAGTGAGGAGCAAGTCACAATTGTGTGGCATAGCAACTGTGCAACTGCTTTCAAGTGTAATGTTGCAGCTGCTGTCCGGCTTCGCTGTGGCATGTGCATTGCATTTGAGTTGGTTAAACAGGAACAAACACGATATGTTCGTTAAATCCAATGCGGCATGCAGCCATCCAATCTACTCCACCCGCTCCTTCTGCTGCTGCTGCTGCTGCTGCTTCTGCTCTTGCCCCAAAGGTCTCGGTCTCGGTCTCAGTTGTCGAATCAAAATCAATACAAGCGCCCAAAAGCACAACCAAAAATGATTTTAAAAAACGAAACCAAAGGCAAAAATAAAAAGGAGAAACATGAGGCAAAAGCAACCTTTAATTAGTCAATGTCAGGGACAAAGCTGACTGGCCATTGTTGACAGCCCGAAAAAAACGAGTAGGAAATTAGCAGCTGCAAACTGCAGCCATCCGCTACTCGACTCGTTGTTTTGGCAGACAGCCAGACATGTCTCACAACTCAGTTTGTCTCCTCCTCGTGTGCGTCTGTCCCAGTCCCTGTCCCAGTCCCTTCTGCCTCTATCTCTCCCTTTTGTTGCAATTCTATTTCGCTTATCGCAGTGCCACATTTGTGCCCCATTCGAGTGCCGCATTTGCATTTCACTTCGGGGAAACAGGTGCCTCCTGTTGATACAAAATACAAGTTGCAACATGTTTTCATCCAAACACTTTTGGCGTCTTCTTCTTTCTGCATGCATGTTTGTTTGAGCAGGAACGACTATCCGAAGCACATCGAAGATTAAATATCCTTGTGGACCGCAGACAACTTAATTTCACTCCGCAATTAAAGAATCGACCTATGCTGCACCAAATCTATTCTATCTAAAGATTGGAAGCACTCGTCACACCCATTATTTCTAATGATCATCATAATATTGCCACTAGCAATGCTGCTGATCCAGAATATTTATGCCTGCTGGGATCGAAGACGTCTTCTTCAATCCCGACAACCTTGTAACCCACAACCCACAACGCCCCTTATACGTTCAGAGATCTAGGGGTTGAATTGGGATACCGAAACAGTTGTGGTGCATTTTACTCAGAGCCAAGGCCGGATAGCAACGAGGTCGCAACTGATGTTGGGGTGTAATGGAGAACATCGGAGATAATATCCACATTGAATTGTTTAGAAACCGGGTCAAGTTCGATAAATGCAATTTCAGTAATACGGTATTTTCACAGCATTCCAATGAGTTGGTGGCACACTGTTTGCTTTGGTCTTAGCACGTTTGCCAATTGCAACTGGGAGTTTGGCTATGGGCAAACGACAACCACACGAGAATCAAAATTGAATTACAGCCGCTGAAGCAGCAGAAACATGCTGCTGCTGCAATGCATACATAGATCATAGATGTGCATGTGTGCATGTGTGTGTGTGTGTGTGTGTGCGTGTGTGCAGGTAATGCCACCCGTAAACGCTTTTCGATGGTTAGCTGCTTTTTTTGTTGTTGTTTTTTTTTCCATTGCCCCATCCGCTCAAGTGGTAAAGATATGAATTGATATTGATTTAAAGGAATTGGTGGCATGACTCCAGGCAAGTGGCAAGTGATAAGCATATGGTCCCATCGAGATTAGCTAAACGACACCACTTTATTGGTCATGTTCATTTGCCAGCGTGACGATTTGCATTTATTCACCGATTATCTTTATTTTAACAATGCGATATTCATGTATATACATATGTACAAGTATATATATATATATATATACATACGGCTGATTGTGTGTCAATAATATTTGCATTTCATTTTTAGACAAGAATTGCCAGGAATTAGTTGCGTTCCCTGTTCTTATACATGTGCAGCTTGTGATTCTAATTGTCATTGTTTGACATGCCTGCAGTTTCAATTATCCTGCAAAAGAATTGGTTTCTTGATTTGGTTGCAGACCGCAGCTGGCTGACAGGCTGACGGGCTGACATCAGCTGACTGTCGACAAAGGACAACTGCGAGCACATGCCACAAAACGGAATCAAGCTTGACAATTAAAATGCAACGGGATACACATACACATACACACACACACACACACATACACACACATACACACACATACACACACATACACACACACACACAACAAACACAACCAATATGAAAACGAGAGAGGATGTCTGGCCAAAAAGTCAGCAAATTATTTTTACAATATGCTATCCATTGCTGCAGTTGCAGTTGCAAATAGACAAATGGCTGGGCACACAGCAGAGGGCCAACAAAAATTTGGCAAGGCATAGAAACAACAACAAACACACGCAACAAACACACAGCAGTTAGCAGGGCTGCTGCTGCGAAAAACAATATACAAAAGAATTGAAAAACGAAAGCGTAAAATAAAAAGACTGAAATCGAGAAACATTATATATGGCGAGGTGGCACAGCTAACATACCCCTCAGTGCTGCTGTACATGCCTGCAGGATTAGGAGGCATATCGATGAAGAGGTGTGGCAATGACAGGGATAAAGCGATGGCTTTCAGGCGATTCACAACGAAGGATCTTCAAATTCAAATCTGGCGTCAAAAGCGGCATGTAGCCTAGTATACCCTTTGCGAGAAGAAGAAGA